>JAAALK010000288.1:48495579-48750482 GCA_019279435.1 Zizania palustris | reverse complement strand
AGATACCTTAGAATGCCTTTACCGCTTGGCGGTGCGAAGCTCGTGGTGAAGCCTGAAAACGAGCGCACAGACACACTGCGAAGTGTATGTCCGGCCTCGTGGTAGTCAAGTAGAGGAGGGAGCCGATCATGCTCCGGAACTCCTTCTGATCTACGACTTCTCCATCTTCGTCAGGATACAACGCTACAGATGTAGCCATTGGAGTGGCGAGGGGCTTCGCATCTGTCATGTCGAATTTCTTGAGCAGGTCCTTGGTGTACTTTGTCTGGTGGACAAAGTACCTTGTTTGCTTTGTTTGATTTGCAAACCAAGGAAAAAGGTGAGTTCACCCATCATTGACATTTCAATTCCCTGCTCATGGTATCTGCAAACTCGGCAACCAAAGCATGAGAAGAGCCACCAAAGATGATATCATCCACATAAATCTGAACCAGGAAGAAATCTTTGCCATGCTTGAGAGTAAACAATGTTTTATCAACAGAGCCCATCAATACCCTCGCTCAAGCAGAAAAGACTTAAGTCTATCATACCAAGCCCGAGGGGCCTGCTTGAGTCCATAAAGAGCCTTATGAAGTTTAAGGACTTTATGTGGGTACTTGGGGTTTTCAAAACCAGGGGGTTGTTTTACATAAACATCTTCACCTATGAAGCCATTAAGAAAAGCACTTTTGACATCCATTTGATAGAGTTTGAATCCCCGGGATGTCGCAAAGGCAAGCAAAATCCTAATGGCCTCAAGGCGAGCAACAGGTGCAAAAGTTTCAGTAAAATCAATCCCTTCTAGTTGAGAAAAGCCCTGTGCTACAAGTCTAGTCTTGTTTCTAACTATAGTCCCATCCTCCCCTTGTTTGTTTTTGAAAATCCATTTTGTTCCAATGAAATGAACATTTGGTGGAGGATCAACTAAAGACCAGACTTGGTTTCTCTCAAAATTTTCAAGCTCTTCATGCATGGCATTGATCCAACTAGAATCAAAAAGTGCATGACTAACATCTAAGGGCTCGAAAGAAGCAACAAAAGCAGAATGAATGAAATGAGCATGAGAACGTGTTACCCTTTGATCAAGCTCACCAATGATCTGCTCTGGAGGATGCATCCTTTGAACATGATGTAGAGCCTCGCGGCGGGATGCAGTCTCCCCCTCAACTTGTGCGTTGGAGTGGTCCAAGATGACCGATGTCGAGGTAGTCGCTTCGGGACCTCGTGCCGAAGTGGTTGAAGCGGGGTCAACTTCGGGGGTTGATGTTGAGGGTAGTAGGGGTTCATCCTCGAAATCTCCGGGATCTTCTTCTTCGAATAAGGTCTGTTCCATGTCGTGTTCATTTGCCTGTTCAAAAGCAGAACTAACAGAGGGGGTTGATTCATCAAAAGTGACATCACATGACTCGATGACAGTGTTAGTCTCCAAGTTATAAACACGATAAGAATGACCATGTGTTGTGTAACCCAAAAAGATCCCGTCAGAAGATCGCGACTCAAATTTATCCAAATTACCACGTTTTAGGATAAAGCAGCGACAGCCAAAAACTCGAAGATGAGTAACCTTGGGCTGTCTCCCAAAATGCAGCTCATAAGATGTCAAATTTAAAATTGAGCGCAAGAAGATTCGGTTTGAGATGTAACATGCAGTGTTCATGGCCTCAACCCAGAATTTTCTAGGAGTCCTATGCTCATCAAGCATCGTCCTAGCCATCTCAACCAAAGTGCGGTTCTTCCTCTCAACAACACCGTTTTGTTGAGGAACCCGCGGAGCAGAGAATTGATGTTCTATGCCATGCTCCATGCAAAAGTCAACAAAGAGACTATTTTTGAACTCGGTGCCATTATCACTTCGAATGAATTTCAATGCACCTGGGAGTTCAGTGAAAAGTCTCAAAGCCAAGCTCCGAAAGTGTGAAAACACTTCATCCTTGCTGGCAAGAAAGAAGACCCAAGAGTAGCGAGAGAAATCGTCGACAATAACTAATACATACCACTTGCCGCCTAAAGAACTAACCCGAGAAGGACCTACAGTGTCCATGTGGAGAAGTTCTCCGGGCTGTTCAGTCATCACTGTGGTGACTGGCGAATGCGAAGCGGCAATCATTTTTCCATGTCGACACGGAGCACAAACTAAATTCTTCTCAAACTTGAGCTTGGGCAATCCTCGGATCAGACCTAGGGCGCTCAGACGAGCGAGCAACTCAAAGCTCATATGCCCTAGTCTCCTATGCCACTTCCAAAGCTCAGAAGTCGAATGTGCAACAAGACAATGAGAAGAACCAGATGACTCTAAAAAATCAGCTCCAAAAACTCTCCCAACTCTAAAGATCTTACATACCACAACGCCATCAGAATTGAGCACTTGCGAAGTATCGCGATGGAATCGCACTTCGAAGCCCTCATCAAGCAACTGAGATACAAACAGCAAATTGTATCCCAGGTTTTCAACGAAAGCAACATCTTTGAGAGTGAAATTCGAGTTAATTCTTACCACACCTTTACCTTTCACTCTACTCCTTCGATTGTTTCCGAAGGTGATATGTTCCATTTGCTTGGTTGTGGTGAGGCTGGAGAATCAAGCTGCATCTCCGGTCATGTGGCGCGAACAACCGGAGTCCATTATCCATGTGCCCTCCAAGCCTCGATCTGTCGCCTACACATGATAAGAATATCTCGATCGCTCAGTGCTGGGGTGAGTGAAATAATGACGAGGCATCCAGCACTGAGTGACACGAGTAGTAGGCGCAGTAAAAGTAGACGGTCTACGCACAGGAAAATTGAAATGATGCAAAGTGCGAGGTCTACCTACATGCTGTGATCGAACAACATGTCGAGGTCTCCTGCTCTGACGAGGTACAAAGCTACTCGCTCGAGGTCTAACACCATATGGAACATGGTGAACACCTCGAGGAGCAAAACCTCTCCGAGAAGCACGAGGAGCCTCGAAAACAGGACGAGAGTAGAACTCAGACTCATGCATACCTAAAGATGGGTAATGCATGTCCTGGTAACTCATCGCCTGAGAGCGTCGCTCATCCTTGATGCGACGAAAACAGAACCCAACCAAATGACCCGCCCGCTGACAGTAAGAACAGTGAAACACTCTCCTAGGGGCATTCTCATGGGTCACAGGAGCAACTCTCACAGGCTCCTTGGGCTTCTTCTGAGTGGTTTTCTTGGGAGGATTTTTCTTGGCAGGAGGTGTGGTTTTCTTTGGTGGTTGGGCAGGCTTTTTGGCTGATGGGGTGTCTAACAGAGCTCTCTCTTTCTCTAGGGTAGTGGGAGAAGTAAAAACAGTTTTGGACTTACTGTCTGAAGGAATCCTCTCAAAACCCAAACCTAGAGCTACCCCTGCTCTGTCAGCACACAACTTGGTCTTGGCCAAAAGCAAATCCATCCTACCCTTTCCCTCAGTGCATTTATTAACCACGGAAAGAAGGTATTCATTTTCAGACATGAGGTTTTCAGCTCGCTCTCTAACAATGCCTAGCTGGTCCTTAAGGGTAATGCAAGTATCACAAACAGGTTGCACATCCTTAGAACTACCAGCCCTCTCCAATCTAGCCTCTAAATCATGAACATGCTTATCACGTAAATTGATGCTTTCACGTAATAAAGAATAGTTCGTGCATTCAATAGTATCATGAGGTCTAGAATCCACGTCCAAAAGCTGCTTCTGTGCAGTCTCAAGCTCAGATAGAGTTTGAGCATGAACAGAACGCAACTGAGCAAGCTCACTCAGGACAACAGAACAGGATTCACATTCAGCATCATTAAATTTAGACTTAAGCATGGCATATTTAGTAGAAACAGATTCTAGCCAAAGTCTAAGGTCTTTTCTTTCTCTAGCGGCTTGCACAAGCAATCTATCCTGACCAAGAACTACTTCATTCAGCTCATCTAGTTTTATTGAAAGCTGGTCATAGGATAGAGGTACCTCAGATGAGTCAAGCTCATCGCCGCTGTGATCGCTGTCGGCCATGAAGCAAAGGCCAGTGAAGTCTCGTCTCTTCTTGTCCTTCTTGTCCTCCTTTCTTGGGGACTCCTCCTCCTCAGAGCTCGACTCCTCAGTTGAGGAAGTGTCGATGTCGCTGAGAGCAGCAACAAATGCTCTGGAAGCGGCTTTGGCTACTTTCTTAGCCATCTTGTCACGCTTGCCCTTCACAAAAGGCTTCCTCTCCTTTTTGTGGTATTTGGGGCGTTCACTCTCATCTCTCTTCTTGAGCTTGGGGCAATTAGCCTTGATGTGAGAAGTGTCGCCACACTCAAAACAACCACTAAAACCACTTCTCCTCTCATCCCGTCTCTCATGGTGAAAACGGGTGAACCTCCGGGCAATGAGAGCAAGCTCATCATCATCTAGAGTGTCCACCTGCTCCTTTGTGACGGAGACCAGGGAGGACAAAGCAAAACCATCTGCAAGAACACAAGTGCCAGATGTGCTTGGTTCTGCAGTGGTGCCACGGCTAGTGCTAGAAACCAATGCCAATGGCTGTGGCAAAGAGCTTCTGTGCACTGCAAGAGATGTCTTGGCAATCTCTGTGGACTTCAGCTTGCTAAAGAGTTCATCACAAGTCAATGTGCCATAGCCTGCGGACTCCTCAATACTGGATAGCTTTACTTCCCATATGCTACGGTCAAGAGCATAGAGAAGCTTGATAGCCCTATCATGATCACTGTAAGCAAGCGTCCCGTTGGATCGCAAGTTACTCACTATTGCATCAAAGCGAGAAAACATGGCATCTATAGATTCACCAGGTGCCTGCACAAACAGCTGATACTATTGGTTGTATGTGCTTTGGCGCCTGGCCTTAATCTGTGTAGAGCCCTCATGAAAAACAGTGAGTGTTGTCCAAATCTGCCTAGAAGTCCTAAGGTGTTGCACCCTATTGAACTCACTTCTACTCAAACCAATGAACAATATATTTCTTGCCTTGGAGTTGGCATTATACTGATCCTTCTCGGTTTGAGAGGTGCGAGTCTCAGGGATGGAGTATTGTGAGTCCACAATCTCCCAAATTGCATTTCCTTGGCTTAACAAGTAAGCCTCCATGCGCACCTTCCAGTATGCAAAATCTGTCCCATCGAACAGAGGAATTTTACTGCCTCTATCCATGTCGCCAATAGATCACAAAACCGGTTAAGATCAACTGGTGATCTTAACCTGCTTTGATACCAATTGTTGGACCGGAAACGGCGACCAGAGGGGGGGTGAATGGGAGCTTTTAAAATTTCGGGCTAAAAACTAGCCTTCGGTTTTAGTTCTGTCTTCTGCGGAACAGGCTTCGAACACTACCTTCGAAGGTCTGGTTCGGAGGTGTTTTGACAGCTCCGAACACAGGCTTCGCAGGAACAAAAGCTCGAAGCCAAGAAGACTTCGCTCCACTTACAACCCTCGAAAATCTACTCTGCTAAGTCAGTGCAGGCTACGCACACAGGGTGCTTCGAGCAGGCTTCGCACTTCACCCTTCGCAAGAGTGGACACCCTACTGAGGACTTCGACCAAGTACTTGGCTGCAGCAACTGGTGCTGGGCTTCGTACACGAAGGTCTAAACGCACACAAATGGACTTCGTTAAGGGCTTCGACACAAGAAGCTAAACGGGCTTCGATCAGGGCTTCGCTAGTAAGCTGTGAGGTCTAGCCTCAAGTTACACAGAGCGACAGCACACTGAAAAACACACTTCGCACAAAACACCCTTCGCCTAGACAGGCTTCGGTGCACTATAACTAGCGAGGTATGTAAAGCGAGCTCAAGCAAAAAGCACACAGAAGCAGGGCTTCGCCGCTTGAAAAGGAACACAAAAAGATTGAACTCTGGATGAATACAGCGATGTGTGTGGCTACAGGAGCTCAACATTAAATGCTCAAAGTGTTAAATGTTACCTACCAAGCCCCCATATTTATAGCCCACAGTTCACCCAAGTGAAATGACTACTTTACCCCTAGGGTTTACAAAGGATTTGTCTCTACAGAACTAAGGGGTACAAAAGGTAGTCCAACTTTATTCTGGAGGCTTCTCTGTCAGCTTTGCAGAGGGGACAGCGTCAGCTTTTTGCAGAGCAGACAGTGTTAGCCTTTGCAGTCTTTGACCTTCTGCAGCCTCCCTTCGCACGCGAGGGTGCGGTAGCTTCAGTGAGTAGCCTTGAGCCAGATGGCCTTCGCTTCACCGAAGATAGCCTTCGATACAGTGACGGTTTTGAGCCGAAGCTGTCAAAGCCCTTGGGCCTTCGCACCAACACCCTCGGAGTGGACCACCACGGCTTCGCAGCTACTCCCAGCTCGAACTCCGTCAGTCCGTGTACCAAAGCCATGCAGGCCGAAGTACCACAAGACAACAACACTCCGGAGCTAGCCTCGCTCCGAAGCCTTCCTCACTCCGAAGCCCCACCTTCAGGAGTACCACCCTTCGAAGTCCCTCCTTCGTCCAAGGCCTCCGCATGAAGCATTCCATGAGCCCTTCGTCGCAGTGTCTCTCCCCGAGCACACTCCTCGACAAGCCTCACCCGGACCATGCCTTCGATGCACCTCGACTTCTGAGACCTTCGTCGGGTACCCTTCGAATGTCTCCTTCCGGAGCACACTTCGAACTCCTTGCCTCCGTAGAGGGCTTGATCCATCCAACTCCGAAGTCACTCCATTCGGAGTACCTTCGAAGTGCCTCACCTCCGAGGACTTTGTCTCGGAGTACCTTCACCCGGAGCCACGCTTCGCACTCTCTGCCTTCACCTGGCACGCCTCGACCCGAGGACCGACCCGGACCCCTTCGCAGCCACCGTGATGGAGCTCCCCGCTCCCCTGGCATCAAGCCTCCCGCTTGACCCAGGTTCACCTGCTACGAACCTTGTCTGTCGCCTCCGAAGTCCCTGCGCACCACAGACAAACAGACAAGTGTATCCAGTACTCCGGAGACCTCTCCGGGTTAGCAACCTTCGGTACACACTCTGATTTACCGCCCAAAGTACCGAAGCCTTCGGTACAGACCCAGTCATCGTGTACTGTCGGACCCCTCCGACACGCACACTCCGCTGCAATAGGTGCACCAACCAAACCACCGAACACCCTTCGGTGAAACCACCTCCGAATACCCTTCGGAGGTACAACCTCCAAAACCCCTCCGGAGGTACCCTCCTCCGAACACCTTCGGAGGTTCAACCTCCGAACCCCCTTCGGAGGTACCCTTTCGAACCCGAGGGTAAAAGCCTGTCAATCACTCATCATAAACACCGAAACCAACCCTTGGTTTCTCAAAACTCATAGAGCCATGTTTTAGTAGAGGCTTCAGCCTCGGCGGGTTGTTTCTTTGTATTATCCAACTCAGCCAGAGCCACATCCCCCTCAGCCATGGCTTGCTCTACCATACCGACCGATTGGTGAGACAAGTGGGTAGCTGACTCAAGTCGATCACCCGATGCTGACAGTTGTGTAGTACAAAAAGCAAATTATGCCTGATCTACAACAAC
This sequence comes from Zizania palustris, assembly GCA_019279435.1. NCBI lineage: Eukaryota > Viridiplantae > Streptophyta > Magnoliopsida > Poales > Poaceae > Zizania > Zizania palustris. The sequence continues at coordinate 48,743,038 of JAAALK010000288.1, read as the reverse complement.
AAAGGGCTGAAAGACCAAGAATTCACCATGAGATTGAAGCTCGAGCTGCTCATGAAGGATGTTGTTCTCCCTTTCCATCTCGCTAGCTCAGCGTTCTTCTGGTCTAGATCGATGTTTTTTGAGCCAGATGATCCCCTAGCTGACCAACCAGAGCCTACACAAAGACATATGACAATATCGACACGCATGACAAAATATGTGTATTTGACTGATACCTCCAAGAAGACTTACCGAGGTTTATTGGCCGTGGTGCTTGAGAGCCTCTAAGCACTCAATAACACTTCCTCCAACCGACCCAGTTGGAGGACCATCAGAAGGTCGTGGTGCCTTCTCGACCACGACAATGGGCGCAGACATGACTTCCATTGCCATGAAGGCAACCTCCACGGTGTCCATGAGTACTGGTGCTAGATCTACCAAGGCCCCTGGCGAAAGAGGCCCAAGCATAGCCGCACCGTCCGAAGACAGCACCACGGGGCTAGGCACCGCCGCACTATCATCTGCTGCGGTTGTGATGTCAAGAGATTCCTTAAGCCCAACCCTTGCAGCTCCAACGACACCACGTAGACCACTATGTCTATGGTCAGGGCCCCAACATCAGTCCCACTGACCAAAACTGGGATGGGTAGCGTCAAATCAACAACAAAAAATAGTCGTGAAGATCAAACACTCACCGGTACCCCTTACTATGCTGATCGCTGGAAAACTGTCTTCCTCATCTGTGAGCTAGGACCCGCCCAAGGGTTGAACCTAGTTGGAGAAATTGGAGAAGGAAGTGGTGGTCCTGATGGTGAAGGAGGAGGTGGTGTAGACATTGAGGATGACGATGCAGTGGCCCCGACAAACATTGACGCTGCCCTAGAGGTCTCTGAGTCGCCACCCGCCTCTCTAGCGAAGGATGAAGGGATCTTTGGTGGCCCTTACGACGTCTTCGCACTGCCACGACCCTGGTCGAGCCCTGGTTGACCACCGACTAGTCAAAGCCTCTCCCGACTTCTTCGACCTTTTCGCTCGAGGAGTGCAAGCTTCCTTGCCTTTCATCTTCTCCCCGGCCACACTAGTGAGCAGGTTGACATCTTTCTGCCCAACCACATGGGGATGCTTCTGCAACTATGGAAGAGAGACGAAGACCTCCCGACCGTATAGATTTCTAGGGTAAGTACTCAACAAACGATCGATATATTAGAGGATAACTTTACCTCTAGTCGAGGAGTACAAATCTTGAAAGGGTGATGACAAGAGTTTCTCTTGAATTCTAGCTTGCTAGTGAAGACACTATGTGCACTCGCCTCCGCCTCCATGCCCGTCAACTCATTGGTTGATTCCTAGATAGGATCCCCATGGCCCGAGTACTCGAAGGCTGGGTGAAGTTGCTTCTTCAGCGGTTGGATATGACGAAGCACGAAATTCACCACCACGTGGATGCCCAAGAGATTGGCTTCCTCAATTTGTCTTATCAACTCCACCAGCTCGTCGACCTACCCCTGCTCCTCCAACGAGTAGTGGTCGGACCAAGTGACTGCGGTTGTCGGCACTTTATCGATCTTCGACGACAAGGATGGTTTTTGGTTGGCCATGTAGAACCAACCCAAATGCCAACACTTGTTAGAAGAAGGAAGTGCTCCTAGAATGTACTCTACCACCTTCCCATCATGAAGCTAGAGCCCACAACTGCCGACCACATTTTCCATGCGACGTCCGCAAGAAGAAAAAATGATGAAATAGGTTGAAATGTGGTTCAATCCCTAGAAAAGACTCACACATGTGGATGAAAATGACAATGTGGAGAATGGAATTGGTATTGAGATTGTAGAGATAAATGTCATAATGGTGGAGGATACCAAGAATGAATGGATGACCAGGCAAGCCAAAGTCATGAGAGAAGAAAGAGTTGAAGACCACAAGCTCGTGGGTGTCAAGAGATGGAAACAACTCACCGCCGACCGAATGCCACGACGACAAAGGTTTCGATGGAATCTTGTCGTGCCTCTCCAATGCCTGTACCATGCTTTCTCTCTCCAATGATGGCCGGAAGTCCATCGCCCGATTGACTGACCTCCGAGGAACGAGTGTCGCCATCAGAGTGCTAAAGTGATGTGCTAAGTGTTTTAGGTGGAACAGTAGACATGCTTTTCGATAGCAAACCACATAGTTGCAATGCTAAGTGGGGTTGCGGGGTGCTAGGAGATCAGGGAGAAAGAAAGGCTTGGAAAACCAAAGGAAGAATAAGGTACGCCGATGAGGAGCCATGCTGAAGAGTGTGGGCCTCATGGCTCCAGATGTGATGAGTCATTGTCAACGAAAGTCAAAGAGGACAAGAAGAGGAGAGAAGACCTATTGCGTCTGGGCCACTTGTGACTCAGGTACACAGGCAGCAACCGACTGTCGGGCAGAGGGGCCGCGATGTCGGGCAGGCACAATCCGGGTACATGGGCTAGGAGCAGCAGAGGATCCACTGGGCTGTTGACCAGGACTAACTCAGGCACACGGGCGGCGAGCGATTGCTGGGCTGAGAGAGATGCGGAATCAGGCCAGCCCAATCAGGGTACCTGGTGCAAAGTCGGTGGATGCTTTATAAGTTTCGGCGCAAAATTGACGACCGCTGATCTCGGATCGGACTATTTTGAGGCGAAGCCATAGTCGCTACGAGTCAGTCAGTCGAGTCTGTAAAAATATCCTAAGGGCAGTTTGGTCTTTTTCATTTTATTTCAGCGTTTGTAAAAACCCTAAGGGTCTTTTGGTATATTCCCAGGCTATTGGGCTGCCTATAAATAGGGCCCCAATCCCTAGGGTTAGGGTTAACTCAATTAATGACAAACTTGAGTTCACTTTCCCCATATTGAGTTCCTGTTCATTCTCCTGTTCTATGAGTGCCGCCGTCTGTGTGGAGTTTTTCGTTCCTCTCAGGATTTCGTTAGGATCCATGTCTTCGGTACCTTGGGAAATCGATTAAACAAGTTTTATACTTCCTGTTACTTCTACCGAGCATTGACATGATCTATTGAATGTTTCTTCATTTTGCATGCCTAGTTTGTTCATCTGTTCTAAAATCTCCGCCACTGCATGCGTGTTTCATTTTTTACTCTAGGAGTTTGTTCTTTGGCTGGTGTCTTTCATTTGGTTGCTAGCAAAGTTTGCTTGCTACAAAATAGTAGCATGGCAGCATTGCGCTAGTTTTGAGGAGAAGAAAATCATGCGTAGTTTTTGTCTCCTGGCATAGCTTGTGGAGGAGATAAATTTCACTTGATAATAGTTTTTAGCCCTGTTAGCTTTCTGCTCAGCTAGGCACTAGGTGTTAATTTCTTATTTTCTCAAAGTGTCTCGTTTTTTACTCCATCCTTAGGCTTGCTCAGCTTGCTGGCAGCTGTACAGTATAGCTGCAGCATATCCTCTCAGCTAGTGGGCAGCCTAGTTGTTTAGTTTGTGCTGTGGCACGGTTTTTGCGGAAACAACTGCATGCTCAGAAGTTTTTCTCAAGCCAAGCGGCATGGCAGGACAGCTTGTTTTAGTCTAGGCAACTAGACTATGTGCCTACCTCCTGTAGCAATCTGGCGCAGTACTTCGCAAGGAACGAGTTGAACGTGATATATGTACGTGGGCCCCACTTCGCATAGTCTGTAAGAGGTCAGTACTGGCTAGGCTTTCATAGACTACTGTTTTGATCAGTCAGTTGTTTCGAAGTTTTCTGTGAGCGAAGGTGCTCGGTAGACTTCATGTTCGAAGGGTGATTTTCGGAGCATCCATCACAGCCTTTGGGAAGACTTTGATTTTGTTCTTTTTGCTTGTTTCGGCTGAGGTCCTTATGTACGAAGTGTTTTTTGGCGAGTGGTTCAAGGCGTGTGACGTTGCTATTTCTGCCGAAGGTGCTTCGCTGGCCTTGTTGTTTCGAAGTGTGTAAGTGTTCTTGGTTTTAGCACGCTTCGTTGTTTTTCATGGGAAGTTTTCTGCGAAGGTAGCTGCGAAGCTACGTTTTCAGGCCTCTAGAAATTTTGTTGGCTTCGAATCTGTTTTTTTCCTGAGTTAAGTCTCGTAGCTCCGAAGTGTGACGAACCCAAAGCTTACTTCAGACAGACTTCACTGTCCACATCAACAGCCTCAGTACGAAGCCTTCTAAGCTTACTTTGGGACGGTCACAACAAGCTCAGACACTACATTCTCCGAAGCAGGCTTCGTCAAATATTAAACAGGAGACAAATCTAGAACAATAAGATTCCTTGTTTCACGTTCATTCATGTTAAATCTCAGTGATGATCTATTTATGTGAAGCTTGATTTCCCCATGTTTTAAATGCTTTGTTAATCTGCCTTCGAACACTGTGTTGGTGTCTTTTCACTTAGGACACCGGTTGTTTTTAGGCTAGATTATTTTTCCTGATATAGATCTACTAGATTCAGCTAGTTGTTTGTCGAGGTGCATTGGGTGTTGGGAAAAGGCTATTGATTTGCTAGAATTTTCTAGGCGCCCATTCACGCCGCCCTCTGGTCGCTACTTTCGGTCCTACAGTCGAAGAAATTATTTATAAGCCTTGCCTTCAACTGCACGAAATCCTCGAAGCGTTGTGGTTGGCAAAAGCACAACCCCAAGTATTCTTCATCATAAATTATGCCAAAACGATTTCCAAAACCATCGGACAACTTTTAAGCGTGCGGCGAAAGTTGAAGCGAAAATCAGTGGAAATAATGTTGGAAGTTGTGCAAGCCCAATTGGAACTACTGGTTTTGACAGACTCCTTTCTGTGCGAATAGACCGATGGCGTCTCTTCATCGCCAAAAAGCACTTCATGAATCTTCCGAACACCAAGATCTTAACCCTCTAGATTCAAAATATTTTGATACTAAACCTTATTCTTTGAAGAAACTTCAATTTTGGTAGCTGCACTCAGTAGGTGTACCTAGGCGGTGTACCAGTTGGAAAGAACATATCATCAACGTTATTATTTTAGAGATCATTCCATCTGTTTGGCACTATACGCACGCCAAGAGAAGCTCAGGGGCTACTGTCAGGAATATAATCCCGAGTTCCCTGTTGGCGTAAAAGTTACACCAATAGGTTCTTAGTAGTTAAGAACAAACAAACAAGAGGTTTGTGCTTTTAGGACAAACTTGAGCCTCCGTAAAGGATAACAACTCAAAAGGTCCGAATATGTGTGTTTGAACCACTGGTTCTGGCCCCCTCTTACAAGGTACAATGGGGGGTATTTATAGGGAGAAAAGCTTAAGGAATAGACCTATTTACCCTTATATTACAAATGACCTTCAGTATTATAAACAAGGTTATACACGGTAAAGTGCTGCAGGATAGATGGATAAGCAGGGCATCCAATCAGTCACGTCTTCCTGCTTCGAAGCCTCCTCTCTCCCTTCGGAGGATCCTCCGAGACTTCGCATCGTGACACCCTTCGACCGTGCTGACGTATCATCGAGCATTAGTCAACCATCTTCGGGACCTTCTTAGAGCCTTCAGAGGGTTAACCTTTAAGTCCTGGAAATGAAGTAATTTCCCCCAACAGTAGCCCCTCGAATACGCCTTTCTGTAGATAACCTATTTTTTAGAAAGAAGGCAGTATACGAAAGGAACATTTTTAGTTTCTGAGACTTAAAGGGAATGCGAAGATACTATGATTTAGCCCAGAATATTAAGCCCAATATTTTAAAACGTTCGTCTCCGAATTTTGGCATAGTGGGAAAACTCCCTGGAGCAGCATGGCTTCGGAGCATGAGTGTTACGAAAGCGGTTACGGAGTGTGAACGTCGTGCAAGCGGTTACGGAGTGTCTTTCGTCGTGACGTCGGTTACGGAGTGTGAACGCCGTGGGGTACCATCAATATGACCGTTACGGCGAAAATAGCCGTTACCCTCTGTAAAAAAGAAGTAACGGTCGATTTCTTCAGCGGTTGCACGCCGTTCCAATTACCAGCCCCACTTGTCGGCGACGGAAGCCGAACCTGCAGTGTGAAACTTCTCGAAGAGCAGTATAGGTTGTGCGGTTATAAAAGGGGGAAATAGGGATTACTGGAAGTTTTTTACCGCATTCACCGTCTCTGCAATTCACCTTTCTCTTCAACCTCCCGCACCTTCGAGTATTTGAGCGCGATGGCAAGAACCAGCCACACAACCCCTTTGGCGGCTAGCACTCTGGCGCAGCGGCAGGCGTGGGCTGCATCAGCAGCTACGGCAATGGCAGGGGGTCCGGGCGGTGGTTGGCCCAAGAACCCTCGGGCGCTCCGTCCGCCCTCCAAGAAGAAGATGGCCCAAAGCTTTGTCATCGGTCAGTCTGTGAGCACCACGGAGTCTATTGAAGAAGCAGTAGACGGGAAGCTGGGAGCCGGAATGAGGACTCGGGTCCCCGGGACAGAATCGACTCCCCGGCCTCGAAGTGGAGAGGTGGTAGTCTTCGAGGCTTTCTTCGAAGCAGGTCTGGGGCTACCAGCGGTGGATTTTCTGGCAGAGGTGCTGGACCTGTTCCACATTACCCTGCCTCAATTGTCCCCCAACGCAATCGTCCGCCTAGCCGTCTTTGAGTGGGCTCTTCGAGCGGAGGGGTGTGAAGGGCGCTCCGAGATCTTCGCAGCGACCCATGAGGCCATCTGCCAGCCGAAGCCTCAAGACGGGCCTGGAGACTCGAAGGTGACAGTGGCCTTCGGCAGTGTTAATTTCCAGCTTCGGCGAGAGCACGCTCTTCATTTCCCTGCGAAGGCTATAAACGATCGATGGTATACAAATTGGATACTTCGGTGGTTTTACGCCGAAGTAGGAGAAAACTCCCCCCTTTCGGGCCCCCTTCAAGAAATCTGGTTCCGGAAGGAAGCGGATATTTCTCCGAACCCTAGCCTGCTCACGACGAGACTAGGGTTGCTGGCTTCAGTGGCTCGTCGCATGAGTATGCGCGACCTGGCCGAAGAGTTCGTCGGCCTTCGGATCTCTCCCCTCGGAGCCAGTTGGCCAATCTCCATCCCGCAAGCCTCGGAGGGGGACCTCCGAAACATAGGTACGCCTTTCTCCTGCGGCATTAGTTTATATGAACACATTAATTATACTTATGCTTCTTATACTTTTTTCTTTTCAGCGGCGCCTCTAGCCTTAGCTCCGGACAACATAGTCCGGGCTACCGAGCGAATTCTCGGAGCCCCTTCGGTAGCCGAGAGGCAGAGGAGGCTGGAACTGGTGGGGAGTTGGGAGCGCTCGAACAGGGTGTGGAGAGCCCTCGGCATGGAGCCCCCGCAGCTTCCCGACTTCGCCCCAGCTGGAGCGGCGGCTCGCAAGAGGAAAGCAGCGGCCGAGCCCTCTAAAAAAGCTGGCAAGCAACCTGCTCAGAAGAAGGCGGTGAAGCAGCCTTCTCACTTGACGCCCGCTTCGTCTTCTTCGTCGCCGGACGAGCGGAGCCCAACTCCCGAAGAGACAGAAGACTCCGGAGGCGCCACAGCGAAGGCTTTTGAAGACTATCTTCTGATTGACGAAGATATGGGGGAGGTCCCTACAAACCTCCCCGATAGGGAGGGTGTTAGTGTAACTCCACTGACTCCTCCTGCACCTGCCAACGTGCAAGTGGAGCCAAACCCTACCTCCGACTTGCCTGCACCCGAAGGGGTTTCTGCAGAGGTCGTGGCCCCGGCGGACGAAACCGAGGGTAGGGCTTCGGGGGATGACTTCGACAACATCCTCCGGATGTACGAAGTCTTGGAGGATCCGGCGATCCTTCCTCAAGCGGCTTTCGGAGGTATTTTCCCGGAGCTCTTTCTTTTTTCGTCGGCATTCGCTTGCTATCTGTAGAATATGTTAATTAATCTTAGTATTTGACATAGGTACCTCTTCGGGTACTGAAGCCTTGGTGGCGCCCGACGTCCCTGCTTCTTCGGAGACGGTCACCCGAGCGGACTCTCCGGCTCCCCTGAGGGCTTCGAGCCCGGTGGTGGAGAACGTATCCTTCGGGGCGGACGATGTTCTCCCTGGGACGGAGTTGGCTCCGGCCGTGGCGACTTCGACTACTGAAGGCGCCTCCGACAACGTGGCTCCGGCCGGAGATGTGGCGGCTGAGGATCGGAATGTTCTTGCTTCTCCCCCTTTCGTGCCGGGGAGGGGTAAGAGTATTTCCAGCCTGGGCCTTCGGGTTGACCAAGCAGCACCTTCCGTTGGCAACTCAGAAGACGAGGCTGCAGAGGACGACGCCCGGGCCTTGTCTTGGCTCCCTCTTCTGGCTCCTTTCCTGGAGCATCGGAGCGGCCTTCGAAGGCTCCTGGAGCCCCTGGCTGAGAAAAGCCAGGACATTGGCAATTCGGAGTTGATCTCCGCTTTGAGCGAAGTTAGGGCTTCGAGCCTCAACACGGCCCTCGAAAGGGCTGCCCTTCAGGTATAAAAAAGATACCATAGTTGCTGTATTTTAATGGTCAAAATTTCTTTAGCACTTACCTTGTTTTTCTTGCAGCAATTCGCCCTTGCTAGAGCGGCAGCGACTTCTAGCGAGGTCGAAATTAACCGACTTAACCGGAAGGTTACAGCTCTTCAAACAGCTCTTGATGACTTTACCGGGAGATCCCTCAGGCTGAATGAAGAGCTTTTGGAAGAACGGAAGGCTAAGGCAGCGTCCGACGAAGCCCTTCGCTCTTACTCCGAAGAAGCCGAGGCTGAACGAGTGGTCCTCCGCGCGGAGGTCGAAAAGCTTCGCCAGGATGCGGCTACTTCGAACGGTCGCCTGGTGGAACTTCAAGGGGCTCTCAGCCAGGTAATGGCTCAGAAGAGTTCCATGATGCTTCGGGTGGCCGCGTTGGATGCAACTGTAGCAAACCTGGAAGCAGCAGAGAAAAAGAATTCCAGTACTGCCGACCGTACCTTGGAAGCTCTTCAGGGTACGTTAGAGTACTTTGGCACCATGTGCCCTTCGACCTCTGCTGCAACCTCCGAGCCGCTCGATCGGAAGCTGACGAGGATCCAGGTGGCTTCGTCGCTGATGAAGAATTCCGGAGTACGGTACGGAGAGATCTCCGGACAGTGCGCTGGCATCGGGGTCCTTCGCCACCTCGAATCTCTTCGGGTTCCCTTCGATTCGGTTAGTGGTTCGTCTCCTGGAGGCTTCGCGGATGATGACCTGCTGCGGCCGTCTTCGGGGGTGGCTTCGGCTTGGGAAGCTTTCCGATCAGTATGGAAGGCCGATCATAAGGTTGCTGCTAAGGCTTGGATCGACGAGGCCCGCCGGCAAAAGCAAGCTCAAGCGAAGCCACCGCTCCCGACTTCGCCAGCGCCTTCGGTCCCAGCTCCGCCAACCGACCCGCAGGTCTAGCCGCTTAGGGTTGTTGTGTACCTGTGGTCTTGTAAGCTTTGTTTAATTAATGAGAAAGTTATAAACAGTACTTGTCTTGGGTGTTCTGCTCTTTTTTAGGTTCTGTCATGCCCTTCGAGCCCTGACTTCGTACTTTTGGAAACTACTGCCGAGCTTCGAAAGGAGTGGGCAGTTCTTGAGAGTTTGAGGCCTTATCGCCGCTCTCGCTTTTCTGTTCCTCGCGGAGACGGGGGGAAGTTACCCTTGAAGTACGAAGGGATGTTTTGTCTTATATTAAAGAGGAAGAAAAGGAAGAGGGGTCTTCGTCCTCCGAGCCCGTCGACTGGTCTGACTCGGAGTATCAAGCCGAAAACCTTGCCGAGGCCGGCTCCGAAAGGCTCTTGACGTGGGCCGAACTTCAGGAGGAGCAGAAGAAACTGCGAGCCTCGAAGAAAAAGAGAAGTTCCCGACCTAAAAAGACTTCAAGCTCCGAAGGGCAAAGTAGCCGCAGGGGTAGCTCTAGGGGTCGAAAGGGTCTCCGTTTTTATTTGGGTTTAGATAACAATTTTTCCTGATGTATGAATATAATATTTTAATGTGGAATGCTTCGACAGCATGCTGTGTGACTCCTATCCTCCTACCCCCCTTGTGGGTGGCGGAGCTTTTATCTTATATAAGGGTTCGCTAGGCACAATGATTGCCCGAGCACCTGCATGCTTCGAATTTTTGCACATGTCACCATCGATAAGTAGACAAAAATTTAAAGTCCTTAGACTCTTCTACGGATTCTAACAAGCCGGAGCCTGGAATCCGTAGGTTGGCCACCTACGGCTCTTTTACAGATACTTCGCACCCGGAGGCTTGAAATTCTGTCTTGTTTAAAGTCCTTAGACTCTTCTACGGATCCTAACAAGCCGGAGCCTGGAATCCGTAGGTTGGCCACCTACGGCTCTTTTACAGATACTTCGCACCCTGGAGGCTTGAAATTCTGTCTTGTTTAAAGTCCTTAGACTCTTCTACGGATCCTAACAAGCCGGAGCCTGGAATCCGTAGGTTGGCCACCTACGGCTCTTTATAGATACTTCGCACCCGGAGGCTTGAAATTCTGTCTTGTTTAAAGTCCTTAGACTCTTCTACGGATCCTAACAAGCCGGAGCCTGGAATCCGTAGGTTGGCCACCTACGGCTCTTTTACAGATACTTCGCACCCGGAGGCTTGAAATTCTGTCTTGTTTAAAGTCCTTAGACTCTTCTACGGATCCTAACAAGCCGGAGCCTGGAATCCGCAGGTTGGCGGAGCCACTGAACCAATGGTTCGTAGCAAGCCCCTTGGGTTTTTCTGAAAAATGCTTGGCTCTGCTAGCATCACCGACCTTCGAATGCGTCCATCCGGAGGGTGGGATGTTCGAAGGGCAAAACAAATCTCAACCCTTTAGCTTTATTTATAAAAGGAGTGTTACAAGTGATTACAAGGAAGCCTTAAGCATAATATCTCTTAAGGTGCTCCGCATGCCACGCATGTTTCAACTCTTCTCCTTCTAAATTAGCTAATTTAAACGAGCCGGGGCGTCCTGAGCGTAAGATAACATATGGTCCTTCCCATTTGTTTCCTAGCTTCCCCGGAGCTATTACATTTCGTAATACTAGATGACCTGGTTTTAACTCAGTTAATTTGACTTTCGGGTCATACCATGTCTTTGTGTGCTCTTGGTACTTCGTCAGATTGGCGATAGCTCGAAGCCTTGTTTCTTCCGACAAGTCTATTGAAGCACTCCGATCATCTTCGTCTTCGTGTTGAATTACGCGAAGTGACTCCCCTTTGAGCTCCGTAGGGGTCATGGCTTCGTCTCCGAAGAGCAACCTGAATGGCGTGAAGCCGGTTGATCTAGTTTGCGTGGTTCGGATAGACCATAAAATTTTGGGTAGCTCTTCGACCCATAGGCCCTTGGCCAATCCGACGATTCGGCGATTTAACCCGGAGAGGATATTCCCGTTGGCTCGTTCGACGGCTCCGTTGGATTGCGGATGTCGCACAGCTGCGAAGCATAGCTTAATGCCCAGTTCTTCACAGAATGTTTGGAAGGTATCAGCTTCGAACTGGGTTCCATTATCCACCGTTAATTCTCTGGGGACTCCAAACCTGCATATAATATTCTGCCAGAAGAACCTTTGCACATTCTTTGATGTGATGGCTGTTAGCGGCTCTGCTTCCACCCATTTTGAGAAGTATTCTATCGCTACGACCGCAAATTTCAATCCGCCTTTTGCTGGTGGGAAAGGGCCTATGAGGTCCATGCCCCATCTAGCCATCGGCCATACCGGGGCAATAACTTGAAGTTGAGCTGGTGGGCGATGGCTCCTTCGGCCCATCCATTGGCAGCCTTGGCATGTCCGAACTAGGTCTTCGGCGTCTCTGACGATCGTCGGCCAATAAAAACCTTGCCGGAGCGTCTTGCCTGCTAGTGCTCTAGGAGCTAGATGACCTCCGCACAGCCCCTCGTGGATGCCTCGAAGTATGTCTTGTCCTTCAGGTTGAGAGATGCATCGAAGCAGTGGTGAGCATACTCCGGCTTTATATAGTACTTCCCCAATAAGTTTGTAATTTCGAGCTCTCGTTTGCACTCTTCGAGCTTCTGGGCCTTCCGGAGGGTCATTGCTACCTTGCAACATAGTTATTATTGGAGTTCGCCAATCCGTAGCTTCAATACACATTACTTCTGACGGGGGTATTTGGTCAGCTGCTGGCTGCTCTAACTCTTCATAGAAAGCGCCCTCCGGGAGGTCTACTGCTCCTGCTGCGGCCTTTGCAAGAATATCTGCAAGTTGATTTTCTGCTCGCGGTATGCTTCGAACTGTAAACCCTTTGAATGCTGCTTCTGCCTTGCGGATTTCTTGAAGGTATTGCGCGAGATGTGGGTTTTTTGCTTGGAAGCTTTTATCAATATGCCCCGCGACGACTTGGGAATCTGTCTTGATCATTATCCTTGTAGCTCCGAGTGCTTTAGCCTTTCGGAGGCCTAGCAAGATTCCTTCATACTCGGCGACGTTATTAGTGGTTCGAAAGTTAAGCCTTGCAGAGTACATTGCCTTTTGTCCTGATGGTGACAAGATTACTGCCCCTGCTCCGGCACCTGATGCTTGATAGGCCCCGTCGGAGAATATTGTCCAGAAACCGTCGGAGGGTTCTTCCGGAGTCCATACTGCAGATGGAGTCCACTCTGCTACGAAATCTGCTATAATTTGAGATTTAACGGCCGTTCTTGCTGTGAAGGAGATTTCGAAGGGTGCTAGCGCGACTGCCCACTTTCCAACCCTGCCTGTGGAATCTTTGTTTCGGAGCATATCTCCAAGAGGATACGATGTAGGGACAATAAGGTTATGCGCCAAGAAATAATGCCTTAGCTTTCGCGAGGCCATTACTAAAGCATAAGCAAACTTTTCAAGCTCGGAGTATCTGATCTTGGCTCCTGATAATGCCTCCGAGACAAAATAAACTGGGTTTTGTACCAGCTTGTCTTTGAGCTCGACTTCTCGGACCAGTACTGCGCTTACTGCTGACCCTGTCGCTGCAAGGTATAAAAGCAATGTTTCCCCTGGAAGAGGAACAGTTAAGATTGATAATGTTCCAAGGTAGGCTTTTATCTCTTCGAAGCTCTTTTGGCACTCCGGCGTCCAGCTGAAGCTTTCGGAGCCTTTGAGTGCCTTGAAAATTGGGAGGCTTCGCTCTGCCGATCTGGACAAGAACCTGCTGAGTGCTGCTAGCCTTCCTGCTAGCTTCTGTACTTGCTTCAAATTCTCGGGTGGAGCCATTCTTTGCAATGCACTTATTTGCGTTGGACTGGCTTCGATCCCCCTGCTCGAAACTAAGTACCCTAGCAGCTTCCCTGCTTGTGCCCCGAATATACATTTTTCGGGATTGAGGCGTACTCCACATGTTCGGAGGCTCTCAAAAGTTTCATCTAAATCTATGCTATGCTGATGCTTTTGAGCACTTTTTATTACAATATCGTCCATGTCGGCCTCGACATTGCGGCCTATCTGATGGCCTAAAGCTTTAGCTATTAAGCGAGAAAATGTGGCTCCGGCATTCCGTAAACCAAAAGGCATTCTTACATAGCAGAATACTCCTGAAGGAGTTATGAAACTTGTCTTGGCCTCGTCTTCTTGCTTCAGCCATACTTGATGGTACCCGGAGTATGCATCGAGGAAGCTTAATAGTTCGGAGCCGGCTGTGGAATCTATTAATTGATCTATTCGGGGCATTGGGTAGGGGTCTCGCGGGCATGCTTTATTTAGTGATGTGAAGTCAATACACATGCGCCATTTGCTGGAATCCTTCTTTCTTACAAAAACAGGGTTGGCCAACCACTCGGTATGGGCCACTTCCCTGATAATGCCAGTTTTTAACAATTTTTCCACTTCGGCCTTGGCTAAATTTGCTCTTTCTGTTGATAGCTTTCGGAGCCCCTGGCGCACTGGCTTGGCCTTCGGGTTGACGAGCAGACTGTGCTCGATGATGCTTCGGTCGACCCCCGTGATATCTTCGTCGGTCCAAGCAAACATGTCTAGATTCTTCTTGACGACTTCTTCTAACGAGGCGGTTATCTCCGGAGATAGCCCCTTGCCGAATTTTATTGGGTACTCTTTGCCGTCTTCTGAGATTATTCTTGTCTCGACATCACTCTCCGGGCTTGGTTTGAGCGAGGATCCCTTCGGGGGGCTCAAGGCTTCTGGTACTTCTTTGGCGCTCTCCGCCACATTGTGCACTTATCGAGGGTCCAATGGCTGCCCGTGGCCATATTCTGTCCTTCTGGCTACAACTTGGTCTCCTGAAATAGTGAGCACTCCACCTTGTGTGGGCATTTTGAGACAAAGGTAGTTGTGATGCGCTATAGCCCCGAATTGGTTTAACATCCCTCGTCTGAAGATAGCATTGTAGGCGTAGGGGGCATCCACCACGTCGAAAATCACCTCCTCTACTCGGGCCAGCGGCCCCTCTCCGAAGGCAACCTCGAGGCCTATTTGGCCGAGGGCATCGAGAGGCGGTCCTGAGAACCCTTGAAGTGGCCGGGCTGCAGGGAGTAGATGCTTCCGGGGTATACACATCTGGTCGAAGGCTTGAACGAAGAGTATGTCTGCGGAGCTTCCACCGTCCACCAGGATCCTCCGAACATCAGCCCCTGCTATATCGGCAGAGATGACTAATGGGTCAGCATGGGGAAACTTCACCCCTACTGCATCGCTGGCTGTGAATGAGATGGGTACACGGGACCATTCTGGCATCCCTTCAGCGGAACTTGAAGTCCCAATGTGCCCAACTTCACGGACGTACTCACGGCGCTGTCTCTTGGACATGCTGCCGAGGGTCCCTCCTCCGGAGATGGGTAGGACCACTCTCTTGCCGCGGTCTTGCGGATCTTCGTGCCTTGGTGGTGGCATAATACTGGCCACCGGTAGCCGTATGGGGGCTTCGAGGGCACCGGCTCGGGCCACAGCTTGAACAGGCTCCGATCGTGCCGCAGGTGGAGCCCGGTCCGAAGTACCCCTCCTGGTATTTCGGTCAATGTATTCACCCCGAAGGGTCAATATCGTCTTGCAGTCCTTCGTGTCATGGCTTCTATTATCGCGATGCACGCAGCAAAAATGACTCTGGCGCCTTCCCGGCACCCTTTCTTGAGGTACTGACGGCCCAGCCTTAAAATTTTTTACCTGCTGGAAACTGGCCGGTGCCTTCGAAGCTGAAGGTGCTATGTTTAGTACTTCCGAACGGAAATGCTTTTTTCCTCGCCTATACTCGCTAGGGCGGCTGTCTTGTGGAGGTTGTGGTGGGGCGGTGGCCTCTGGCTCCCTTTTGACTTCCCGGAGGGTGGGTAGTGCTGCCTCAGCTCGCCGAAGGCATCCTTCCTCTGCCTTGGCATATTGCTCGAAGTATGCCATGAGCTGTGCTACGGATGTTACCGGCTTCCGATGGAGTTTGCTGAGGAGGTCGGGGTTCAGCACCCCTTCTCGGGCAGCATCAACTACCGATGAGGTAGTAAGGCCCTTGATCTGTGACTTGGTGTGGGCGAAGCGTGTGAAGTATTCTCGGAGGGTTTCTCCCTCCCGCTGCTTTACTTGGAACAAACTTCCCGTGGACATTGGGGCCACGAAAGTGCCTTGGAAGTTGCTCACGAACTTCTTTTTGAGTAGTTCCCATGACTTGATCGATCCTGGTTTTAGGGACCAGAACCACCGGAGCGCCACACCTTCGAGAGCAAGTGGGAAGCATTTTGCCATGGTGCTTCGTACCCCTCCGCTTGCTTCTATAGCTAGGGCGTACGAGCGGGCGAACTCTCCGGGGTCCGACCCCCCGGAGTACTTGTGCAGCTTCGAGGCCTTGAACTTGGGGTCGAAAGGCACTCTCTGCAGATCAGGGTGCAATGGAGACTCATTGTCGAAGGACGCATTCTCGGCCTCTTCTTGGACTTGTATAACTTCTGGGGGGTTGCGGCCTCCATCGTCTGGAGGCCCCCTTGGAGTTTCAGTGGAAGCTTGAGTGCGGAGTCTGTCGGCGGCTTCCTGCCTCCATCTGGACACCTCCTCCTGAAGCCTGGCTAGCTGCGTAGCCTCGGTTTCGGGAGGGCCTTCGTCTTCGTCGGAGGGAACTTCAGGGTCTTGGCTTGCTGCGTAGTCGGTCTGAAGCATTGTAGGGGGGGTAGAGGGCCCCGGGGCGCTCGACGCCCATCGGTTCCGGCAGGAACCGTCGGATTAGCTGAGGGTCCGGCTCCGTTGGTCCGAGGGGACCTTCGAAGGGGACCTGCAGCTTGACCACGCTTCGGAGGCATGGTTAGTCGATGAGGTGTCTTGGAAATGGAAGGCTTCGAACGACTCGAGGGGGTCGAGGGAAGGCCTTCGGGCTGCACTAAGAAGCCCTTAACTGAAGGGTGCGCGGAATCTCAGGATTCCGAGGCTCCCCCCGTAAGTTTTCTTCAGAGTGCAGTCAGCAGTAGAGAACAAGCTTTTAGAACTTGGATCCCCACGGACGGCGCCAACTGTTGGCGTAAAAGTTACACCAACAGGTTCTTAGTAGTTAAGAACAAACAAACAAGAGGTTTGTGCTTTTAGGACAAACTTGAGCCTCCGTAAAGGATAACAACTCAAGAGGTCCGAATATGTGTGTTTGAACCACTGGTTCTGGGCCCCTCTTACAAGGTACAATGGGGGGTATTTATAGGGAGAAAAGCTTAAGGAATAGACCTATTTACCCTTATATTACAAATGACCTTCAGTATTATAAACAAGGTTATACACGGTAAAGTGCTGCAGGATAGATGGATAAGCAGGGCATCCAATCAGTCACGTCTTCCTGCTTCGAAGCCTCCTCTCCCCCTTCGGAGGATCCTCCGAGACTTCGCATCGTGACACCCTTCAACCGTGCTGACGTATCATCGAGCATTAGTCAACCATCTTCGGGACCTTCTTAGAGCCTTCGGAGGGTTAACCTTTAAGTCCTGGAAATGAAGTAATTTCCCCCAACATTCCCTCCTATGTGCTTTTAATTATTAACCATCCAGTGGTTATGTTTCTACAGAAGACCCACTAAGTCTCGCATTCGGGGAAGTAGCATCCCAATGACTAGCATTCCAATGGTCAACTTTAAAAGCTAGGCCATCATCAATCACCATGAGGATTGTCATCAAGCATAGAGGTTATCTTCATTAGTTAGTCCTCACTAATCGACCATTTCTCTGGTCGTTAACATGGCCTTTATCATCATTTGTAACCCCTGATACCTCTCTTATATAAAGGGATCAGAGGGAGCCTACAAAGGGCACATTTTTCCAAATAAGCTCTTTTTGTGAAACCAAGAGAGGTAGCTCTTTGGTTTTTGTATGTATGATGAGTGATTGACAAGGTTGAGTGATCTGGAGTGATGAGTGAGCGAGTTGTGGTTTGATTGCATCGATGTGATCGATGTGTGGATATGGGGAGTGGATGCCTAGGGGATCGGTGTGCGTCTCGTTTCGTGTTTTGGCTTGTCTCATGTGTGTAGGGTGGAGATGCTAACCAACTATCAACGGCAGGTGATCAAGGGTCAAGTGGGGAGCTCAATGCCAGAGGATCAAGGAAGCTGTGTGAAGTTGGAGATGATCTCAGGAGTCCACGAGGAGATAGAGCAAGGCATGGACAGACGGATAGCCAAGACAGCGTGATGGTCAAGTCAGCGAAAGGGAGGCCAGTGCAAGTGATCAGGCGACTCGAGGGGATAGAGAGCGGGAGAGACTTGCTGGCGGTCGAGTTCGCGGATTGGCATCACATGTCGGCGATCGAGGAGGCTTTGTCGGTTTTTGCTGAAAACCGTCACATCAAAAAATGTTTTTAATTCTAGTAATTAGGAGTTTATTTTTTCTATTTTGTCATCTAGATTTAGTGTAACCATTTAGTATTTTTCAGAATTCTTAATTCTGAAAAAATATTAAAAGAATAGAGTGAATGATGTAATAAATTAGGAGTTTGCATTAATGGATTTTTCGAATTTGTAATTCTGAAAATTCATTATGGAAATTAGGTAAATACCTAGAACTTTTACACTAATGGCATTTTGGAGATTTCTTTAATGGGCTTGCCTTTATAAAGAACCCAAAGGCCTAGGGTTTAGGGGACTCTTTCAGCTGAACATTTTGTGGCTACCAACCACAATTTCTATTTTGTTCTATCCTTTTTTCTGTTCTTAATTTTGTGCTTAGTGTTCATCATTCGGATCAAGCATTGAACACATCCAGGAGCTTTAAGCGTAGGTACTGTTCATCCTTTTCAGATTCACTTTTGGAGATGAGTTTTTAACTGTTTTGATGCTGTATTTGGACCAGAGTTCTTCGTGACTTTTGTTGTACATGCTTCCAGGGTTCCATTTTTAAAGTTTGCAAAAGATTTTGATAGTGATGCATATATTTTTCTGACCAAGAAAGTGCCTAAACAGTTCTAGAATCTTATGATTTCTGCTAATTAAGTTGTGTCTTCAGTCTGGATTCAATCTTTGAGGCGAGTTTTGATCTTTTTTAGTACTGTTCTTGGACCTGAGTTCTACATAACTTTTGTTGTCCAAGTTTCAAGGGTTCCATGTTTGATGTTTGCAAAAGGTTCTGAACACAACTACATATAGTTTTTGGCTCATCTATATGCTATAAAAATTCTGGAGGCGGTCATTTGCTGAAAATCTTGAAGGCTGAAAGTTGAATCTAGAAACATTTTTCTCCCTTTTTTTCTTTCCCAGCTTGTTTATCATGTGTTGTGCTGTATGTAGTGATACTTTTCGCCATTAACAACTGTATTTACTGCCGAGCAGATGTTCCACCAAGCCCATTCTGAAATTGTTCTTCTATGTGAGTCTTTTGTATAGAATAGAAAAACTTTAAGAGCTATTTTTAAAGTGCAGTCTTTGTGTGTGCAAATTCAGTGCTGGTGATCTC
The DNA here is from genome assembly GCA_019279435.1 of Zizania palustris. Taxonomy (NCBI): domain Eukaryota; kingdom Viridiplantae; phylum Streptophyta; class Magnoliopsida; order Poales; family Poaceae; genus Zizania; species Zizania palustris. Next base: position 48,724,338 of record JAAALK010000288.1, on the reverse strand, counting down.
TCAATCTATCATTTGACATAATATCAGATAGGAGGGTGATAACATCTATTTTTATTGGAGTCTTTACTACATCTGCTTCCACTTGTTCATTTAGAGGTGCGTTAGGTGATTTGAAAAGGTCATTATATTCGCAATAATTTGTCGAGGCGCCTATTCACCCCCCTCTAGTCGCCATTCCGATCCCACAATTGGTATGAAAGCCAGTTAGATCACAAGTTTACCTTAACCGGTTTGTGATCCTTGTGGCGACATGGACAAGAACACTAAGATTTCAATGTTTTATGGTCGAGACTTTGCTTATTGGAAGGTGTGCATGGAGGCTTATCTACTAAACCATGGAAGTGCTATATGGGACATTATTGATTCCTAATATGTGATACCTGAAACTCGCACCTCATAGATTGAAAAGGAACAATACAATTGTAATAGCATTGCAATAAACATATTGTTCATTAGTCTGAGTCGCAATGAGTTTGACAGGGTCCAGCACCTTCGAACTGCATGTGAGATTTGGTCTACTTTGAAAACCTTTCATGAGGGCACTACCCAGATTAAGGCTAGGAGGCAAAGCACATATAATCAAGAATATCAAATGTTTGTGCAAGGCATCGGCGAATCAATAGATGCCATGTTTGCTCGAGTCGGACCATGATAGAGCTATCAAACTTCTCTATGCTCTTGATCGTAGCATATGGGAGGTGAAGATCTCTAGTATCGAAGAGTCGGCGAGCTTTGATACATTGACTTGCGATGAACTCTTTAGTAAGCTCAAGTCCACTGAGATTGCCAAGGCATCTCATCTAGGATTTGGAAACTCTTTGTTGCCTTCTATTGCTTTTGTTTCCGTTCCTACCAGTGGTACCTCATCTGGAGGTAATTTTTCTGGTTGTTTTGACTTGTCCTCCCTTGTCTTTGTCACAAAAGAACAAGTGGACACTTTAGATGATGATGAGCTAACTCTCATTATCAAGAAGTTCACCCGCTTTTACAATGATAGATAAGACCAAAGGAGAGGAGGATCACAGGGATGTTTTGAATGTGGAGATCTTTCTCACATAAAAGAGAATTGTCCTAAATTAAAAATGAAAAATGAAAATTAGCACAAGCACTAGAAGTGGAACAAGAAACCTTACTTCAAAGGAAGCGCAGAAAAATGGCTAAAAGATTAGCAAGAGGTTTTGTGTCCACCCTCAATGACATCGATGGTACATCAAGCGAGGAGCCGAGCTCAGAAGAGGAGGAACCTCCCAAGAAGGAGAAGGAGAAGAAGACAATGGATCTCACCGGCCTTTGCTTCATGGTCTATGGCAACCATAGCAGCGACGAGCTCGACACTTCTGAGGTATATCTATCCCATGATCAGCTTCTTGTTCAAAATGATGAATTGCATGATGTTGTTTGTTCTCAGGATAGATTACTTAAAATTGCTGCTAAAGAACGAAAAGAACTAAAATTTAGACTTGAAACTATTTCCATTGAACTTGCAATTTTAAATCTAAGTCTAATGATGTAGAATATGAGTCATGTCTTGTTGTCATGAATGAACTTGCTCGGCTGCGTTTTACACATGCTCAAACTGTTGAAAAACTTGAAATTACGGAAAAGCAGCTTTTGGTGGAGTCTAGTCCTGCTGTCATCAACGAATGCATGAACTGTCCTTTACTTGTTGAAAGCACTAATTTGAGAAATAGACATGTTGATGAACTTAAGGCTATATTGGAGAGTGCTGAGTGTTCTAAGGATGTGTAGCCAGCTTGTCCCATCTGCATCACAGTTAAGGACCAACTTATCTTTGTTATAGAGCAAATCAAAAAAATAAAATGCAAAAATGATTATCTTCTCTCCGTGGTTGAAAAATGCACTGAAGGAAACGGTATGATGGATTTGTTTTTCTTGAAACAAAATTGTGTGCTAATAGGGTAGGGTTAGCACTAGGGTTAGGCTATGAGAGAACCACTTCAAACACTCCGAGCGAAATTGTGTTCAATCCATCCACTACCCTTGAGAAAGGAAGAGCCCAGTTAGACACCACACAAAATGCCGAGAATCCTACTCAACCTATTAAGAAAGCTCTTCGTTAACCAAAGGAAACTCCTCAGCAAAAATCCAAGAAAACTGTGAGATTTGCGCCTAAGACGCATGCTCACAAACCCAAGAGAGTGTATCACTTATCCTATTGTCATCGGGTGGGTCATTTGGTTGGGTTTTGCTTTCGTCGTATCAAGGATGAACGATGTTATCATGCGATGATCTTTCAGGACATGCATTACCCATCTTCAAGTATGCATGAGTCTGTTTTTCACTCTTGTTCTGATTTTGAGGCTCCCCATGGTCCAATGAGAGATTTTGCCCGTCGTGGTGTACACCATGCTTCATATGGTGTTAGACCGCGTGAAAGAGGCTTTGATTCTCGACAGTTTAGGAGATCTCATCATTTTCCAGGTTCGCGCTTTGGAGGTAGACCGCACACTTTTTATCATGATTCATACCCTGTGCATGATCAGTCTACAACTTTACCTGATTATCGAATTTTACAATGTTGGATTCTTAAATAGTTTTTCACTCACCCCAATACTGAGCATTCTAGATCTTCTAGTATGTTTTGAGGGGGAGTTGTGTAGCACTGCATGAGCTTCTATTATATGATTAATTGCTTTTAGAAGTACATGCTTTATTATACCTTTGAAGTATTGTCTTTAATACTGTTGATTATACTTTGCTTGAATACATTTGACCTTTGTTATGAGCATGGCTTTTATTTATGAAAATTTAAAAATGATCACTGCTTAGTCTAGAAACTAGCATGAATAGGTTGAGCGCTTTTGCTATCTTTTACTTACCTGTTAGCTAGGTCCTTTTCACTTGGATGCTAATACACAACTTGAATTTATCAAAAATATTGTTCTAAAAATTAAAAAAATGAAAAATAAATGAAAATGAATTGAGAATGATTGATATTCATGTTGTTTTATGCTGAAATAGAAAAGATCTAGGTGGGTTTGTTTTGAAACACTACTATGTTCTGGACTACTTACCATGGCACTTTGTTATGAACTGAGACATTGAAGTGTATGCTGAGACCTTAGCTTTAAGCTTCTGATGGTTTCAACGTAGGCTTAGCATGGTCGGTTAGCATAAGGTTGACATGCGATTAACCCCTTGCACTAAAATGAAAAATAAATAAATAAAATCAATCAAAAAGATTGAATCAATTGTATATCAAATTTGTTGAAGCTCCTTATAGTGTGATGGCCTTATCTTGTTAGTATTTTATTAGCTTTTGCATCTCATGCCTTGCCATGTCTAGTATGCTAGTTTGAGTGGTGATGTTTTTATTTGCTAAAATCTGAAAATGCTTGCTCATGCCTTTTGTTTGGATAGTATTCATCTGAGTGTTTCATATAGTACTTTTATACAATATAAAGGCAAATGCTTGTTTTGTACTGTAATTGGAGTTACTCATGTTTCAGAAGCTTGCATTTATACTCTACCCTCACACCCCTCTTTGCATCTTTTTATCATCTTGATGCTTGCATTGCCAAAGGGGAGAAATGGTTTACATGATGCTTTTGGATGATTGCTTTGTTAAGGGGAGTAATGACTTTCATGAGTTTTTGCCCAAGGGGGAGATCTTTTACCAAGTGACATGTTTTGGCTTGTTTTTGAGTTTTTCTGGTCACTTGTCTACTTAACTTGAAACTTTCATCATGTTTCTGTTTCGATTGTCAATGCACTCATCAAGGGGGGATTGAAAAACCAAGTGAGGTAGCTCTCTAGCTAGTTTTTGTCTGTATGATGAGTGATTGACAAGGTTTAGTGATCTGGAGTGATGAGTGAGAGAGTTGTGGTTTGATTGCATCGATGGGATCGATGTGTGGATATGGAGAGTGGATGCCGAGGGGATCAGTGTGCATCGTGTTTCATGTTTTATCTTGTCTCATGTGTGAAGGGTAGAGATGCTATCCAACTATCAATGACGTGTGATCAAGGGTCAAGCGGGGAGCTCGATGCCAGAGGATCAAGGATGCCGGGTGAAGATGGAGATGATCTCAGGAGTGCACAAGGAGATAAAGCAACACATGGATGGACGGATGGTCAAGACAATGTGATGGTCATGTTAGTGAAAGGGAGACCAATGCAAGTGATCAGGTGGCTCGAGGGGATCGAGAGCGGGAAAGACTTGTTGGCGGTCGAGTTCGCGGATTGGCGTCACATGTTGGCGATCGACGAGGCTTTGTCGGTTTTTGCTGAAATCCATCACATCATTTTTTGTCATTTAGATTAAGTGTAATCTTTTAGTATTTTTCGGAATTCGTAATTCTGAAAAAATATTAAAAGAATACTGTTAATGATTTAATAAATTAGGAGTTAGCATTAATCGATTTTTCAGAATTTGTAATTCTAAAAATTCGTTGTAGCAATTAGGTAAATATCTAGAACTTTTACCCTAATGGCATTCTAGAGATTTCTTTAATGGGCTTGCCTATATAAAGGACCCAAAGGCCTAGGGTTCAGGGGACTCTTTCAGCTGAACATTTTGGGGGCTACCAACCACAATTTCTATTTTGTTCTAGCCTTTTGCTGTTCTTAATTTCATGCTTAGTGTTAATCATTCAGATCAAGCACAGAATGCATCTAGGAGCTTCAAGCGCAGGTACTGTTCATCCTTTTTAGATTCACTTTTGGAGCTGAGTTTTGAACTATTTTGATGTTGTTTTTGGACCTGAGTTCTTCACGACTTTTGTTGTACAAGTTTCCAGGGTTCCATTTTTGAAGTTTGCAAAAGTTTTTGACCACTACTAATTGAGTATGTCTTTAGTCTGGATTAAATTTTTGATGCGAGTTTTGATCTGTTTTTGTACTGTTCTTGGACCTGAGTTGTAGATAACTTTTGTTGTCCAAGTTTCAAGGGTTCCATGTTTGAAATTTGAAAAAGGTTTTGACCACTGCTGCATATATTTTCCTATCCAACAAAGTGCTTAAAATGTTTTGAAAACAGCTGATTTCGGCCAAGTTTTCTTTTTTCAGTCTAGATTCAATCTTTTAGGCGATTTTTGATCGGTTTTGGTTCTGTTTTTGGACCTGAGTTCTACATAACTCTTGTTGTCCAAGTTATAAGGGTTCCATGTTTGAAGTTTACAAAAGGTTCTGAACACAGCTACATATAGTTTTTGGCTTATCTATATGCTATAAAAAGAATATTGTTTTGTCACGTGTGCTCGCTAGCTTGACTGTTGTCTCCATTATCCTTTGCACGGTTTACCCCAATGATTTTTTAGGGTCATAAGAAACCAAGTTGAGATGTGTCTTAGTTTCGAGTCTGTGATGAGTGATTGACAAGTTCTCTTCTAGGCGAAGGGGTCCCTCCGAAGGGGTTCGGAGGTGTTTTACCGAAGGGTTCGGGGTTTACTGGTTTTAGCTATTCCAGTGGAGTATGTCTATCGGAGGGCACCGGCAGAATACAACGAAAAGTTTGTACCGAAGGGCTCGGTACATTGGGCTGGTACATTGGAGTGTGTACCAGAGGGTGTTTACCGGAGAGGACTCTGGGGTACCGGAAACCATTGTCTACTTGTCGATGGTGTGCAAGTGACTTTGGAGGCGACAGGACAATTCGCAGCAGGTGAACCTAGGTGAAGCGAGAGGCTTGATGCTAGGCAAGCAGGGTCCTCGAGTCAAGGTGCGCCACGCGAAGACAGAAAGTGCGGAGGGTGGCTCCAGCATAAGGTACCCCGAGGTAAAGTTCTCGGAGGCGAGGCACTTCGAAGGATTGCTTCGAAGGATGGCGGATGAGGTACTCATGAATGAGGGAAGGCTTCCGAGTGTGCTCTAGATGGAGACATTTGGATGGACACCTGACAAAGGTCTCAGAAGTCGAGGTGCCTCGAAGGCATGGTTCGGGTAAGGCTCTTCGGGAGTGTGTTGTGATCAGAGACACTACGAAGGAGTACTTCATGTGGAGGCCTTGGACGAAGGAGGGACTTTGAAAGGTGGTGAAGGTACTTCGAAGGTGGGGCTTTGGAGTGTGGATGACGAAGTACTTCAGTGATGCATGGCTTCGGTACACGGACTGATAGAGTTCGAGCTGGGAGTAGCTGCAAAGCCGTGGTGGTCCACTCTGGAGGTGATGGTGCGAAGGCTCAAGGGCTTTGATGGCTTCGACTCAAAACCGTCAATGTATCGAAGACTGACTTCGGTGAAGTGAAAGCCTTCGGGTTCGTAGCATGTCACCGAAGCCTCTGCACACTTTGTGTGTGAAGGTGGCTCCTAACGATTTTGCTTTTCAAAAGCTAATCTTGTCTGCTCTACAAAAGCTAATGATGTCTCCTCTACGAAGCCGACAAATGGAGCTTCTAATAAAGTAGACTACCATATGTACCCCCGTGTCTGGCTGAGAAAAAAACGACGTAAACCTTAGGGGTATTGTAGTCTATTCAGAAGTCAGAGTAGTGGATATAAAAGGAGAGGCAGGCTAGGAGCTAGGGCAACACTTTGCCCTCCTGTAGAACCTTCTGTTTCCCTATAGACTTGGCCAACCACAATAAAGTGTTCTTTGTACTTGAGAGTTTTTGTGTTCCCTATTCTTGCAATGAAATTTTCCATTCTATTTTCATTAATTGCATGAACTTGTATGTGTGATATTTGAACTGCGTGAGTAGATTTTTCTGCATCACACTTCATTTTGCATTAATCAGAGTTTTTGCTCTATTTCATTTCCAACGAAATATGTTTTTCATTTCCAACAAAGTATGTTTGTTTCATTTCCAACGAAGTATGTTTGTTTCACTTTTGTCCGAGTTCTGTGAGTAACTCTGTGTGCATTCGCTCTATGTAACTTGTAGGCTAGATGTTGGACCGGAAACGGCGACCAGAGGGGGGTGAATGGGAGCTTTTAAAATTTCGAGCTAAAAATAGCCTTCGGTTTTAATCCTGTCTTCTGCGGAACAGGCTTCGACCACTACCTTCGAAGGTCTGGTTCGGAGGTGCTTTGACAGCTCCGAACACAGGCTTCGCAGGAGCAAAAGTTTGAAGCCAAGAAGACTTCGCTCCACTAACAACCCTCGAAAATCTACTCTGCTAAGTCAGTGCAGGCTCCGCACACAGGGTGCTTCGAGCAGGCTTCGCACTTCACCCTTCGCAAGAGTGGACACCCCACTGAGGACTTCGACCAAGTACTTGGCAGCAGCAACTGGTGCTGGGCTTCGTACACGAAGGTCTAAACGCACAAACGGACTTCGCTAAGGGCTTTGACACAAGAAGCAAAACGGGCTTCGATCAGGGCTTCGCTAGTAAGCTGTGAGGTCTAGCCTCAAGTTACACAGAGCGAATGCGCGCTGAAAACACACTTCGCAAAAAACACCCTTCGCCTAGACATGCTTCGGTGCACTATAAGCAGGGCTTCACCGCTTGAACAAGGAACACAGAAAATGAACTTTCTGGATGAAATACAACGAAGTGTGTGGCTACAGGAGCTCAACAGTAAATGCTCAAAGTGTTAAATGTTACCTACCGAGCCCCCATATTTATAGCCCACAGTTCACCCAAAGGAATTGACTACTTTATCCCTAGGGTTTACAAAGGATTTGTCTCTACAGAACTAAGGGGTACAAAAGGTAGTCCACTTTATTGGAGGCTTCTTTGTCAGCCTTTGCAGATGGGATAGCGCCAGCTTTTTGCAGAGCAGACACTGTCAGACTTGCAGCCTTTGACCTTTCCGAAGCCCGCCTTCGCACGCGAGGGGTGCGGTAGCTTCGGTGAGAAGCCTGAAGCCAGATGGCCTTCGCTTCACCGAAGTCAGCCTTCGATACAGTGACGGTTTTGAGCCGAAGCCGTCAAAGCCCTTGGGCCTTCGCACCAACACCTCCGGAGTGGACCACCACGGCTTCGCAGCTTCACCCAGCTCGAACTCCGTCAGTCCGTGTACCGAAGCCATGCAGGCCGAAGCACCTCAAGTCAACCTTGCTCCGGAGCTAGCCTCGCTCCGAAGCCTTCCTCACTCCGAAGCCCCACCTTCGGAGTACCACCCTTCGAAGTCCCTCCTTCGTCCAAGGCCTCCGCATGAAGCATTCCATGAGAACTTCGTCGCAGTGCCTTTCCCCGAGCACACTCCTCGACGAGCCTCACCCGGACCATGCCTTCGATGCGCCTCGACTTCTGAGACCTTCGTCGGGCACCTTCGAATGTCTCCCTCCGGAGCACACTTCGAACTCCTTGCCTCCGCAGAGGACTTTATCCATCAAACTCCGAAGTTACTTCATTCGGAGTACCTTCGAAATGCCTCGCCTCTGAGGACTTTGTCTCGGAGTACCTTCACCCGGAGCCACGCTCCGCACTCTCTGCCTTCACCTGGCGCACCTCGACCCGAGGACCGACCCGGACCCCTTCGCAGCCACTGTGACGGAGCTCCCCGCTCCCCTGGCATCAAGCCTCCTGCTTGACCCAGGTTCACCTGCTACGAACCTCGTCCGTCGCCTCTGAAGTCCCTGCGCACCACAGACAAACAGACAAGTGTATCCAGTACTCCGGAGACCTCTCCGGGTTAGCAACCTCCGGCACACACTCCGGTGTACCGCCCAAAGTACCGATGATGAGGACATCACTTCACATGATACACACATGGAGCCTCCACCTACAATTCAACTACAAGGACCAATCACACGCGCCCGTGCCCGTCGCTTGAACCATGAGGTTAATTCATTCCTTAGCAACTTTGATTATATTTGTTTGGATGGGATGCTACTGAATACTAGTGATATTTTGTTGCTTAGGAACATGGGAGATGGAATAGGAGAGTTGGAGTTGAAGACGGAGCCGCACGGATGATTTGATGTCAAGAATTCGCTGGTTCGGACTACATCGACCACCATTCACCAAAATGGGCATAACTTCCTCATACGAAGTCCGATTGGCGCGTTCTTGGACTTTTTGGAAAGCTGAGGAGAAGACGGATCTTTTGCCATTGGTTTCACATCATTTGGAGTCTCGAGTCGACCTGTGTATTTAAAACAGTACTGCGTGACAGAACTGGGCCGTGTTGGCCATAATTTGAGTCTGTACGTCTTCTAGCCCACAGCCCAAGTCTGTTCCCCTTCCACAGGCCGCCGCCCTATATATTCTCACGCCAGCCACTTCTAGGGTTAGGTTTTGCTTTGTTGCATCTACACTATTGTGTTTAGATCCCGCCTCTTGCGCCGGACCGATTGGCTGCCGCATTGGCGTTTGTGAAACCTCAACTTATCTTCGTTTGTCTGTGATTTGGCATTCGATTTGTATCCTTCCTGTTCTTGCTTGTGTTCTTGGGTTCGCTTGCAGGAATTAGCCTTCGTGGCGAGGTCAATCGCGTTCTGCGTGGTTGATAACCAACGGAGACAGTGGTGTAACGATTGCAAGGTTTTGATCCGCCGGACCGGAGCCTTGGATCGCCAACGTCGAGATTCTCCACCAACCCAAGTTTATCCTTTACCTATCGGAAGATCGGGACCAATCCCCCATCAACCGAAGCCTTCGGTACGAACCCAATCATCGTGTACTGTCGGACCCCTCCGACACGCACACTCCGTTGCAACAGCTGCAGCAACCAAACCACCGAACATACTTCGGTGAAACCACCTCCGAACACCCTTCGGAGGTACAGCCTCCGAAACCCCTCCGGTGGTACCCTCCTCCGAACGCCTTCGGAGGTCCAACCTCCGAACACCCTTTGGAGGTACCCCTTCGAACAGAGGTAAAAAGCATGTCAATCGCTCATCACACACACTGAAGCCAACCCTTGGTTTCTCACTAGACCTCATCATTTACAAGCGAAGTTCTTTGTAAATCATCCATTCGAGGCTTGTTTTCTTCCCTTAGCCGAAGTCCTCAAAGAAATCAGTTATGTCTGTTTTCATCACTCCGAAGCGTGAAGCCTAGTACTAGTTACTAGTGCGAAGTGTAGGTTCGGAGATCTTTGAGGGAAACAAACTAGTGCGAATTATAAGTAGTGCGAAGGGTGCTCGAAGGCACTATGTGGGTGGAGCCAGCACTATTCTTCCAGAGCACAGTGCGTTTTTGGGTTTTTGGTTTTCTGAGTGCGAGCGCAGTAATCGGCATATCGAAATTTTACCCCATTCGAAGCTTGTGTTCGGAGTGTGTTCGATACCTCCGAACTAGATACTTCGAAGGGTGTGTTCGAACCCTGTTCAGCAGAACAGAATTTTAAAAAACTCCCATTCACCCCCTCTAGTCGCCTGTTTCAGTCCAACAATTGGTATTTGAGCCTAGTTAAGATCATCAGTTGACCTTAACCGATTTTGTGATCTTTTGGTGACATGGACGTAGTTAGTAAAATATCTCTATTCGATGGAACTGATTTTGCTTATTGGAAGGTGCGCATGGAGGTTTACTTGTTAAGCTAAGGAAATGCAATATGGGAGATTGTGGGCTCACAATACTCCATCCCTGAAACCCACACTACTCAGGCATAAAAAGACCAGTATAATTCAAACTCCAAAGCTAGAAATATACTGTTCATGAGGGCTCTAAACAGATCAAGGATAGGCGCCAGAGCACATACAATCAATAGTATCAACTATTTGTGCAAGGCCCTGGTGAATCTATAGATGCCACATTTTCACGCTTTGATGCGATAGTGAGTAACTAGTGATCCACCGGGATGCTTGCTTACAATGTTCATGATAGGGCTATCAAGCTTCTCTATGCTCTCGATAGTAGCATATGGGAAGTGAAGATATCCAACATTGAGGATTCCACAGGATATGCTACATTGACCTGTGATGAACTCTTCAGCAAGCTGAAGTCCATTGAGATTGTCGAGGCATCTTTTACCATGGACAAAAACTCTTTGCATCAACCATTGGCACTAGTTTCTAGCTCTAGCCATGGCACCACTGCACAACAAAGCTCATCTGGCACTTGTGTTCTAGCAGGTGGTTTTGCTTTGTCCTCACTAGTCTCAATCACCAAGGTGTAGGTGGATACTCTGATGATGAAGAGCTTTCTCTCATTGCCATGAGATTCACCCGCTTTCACAATGAAAGATAGGATCAGCGGATAAGTGACTTTAGTGATTGTTTTGAGTATGGTGACACTTCTCACATCAAGGCAAATTTTCCTAAGCTTAAGAGGAGAGAAGAGAGTGAGCGCCCTAGACACCACAAGAAGGAGAGAAAACCCTATGTGAAGGGTAAGCACCCCAGACACTTCCTCAACTGAGGAGTCGAGCTCTAATGAGGAGGAAGAGTCTCCAAGGAAGTAGGAGAAGAGGGAGAAGGCAAGGGATTTTACCATCCTTTGCTTCATGGCCGACAGCACTCACAGCGGTTATGAGATAGACTCATCTGAGGCGTCAAACAAAGGCTTGGAGGGTTCATGGATCATGGACTCCAGTTGTTTGCACCATATGAACGAGAATATAACATGGTTCTCCAGCCTAACCACAACCAAGCAAAAGGAGAAAATCACCTTCGACAACAACCGAAGAAGCGAAGTGAAATGTAAAGGTGTGGTAAGAATCTACTCAAACTTCACTCTCAAAGATGTTGCTTTGGTTGAAAAATTGGGATACAATTTGCCCTCTATGTCCCAATTGCTTGATGAGGGCTTCGAAGTGCGATTTCATCGCGATACTTCGCAAGTACTCAATTTTGATGGTGTTTTGGTTTGTAAGATCTTTAGAGTTGGGAGAATTTTTGGAGCTGATTTCTCTGAGTCATCTCGTTCTTCTCAATGTTTAGTAGCACATTCTACTTCTTAACTCTGGAAGTGGCATATGAGACTAGGGCATATGACCTTTGAGTTGCTAGCACACTTGAGTGCCCTAAGTCTGATCCTAGGATTGCCTAATCTCAAATTTGAGAAGAATTTAGTTTGTGCTACTTGTCGTCATGGGAAAATGATTGCCGCTTCACACTCACCAGTCACTTTTGTGATGACTGAACAACCCGGAGAACTTCTCTATATGGACACTGTAGGTCCTTCTCGGGTTAGTTCTTTAGGTGGCAAATGGTATGTTCTTGTCATTGTCGACGATTTCTCTCGCTACCCTTGTGTCTTCTTTTTAGCTACAAGGATGAAGTGTTTTCACACTTTCGGAGCTTAGTTTTGTGACTGTTCACTGAACTCCCTGGTGCATTAAAGTTCATTCGAAGTTACAATGGCACCGAGTTCAAAAATAGTCTCTTTGTTGACTTTTGCATAGATCATGGCATATAACATCAATTCTCTTCTCCTTGGGTTCTTCAACAGAATGGTGTTGTTGAGAGAAAGAACCGCACTTTGGTTGAGATGGCTAGGACGATGCTCGATGAGCACATGATCCTAGAAAGTTTTGGGCTGAAGCCATGAACACCGCTTGATATCAGCACACAACATAAGATCTCATTCAACAACAATATGATGAAACATTGATTTGAGCCATCAACTTGTAACAAAGACAATGCACTAATTTATCATGAACATGTTCAGATCTAAACCGAAATGAAGAAACCAGTTTACCTATGAACAGACTAACATGTCTTGACACAAAACACAATTCAGAATAAAACTTCACTGATTCAAGGATAGAACCAATTCAGGGAGGATCAAACTAATCTCTAAATGATATATTCAACAGGCATATTTCAGATCATCAAAAGTTCAGGAGCTACAAACGTAATACTTACTTGTTTCCTCGCTGAAATCAGAAAGAAAATGTTGATGAACAGCCTTCTTGGCGGACCTGTAGCCGATCTGAAACACTCAAGACTCACTGTTCATCATCATGCGTTCGTAGTAGGAAGAAAGCTTTCGGGTGTTCAAAACAAATTTTTGTGGAGAATTTGGATTTGATCTCCTTGTAGCTAGAATGTTCTGGTCACCTTGTTCGGCCAAATCAGGGGGAATATATATCCCACCTGCCCCAAGGTTTCTAGAAGACTTCATTTGCACATAGCCCCCTAGAAAGACTCAATTTACATTTCTAAAAAATTAAAACTAAAAATACCCTATTACAATAGACCCCTCTTTAGAATATTTTCAGAATTCATACATTCCAAAATACACTAAAAAGTACACTCTATGATACTAAAAAATTTAAACTAAAACTTGACACTATTTTTTTGAAATAGTAAAAATGTTTAAAGTTTCGACGGTTTTTAGCGAAAAACAACAAAGCACCTCCCGATCGTCGACGCCCATCGTCAACCCACGAACTCGACTGCCAGCAAATCTCTCCTGCTCTCGATCCCTCGAGCCGCCTTATCCCTTGCACTGGCTTCCATTTCGCCGACTCGAACGACGCTTCATCTCGATCAATCTCCAACTCGACGTCTTGTTCGACCTCCATGCTTACATCCGAGTACACTCTCGACTTTGACTGGCACCCTCGACCATCCGGTATTAGACTCCCCGTCTAACCCTGATCTCGTGCCATCGACAGTTGATGAGTAACTCCAGCCTGCACACACGACACAAACACAAACACACACACCAACTCCAGTACATCCAGACTCAACTCAAGAACTCAGCCTGTCAATCACTCATCATTCCATTGAACACTACTGACACACCTCACGATGTTCCTCAATCTCTCCCTTGATGAGTGCATTGACAACACAAGATCAAAACAGAGTAAAAGAGAAATTCAGCACACAAGTGACCATAAAAGCTCAAAAGAGAGCACAAATGAGAAAACATGTCACTTGCCAAATGATAAAGCAACACAAAGCTCAAAAACTCCACTAACTCATCAAAAATCTCCAAGTCCTCCAAGCACTCTCCACCTTTGGCAATGCAGACATCAAGATAGCCCCATGAGTCGAGAGAGTAAAGTGACCATGCAATGCTTCCAAAGTATAAAAAAAGTCCAATTATAGTACAAGTATTCGTTTTGACTCACAATCTGTCTTGACTAAACTGCATGGAAAGCTTTGAATTACCATAATCTAGATATACGTATGAGCAAACAGTTTGAAGTTTAAGCAAGCAAAAGCATCACTACCCAAAGTAGTGAACTAGACATGGCAAGGTAAGAAGTACAAAAGCTAGTCACAAACTAACTCGAAAAGCACATCCCACTACAAGGAGCTGCAGCAAACTTGATATGCAAGAAAAAAACTTTTTATTCCATTTTTTTAATGCAAGGGGTTATTTGCAAGTCAACCTTATGCTAACCGATCAAGCCAATCCTAGGATAAACCATTAGAAGATTAAGGCATTGATCTTGGTATACACTTGATGCCCCAGTTCAAACCAAAGTGCAATGGAATGTAGTCCAGAACAAAGTAGTGCGACTATGCAAACCCACTTGGATCTTTTCAATTTTATCAACACTTAAGCACTTTTGATTCATTTTCAACATTTTCATTTTTTTCATTTTTCAATTTTGCATTTTTTTTATTTTAGCAAACATGATCAAGTTGCATATGAGCATCCAAGTGACAAGGACAAAGCTATCAAGTAAGAAATGAATAGCTAAAGCACCCTAGCCTATTCATGCTAGAAACCAGACTTGGTAGTGACCATTTTCCAATTTTCGCAATGAAAAGTCATGCTCAACATATATAGATAGATGAGTTCATTCTAAGCACAATCAAAAGTGAAAGCATGACAATATCGTAAAGTGCACACACAAGTCATGTACATGTAAAAGCAATTAATCATATTTTAGAAGCATATGCATATGTACACTACTCCCCCTCACATGATGCCATAAGGATGACAAATGCCAAGCTCTCCCCTCAAAAATGCAAAGCGAGAAGCATCGAGAGCCTTGGTGAAAATATCTGCAAGCTGGTTTTGAGTATCGACAAAACACAAATCAATATCATCCTTTTCATTGTGATCTCTCAAAAAGTGATAACGCACATCAATGTGTTTGGTCCTACAATGTTGTACTGGGTTGTTTGCTAAACTTATTGCACTTGTATTATCGCAAAAGAGTGGAACACATGAAAACTCCAGCCCAAAGTCCCGCAAAGTAGAAACCATCCACAAAATCTATGCACAACAGCTAGCGGCAGCTACATATTCAGCCTCAGCTGTAGACTATGCAACACTAGACTGTTTGCGTGAAGACCAACACATAAGAGAAGATCCAAGAAAATGACACGTTCTAGACGTACTCTTATGATCAATCCGGCAACCAGCAAAGTTAGCGTCAGAAACACCTCTCAAGCATAATGAAGATGATGCAGAATACCAAATACCGAATTCAAGAGTATGCTTGAGGTACCATAAAATGCGTTTGACAGCTTGACAATGTGATTCCCCGCGAGAAGCCTAAAAACGAGCGCACAGACACACAACAAAGTGTATGTCTGGCCTCATAGCAATCAAGTACAGGAGGGAGCCAATCATGCCGCGGTACTCCTTATGGTCTACCTATTCTCCATCTTCATATGGATCAAGAGCAATAGAAGTATCCATTGGGGTATCAAGAGGTTTAGCGTCAGACATGTCAAATCGTTTAAGCAAATCTCTCATGTATTTTGTTTGATGGACAAAGGTTCCTTGTTTGCTTTGTTTGATCTGCAAACCCAGGAAGAAGGTCAGCTCGCCCATCATTGACATCTCAAACTCTCTGCTCATTGAATCTGCAAACTCAGCAACTAGTGTATGAGATGAACCACCAAATATTATATCATCGACATATATCTGAACAAGTATGAAATCTTTTCCATGCATGAGAGTGAACAACGTTTTGTCAATGGACCCCATCTTGTACCCATGCTCGATCAAGAATGTCCTCAGGTGGTCGTACCAGGCCCTCGGTGATTGTTTTAGCCCATATAATGCTTTGTGAAGTTTAAACACTCTATGGGGGTACTTGGGATCCTCAAAGCCAGGAGGCTGCTTGACATAAACATCTTCTTCTATGAAACCATTCAAAAACACGCTTTTCACATCACTTTGAAAAAGTTTAAAAACCCCGCGAAGAGGCAAAAGCAAGCAAGATCCTAATGGCCTCAAGTCGAGCTACCGATGCAAAGGTTTCTCCAAAATCAATCCCCTCGACTTGATTATACCCTTGCACCACTAGTCTAGCTTTGTTTCTCACTATCGCCCCGTCCTCCCCATATTTGTTTTTGAAAATCCATTTTGTACCAATTAAATGAATGTTAGGGGGTGGATCAACGAGAATCCAAACTATTTTTCTTTCAAAATGTTCAAGTTCCTCATGTATGGCGTTGACCCAACTCGAATCAGACAAAACATGACTAACATCTAATGGTTCAAAATTAGCAACGAGAGCGGAATCAACAAAATGAGCATGAGATCGGGTTACTCGTTCATTTAGCTCACTAATGATCTACTCCAGGGGATGTATTATTTGAATACGAAGCGGTGCTTCTCTCTACGATAGAATCTCCCCCTCAACTCTTGCCAAAGTTTGCTCCAGACTCTCAGAAGTGGAATCTTCAGGTCCTGTAGTCGAAGTAGTCGAAGCTTCTAGAGTCACCGTGGAGGGAGGTAGTGGTATAGCCTCAGGATCTTCATCATCTGATGACTCTTCTTCCTCGAAAAGCATTTCACTCATATCGTGTTCACTTTCAAATTCAAAGTTAGGACTAACACATGGAGAAGTTTCACCAAAAGTTTCATCACAAGTATCAACCAATGTGTTAGTTTCAAGATTGAAAACACAATAAGAGTGTTCATTTAAAGAATAGCCCAAGAAGAACCCATCAGATACGTGCGATTCAAATTTATCCAAATTACCTCGCTTTAGGATGAAGCAACGACATCCAAACACTCTAAAGGGAGTGACCTTGGGCTTCCTCCCAAAGTGAAGTTCATAAGAAGTCACATTCAGCAAAGAGCGCAAAAAGATCCTATTGGAGATGTAACATGTTGTACTCATGGCTTCATCCCAAAATTTTCTAGGAGTCCTGTGCTCATTCAGCATCATCCTAGCCATCTCCACAAGAGTACGATTCTTCCTCTCAACCACACCATTTTATTGAGGGACTCTTGGTGTAGAAAATTGATGTTCAATCCCATGTTCAAGAAAAAATATGCAAAAGAGCTATTTTTGAACTCGGTGCCGTTATCGCTTTGAAGAGCATTCATTGCACCATGGAGTTCATTGAATAGCCTCAATGCTAAGCTCTAAAAGTGTATCAACACTTCATCCTTGCTTACAACAAAGAAAACCCAAGAATAATGAGAATAGTCGTCAACCACAACAAGCACATACCATTCACCGCCTAACGAGCTAACCCGGGATGGACCAACTATATCCATATGTAAAAACTCACCGGGTCGCTCAGTCATCACCATGTTTATGGGGTAATGCGAGGCAGCAACCATTTTACCAAGACGACAAGGAGCACAAATGAGGTTCTTCTCAATTTTTAGCTCGGGCAATCCTCGGATGAGTCCTAGGCACTCAATCTCACAAGCAAATCAAAACTCATGTGCCCTAGTCTCCTATGCCACATCCATAGCTCATACGAAGGTTCAGCTAAAAGACAATGAGAAGAACCAAAAGACTCAGTGAAATCAGCCCCAAAAATTCTCCCTACTCTTAAGATTTTGCAAATAAAAGCTCCAGAGGAATCACGCACATAAGAAGCATCACGACTGAAATGAACCTCAAAACCATTATCAAGCAATTGTGAAACAGAAGGCAAATTGTAACCTAAATCCTCAACCAAAGCAACATTAGACAGAGTGAAATTTTCATTAATTTTGATCATACCTTTGCCCTTCACTCTGCTTTTGCGATTGTTTCCAAATGTGATGCTTTCGCGCTGCTTGGCTGAGGTGAAACTAGAGAACCATGAAGATTTCCCGGTCATGTGTCGTGAACACCCGGAATCAATGATCCACTTGTCCTCCAGCTTCCCATGACTCCCCTAAGTAGAGAAGTAAAATCTCGAGTACTCAGCGCTAGGTTTATATATAAGATGCTTTGGTATCCAGCGCTGAACAATCCGAGAAGTAGATAAAGCAGGAGACTATGTGTGATGAGAACCATACTGAACATGTGGTCTCCTTGCAACTCACTAAGGTCTCCTAAAATAATTAGGACCAAAATGCGTACGTTGTCTATCATCATACAATGTACGATATACACCATGATGGGCATAGCCACTCATATAACTGTAAGGAGCCTCATAATCAGTATAAGCATTATAATCATAGTCATGCATATCAAATGAAGAATAATCATGAGAATGTAAAGCATAAGCATGACGTTCATCTTTCATGCGTCTATAGCAAAAACCAATCAAGTGTCCTACACAATGACAATAAGTGCAATGGAAGGCATTCTTTGGTGCAGGTTTATAGATTTCTGGTGCGAACCTCACATTTTTCCTAGGTTTTTGCTTTGAGTCTCTCTTGAGTGAAGAAATGATTATCTTTTTGGGTTGGGTAGGATCATTGGCTTTTTGTGGTGTGTCTAACTATGCTCTCTCTTTCTCAAGGGTAGTAGGTAGAGTGAACACCGTTTGGCTCGAGGTACTAGATGATGTTCTCTCGTAACCTAACGCAAGAGCTAACCCTGCCCTGTCAGTGCACATTTTAGTTTTATCCAAAAGCTAACCCTTTCCCCTATGTGCATTTATCTACCATGGAAAGCAGATAATCATTCTCACATTTCAGCTTCTCTCCTTGCTCTCTAGCAAAGCTGAGTTGGTCCTTCAGGGTGATGCAGGTTGGACAAGCCAGTTGCACATCCTTAGAACACTCAGCACTCTCCAATCTAACCTTAAGGTCATCGATATGTTTATCTCTTAGACTAACACTCTCAATCAGAAGGGTGCAATTTAAGCATTCATCGATTGCATCAGGACTAGACTCCACCACCATTAGTTGCTTGTGAACATTTTCAAGTTTTTCAATGTTTTTAGCATGAATCAAACGCAATGACTCACAATCAACAATTTCAGATTTAGATTTCAATAACGCAAGTTCAATAGACATCGATTCAATTTTAAGCTTTTGTTCTTTTCTTTCTTTAGCAGCATGTTTGAGCAGTCTATCTTGTGATATCATTGCATCATGTAATTCATCGTTTTGCACAGGTAATTGATCAAGAGATAGATTAACCTCAGATAAGTCGGGTTCATCGCTGATTTGCATGTCGTTAGCCATGAAGCAGAGGTCGTTGAAGTCCTCCATCTTTTCTTTCTTCTCGTCATTCTTATCTGGTTCATCTTCATCAAAACTGGGATCTTCGCTGGAGGTGTTGTCGATGTCACTGAGTGCTGCCACGAAAGCTCGAGCCATTCTTTTTGCCACCTTTCCTCTTTTGCCTTTGTAGAACGGTTTTTTATCTTTTTTCTCATACTTTTGTTCACGTTCATTTTTGGTTTTTTGTTTTGGGTAGTTGGCTTTAATTTTATTTAGGTCACCGCACTCGAAACACCCTCGAGAGCCTCCTCTTCTCTGATCTCTTCTATCATTGTAGAATAGAGTGAACTTTTTGACTATGAGAGCAAGCTCTTCATCGTCTAATGTGTCCACTCGCTCCTTTGTGATAGAGACCAAAGAAGACAAGGCAAATCCCCCAGAAAAAGCACACACACCAGACATGCTACCTCTAGATGAGGTGCCACTACTGGAACTGGAAACTAGTGCCATGGATTGTGGCAAAGAGCTCCCAATCCCAAAACGAGATGCCTTGGCGATCTCGGTGGACTTATGCTTACTAAAAAGTTCATCGCATGTCAAAGTATCAAAGCTCGTATATTCTTCAATGCTTGAGATCTCAACTTCCCATATGCTATGATCCAGAGCATAGAGAAGTTTGATCGCTCAGTCATGATCTGAGTAAGCTAGCGTCCCAGTGGAGCGCAAGTTACTAACAATGCCATCAAAGCGAGCAAACAAAGCATCAACAGATTCGCCAGGGCCTTGCACGAACATTTGATATTCTTGATTATACGTGCTCTACCTCCTAGCCTTAATCTATGATGTGCCCTCATGAAAAGTACTCAAAGTCGACCCAATCTCTCGAGCAGTACGAAGGTGCTGGACTGTGTCAAACTCGTTGTGACTCCGACTAATAAAAAGAATGTTTCTAGCCTTGCTATTACGACATTCATATTGAGCCTTCTTAGTCTCTCAGGTACGAGTTGCTGGAATCGTGTACTGGGATGCAACAATGTCCCATATTGCACTTTCTTAGCTAAGCAAATAAGCCTCCATGCGCACCTTCCAATAGACATAGTCTCGACCATCAAACATAGTGATTATTGTGTTCTTATCCATGTCGCCACAATGATCACAACCAGTAAAGGTCAACTCGTGATCAAACTGGCTCTGATACCCATTGTGGGATCGGAATGGCGACTAGATGGGGGTGAAAAGGCATCTCGACACTTTCTTTCGAATGTGATGGCCTAATCGACTCACCCAACACACCTCTAAGAACTAAAATTCATGTTTCAAACCAATCAGTACAAAAATTGAGCTCCTCAAAATGGAAAATCACAAATCAGCTTTGATTGAAGATTCTCAAACAACTATCAAAACACTCACTCTAGAGATCAAATTGAAGTGTAAAAAGTAAATCAGATCGTTATAATTCAGTCACAATTGAGAATCAAATAGTTCTGAAATTTTTTCGCACGATAAATAGTAATGGTAACTTCAACAATGTGCATATGTTAATTTTTGATTCAACATGCAAGTTTCAACTTCAGATTCATCTCAGTTCAGTACATCCATATTCAGAACTTAACAAGCATTCTAGATCCTAAAAAATCACAAAGCTGCACATGCAAATTCAGATCACTTTGAAATTACTCTAAATGACAACACTATTACAGATCTGAAAAACAACCCTATTTACTATTCACGGTAACAATTTTCAAAGTCACAAAACTTCTGGTTCTGAAATTAACACTGTCTGATGAAACCTTGATACAATCTGATGAACATCAACAAGATTACAATTAAAAACTTCTACACAGCAAGACTATTTCACAGCCGACAATAGTCACAGAATATCAATACTTAGCATGAAAAATACCTTCCAGGAAACACAACTCAAGAAACTAATCAACACTAACATTGATATACACTTAGGTTCTGGAATAAACTAAACTCACCAGATCAATTGATATCAGCATACAACATAAGAGCTCATTCAGCAACAATATGATGAAAAATTGATTTGATCCAGCAACTTGTAACAAAGACAATGCACTGATTTATCATGAACATGTTCAGATCTAAACCGAAATGAAGAAACTAGTTTACCTATGAACAGACTAACATGTCTTGACACAAAACACAGTCTAATCAGGACCAAATGTGGATCAAACAACATGAGCTCATGACCAAAGACAAACCAAAAATCAATTCAGTCTTAGCACACGGGATTTTTGATGAAAACTCACTTTGAACTTATAAGAAAATTAATATTAGCAGAATGAAGATGAAACTAGATACAAAATTCAGAACAACCTATTTGGCCTTCTTTTACATACACAAACACAAAAATAATTTGAATCAGTACTTTACTCATAGATCACAAGAACTAAACATTCAGCGCACCATCTAGACCATGTATAACTCAAATCAACCACTAAGTTCAAGAGTTCATCATGATCGGCAACAGATTCTAAAAATAGACTATAAACTAAATAACTAAACAATGAAATTCAGAATAAAACTTCACTGGTTCAAGGATAGAACCAATTCAGGGAATCTCTGAATGATATATTCAACAGACATATTTTAGATCATCAAAAGTTCAGGAGCTACAAACATAATACTTACTTGTTTCCTCGCTGAAATCAGAAAGAAAATGTTGATGAACAACCTTTTCGATAGACCTGTAGCCGATCCGAAACACTCAAGACTCACTATTCATCATCATGTGTTCGCAGCAGGAAGAAAGCTTTCGGGTGTTCAAAACAAATTTATGTGGAGAATTTGGATTTGATCTCCTTGTAGCTAGAATGTTCTGGTCACCCAGTTCGGCCAGATCAGGGGGAATATATATCCCACTTGCCCCAAGGTTTATAGAAGGCTTCATTTGCACTTAGTCCCCTAGAAACACTCAATTTAAATTTCTAAAAAATTAAAACTGAAAATACCCTATTACAATAGACCCCCCTTTAGAATATTTTTAGAATATATACATTCCAAAAATACTCTAAAAAGTACAATCTATGACACTAAAAAATTTAAACTAAAACTTGACACTATTTTATTGAAATAGTAAAAATGTTTAAAGTTTCGACGGTTTTTAGCGAAAACCGACAAAGCCTCTCCTGATCGTCGACGTCCATCGTCAGTCCGCAAACTTGAATACCAGCAAGTCTCTCCCGCTCTCGATCCCTCGAGCCGCCTTGTCACTTGCACTGGCTTCCCTTTCGTTGACTCGAACGATGCTTCGTCTTGATTAATCTCCAACTCAACGTCTCGTTCGACCTCCATGCATACATCCGAGTACAATCTCGATTTTGACTGATACCCTCGACCATCTGGCATTAGACTCCCCATCTAACCCTGATCCCGTGCCATCGAAAGTTGACGAGTAACTCCAGCCTACACAAACGAGACAAACACACCAACTCCAGTACATCCAGACTCAACTCAAGAACTCAGCCTGTCAATCACTCATCATTCCATTGAACACTAGTGACACACCTCATTGTGTTCCTCATTCTCAATCATCAGCTCTAAGGTGTCTGCTTGTCTAGGAGTGGTGGCTTCAGAGCTGGAGGGAGCCAACGGTACTCTCGGCAGAGTAGTCCTCTTTGGCCGAGGAGTGGGCTCCCTAATGGGCTTCTTCCGTCTTTGGACAATGGGCAGCATCACGGCAATCTCCTTCTTAAGCTCAATGATATTTTGTTGCAGCTGGCCATTGTGCTGGATCAAGCTCTTCATCTCATGACGAAGGAACTCAATGGTGTCATGGTGGTCGTCGATGTCAAGGATGGCCTTAGTATGGAGGAAGTCCATAGCCTGCAGAATCCTGGTGTGTCAGGCCATGATAGGGTCGTAGTCAGAGATGAAGTTGACGAACATGCTGCGGTGCCCTCCCGGTGTGCATATGGGCAGCTGATGGTGGGAGGTGCCCCGGAGACAATCGTCGTAGATCAGTCCCTTACTCAATGAGGGCCTAAAGAGCGCCACGCAGGTTAGCAATTGCAAATGTCGGGCCCCCGACTGCGGTAGTGAAGAAGAAGAGCTGATCGCCGGTAGCATGGATCGTGAAGGACACGTCACAGGGGCCTCCTGCCTCCTCCGTATAAATCCCATGAAACTCGGGGTCAAAGGCGAACCCAAGAAACGCGACATGCATGCGAAGCTCTCTAATGAAACAATCGTATTCGCGGCAATAGCTATGAATATGATTAACCGACATCTACAAAAAAATATTTTCAGGACTCAAGGAGAGGAAAAAAATTATGAAGTAGGTTTTCATGAAATAAGTTTTGTAAAAACTAAGTGCTAGGTAGGTCTGTTTGGCTTCCGACAGTCAACCTGGCTCTGATACCATCATGTAGCTCCAGGAATTTAATAATTGCAGACTTTATTGTAATTCCAAAGAAAAACCATAAAAACAAGACGTTCATCACACGACAGCGTACATACGTCAATCAAAGGTGGTTCACAGACCACATTATTACCCAAGTAGTAAAAGTAGAAGAAATCTTCTAGATGAATGCCTTCTTCAGTCTCGCGCCTTAACTGTGCAGCTACTCCAAACCATCCTCCTCGTAATAAGCTACATCTAAAGTGGTTTTCATCGTCAATGAGTACAAAAGTACTCAACAAGCCACCGAAAATGCAGTATTAATGCAGGGGTAATAACAAAGGAAAGTAGTGGCTTAAAGTGCGGAAAAGTAAAATTTTATTATTAAGCATTTAATGTGATCAGGTTAGTTGTGCATAATGTAAATCATGAATTATGAAACAACATCTAACTCGAGTAGTAAAAATTGTACTCACTTGCTCAACAGTCCTTACATGCCATTCATTCATGCATAAATCATAAAGGTAAACTATCTGCAGAATATTTCTAAACTCGCCCTTGACCGTGGGCTCAACTTTTGAAGAGTTTGTACTCTGATCAAAGGTGTACTACTGTACCCACAAGGCATGAACCTGGCGTCGACCAGGATATTACCACGATACCCTAACCAAGTCCCTGCCAAAACCTTTAGTATGGAACGCACCAACTCAAGGACAACCCCACTAGGTTTTGCTAGCGTACCAACGCATTGCACCAACGTCGTGCACCCTCTTGTCCCTCGTTGGTACAAGTCAACTGCAGGTGCCACTTGCCCCCTCCACTTGGTGCATCAAGTTGGAACGCTCCATACTTCCTGTTAGGCCTTACCCATTAGATTTGTAGTAGTACGGAATTGCTTCGTAACAGATCCTGCAGACTGGTCTTTATAGTGTCCTCGGTGTGACTAACCAATGCCCTTGCTTACACCCAGAACCCACCATGCTATCATACTCAACCTTTACTCCAAGTCTATCAGAATACCAAGGGACTAGTCTACGACTCATTTTTAGCCTATAGTAGTTGTGTCAATACTTTGGGCACTATCTAATATTAATAATAATGGTGACAAGGAGTTGAGGCTCAATAGCATTGCTTGGGTTTGCAAAACAGGGTCATGCATTGATAACCTTTGGGTTTTAGCGATATGTAAATTAAAATTGGGTTCAATATGTTCAAAAATGAGGTGGTGACTTGCCTTGATCTGTAAATGGTGAAGGAGGGACCTCGGGAAAATATTCGGGCTTGTCAACGGCGTCGTAGTCTTCTCGGCACACAAAATGAGAATAACAAATAATTGAAATAAAGAAACTGCATAGTACAAACATATAAATTTTATTGGCTAAACTTGTAGAGAATAAAAAGATAATTTTTCTGAAATTTGAATGCTAAAATTTGGAGTTAAATTGAAGAAGTTATGAATTTTGAAAGTTTAAATCATTTTTTGGAATTTATTTTAAATCTAAAACAGCCTCTGGTCCACGGTAAACTAGGTTCATCATGATCCCGAGCAATGTGCTATGCACCGGACGAATGACAATGCTTGGATTCAGATCAAATGGCTCAAAAGGATGAGGGGGTTTTAAGTGAGGACGGACGATCGAGATCGCCAGATACAGTTGAACGGGGCTTTGACCACATCTGAGCGCTTCATCTCTGGATGTAATCCTAGACGCACAAACCAGAAGTAATGGCCCCGATCATATCTAGCATGACACGGGTAAAAACAGTCACTGGCAGTCTTCCTTGATGACGGTAGGGGCTTGTGGCGAGCCTAGCAGCGATGACGATGGCTGGCAACCCAACCCTAGTACTAAAATGGAAAGAGAATAGGACAGCGGTCAAGAAGGTACCGGAGTTTGGGCTCGGCGTCGTCGGAGCGTGGCCGGCGATGAGCGGAGGCAGTGAAGGTTTTTGGATCGTCGGTGAGGCACATGCTCCGGCAGTCAAATCTATTTCATTCGCAATTCATGTCTAGTGTGTCACATACACTTTGGACTAGAGAACTAAACTAATTGTCAATTCTGTCCATCTGAAATGAGATGTTATGTGTGAATGTTTTATCCAGTTCTAGTTTCACATCATAATTCTTGTGCAGATCATGAGCTTCTCAGAGATAAAGCTCTTTCAAAAGCACGGGTTCAGTTAAAACAGTTTTCCTGCATGATTTTTGTTCTGAATCTTTTTGAGAGAATTTTATCCTTGAACTATCTTGTCTGAAATAGGGTTTCAGTTTTCAGATGTGTGTCAAAAATCTTCATCATTTAGTGTAAATATGTGTTACTAAAGTGATCAGCTCATAATCACTATTCTGATTGTGTTTGAAGTGTTGAATTTGAGTTTCCCTTATAGAACTCTGTTTATAATTTCACAAACTCTCAGTTGTGATGGAGAATCCTGATAATACTGTTCTAGTTCATATCAGTTTATTTTGAATGTCTAGATTTTATTTCAAGCAATGTTTTGAATCTGAACTAGTTTTGTAGTGATTCTCAAGTATTGTTGCCTGTCTAGATAGGTTCAGAATCTACTGCTAAACTCAACTAAAGTCAGAATTGATTGAATCAAAGTTCTGATTATAATGAACTGAATCTCTAAATTCAATTTCCAGGTTTAGACATTTTTGTTCAGAATTGGTTCTTCTCTGAATTTTATCTTATACTTCTGTTCTGAGTGTATATGCAAAGTCAGTTCTGTTTATGAATTCAGTATTGTTAATCTTGAATATGTTTTCTGTTTAGAATTACAATTCAAATTCTTTAATATAATTCAGAGCTAAAACTTGTTTTCTAGGCCAAATCAAATATGTTCAAGTTCTGATCACAATATGTTGAATCTCTATATCTGAGTTGTTGTTCAGCAATACTATTCATCCTCATGCAGTTTTCAGAAATGTTAGTTCTATCTGAATTTTTGAATCAGATTTTGAAAATGTTGTTTTGAGTCTTGTTGGGGGAAAATATCCCATCTTCGGGGTTATTGCCAAAGCAACATGAAGACAGCCAACCAGTTCGAAGATAGTCCGAAGGTCATCTTCGAAGGTGGCTTGGAACTTCGTTCGGAGTCCGAAGACTGGCATTGGTTCGAAGTATATCTTCGAACCAAAGCCTTCCAGGATCTTTTCTGCCAGCTAAGATGGAAGACTTATCTTCTATCCTATTAGATTAGTCTTTTACCATTTTAGCCCTATTAAGGAAACCAAATAGTTTCCTTAATGTCGGTTGTAATAGAGGGGTAAATAGGTCTTTTCCTTAATGTTTGGGCCTATAAATACCCCCCATTTCACCCTGTAATAGGGACCGATTACAAGTGAATCAATACACACTTTCGAACTATTCTAAGCTATTATCCTTTCGGAGGCTTAGAACAGTTTGCTTCGCAAACACTTCGTTTGTTAGTTTCTTTTCTACAGAAACCTGTTAGCGTAATCTTTTACGCCAACAGTTGGCGCCGTCCGTGGGGAACTTAGTCCAAAAAACTTCGTTCTCTACCAACCTTTTGCATCATGCCTCCTAAGCGGAGTGCACCTCGCAATCCCACTCGGAGGTCCTCTCGGATCTCCGGAGAGATACCCTTCGACACAGTTGAAGTCGGAGGGTCTTCGACTATCCCTCCACCTCAAACTCCGCAAGGGGCTTCTATCCCTCGAGGATACGAAACCTCTCCACCAACCCCTTCTACACTCCGACCGCCCGGAGCCACTCTGCCACCCTCCATTCCGATCGGAACTGATCATACCAGTTCTCAAGACCCGGAAGGTCCTTCCGGAGGAGATGAAGATAGCCTTGGAGACATGGCCACTCAAATGGCCAATCTTCAAGCCGAGGTAGCGAGGTGGCGACAGGAGGCTGCGAACAGGCTTCGCCCTCAAGCCACCCCAGCTATCCCCGAAGTGCACGAAGACGACGATCTTGACTATCCCGAAGCCCCGGAGAACGCCTCTTACGACAATGAATCTCCGTTGCATCCCGAGCTTCAGAAGGTTCGCTTCGATCCAAGGTTCAAAGCTTCGAAGCTTAGCAAGTATGCCGGAGACGAAGATCCCAGTGAGTTTGCGCGTTCTTATGCCCTAGCAATTGAGGCTAGTGGCGGAGACAGAGAAACTATGGCGAAGTGCTTCCCGTTAGCCCTTGAAGGAGTGGCGTTGAGATGGTTCTGGTCTTTAAAACCAGGATCAATCACGACATGGTTACAGTTGAAGAAGAAGTTCATAAGTAACTTCCAGGGTACCTTCGTGCCCCCCATGTCTACAGGAAGCCTTTTCCAAGTGAAACAGCTCCCCGGAGAAACATTGAGGCAGTACTTCAAGCGCTTCGCTCACACGAAGTCGCAAATTCGGGGGCTGTCCACATCCTCGGTGGTTGATGCGGCTCGGGAAGGCGTCAGTCATAAAGGCCTTCTGGATAAATTGCATCGGAAAAGCATCACCACAGTATCACAGTTGATGTCGTACTTCGAGGAGTACTCGAAGTCGGAAGAAGGTTGGCTTCGGAGGACTACTGCTACTTCGACAGTGTTGACAGAAGTTCAAGCAGAAGTAAAGACTTCGGCTCCGCCGCAAGAGCCAGTCCCCGAAGTGCAACATGATAGAAGAAGAGGGCAAAAGCACCCTCGTTCTGAGGTCTTAAACATTGCACCCCCGCAGAAGTTTGCACCAAGAGCTCCACAGCCTGCGGGGAACAAGTCCAGCGGCTGGAGGCCGCCAGGGAAAACGGCTGGCAAAGGCCAGACCCTTTTTTGCTGTATTCATGGAGAGAACCGAAGTCATGCAACTGACACCTGCAAGGCTATTCTTACCCTTCGGGGAGAATACTTGGAGAGAACTTCGGGTCGAGGTAGTACCGACCGAAGTCCAGCAGCAGCAGTGCGCTCGGAGCCGGTCCAGGCTGTAGCGCGAATAGAAAATTTTGATGCTGCAAGACATCCTCCGGTGGCCAATGTTATGCCACCTCCGAAGCAAGAAGAAGGGCAAGATAGAGGGAAGAGAGTAGTTCTCCCTATCTCCGGAGGAGGTACTCTCGGAAGCATGTCCAAGAGACAGCGAAGAGAGTACGTTCGAGAAGTAGGCCACATTGGAACTTCGTCATCTGCAGCTGCAATGCCGGAGTGGTCTCATGTTCCAATATCTTTCTCTGCGGAGGATGCAGCTGGTATCAAGTTCCCGCATGCAGATCCATTGGTTATCACTGCTGATATTGCCGGAACTGAAGTCCGAAGGGTGCTAATCGACGGAGGTAGCTCGGCAGATATCATATTTGTACAAGCCTTCGATCAGTTATGCATTTCCCGGAAGCATCTTCTCCCAGCGGCTCGTCCTCTGCAAGGCTTTGCAGGACCTCCGCTAGATGCACTTGGCCAGATAGGCCTGGAAGTAACCTTCGGAGAAGGTTTACTAGCCCGAACTGAAGAAGTTATCTTTGATGTGGTGGATGCCCCGTATGCTTATAATGTTATCTTTGGCCGAGGCATGTTGAATCAGTTCGGAGCTGTGGCGCATCACAATTACTTGTGCATGAAGATGCCCACACAATCAGGAGTTCTGACAGTCTTCGGAGATCAAGCCATAGCTCGGAGAGCAGAATATGGTCATGGTCCTCCTCTTGATCCGAGGCAAGTAAACAGTGTCCAAGAAAATGGAGAAATTTTTTCAGCCTCCTCCGAAGCTTCGAAGAAATCGTTTCCAAGACCAAGTCCCGAAGGAGAGATTGCAACGAAGATCATTGTCAAAGATGGTAAAGAATACACTTTTCAGTTTGGTAAAGATTTACCTCCCGAAGTTGCAACTTCCTTGGAAAAGGTTGTAGGAGAAAATTTGGATGTCTTCGCCTGGTCTGACGAAGATATCACCGGAGTCGATCGAGATATTATTGAGCACAGCTTGCTTGTAAATCCGAAGGCCCGGCCTGTTCGACAAGGGCTTCGGAAGATGTCCGCAGAGAGAGCTGCTCTAGCTAAGGACGAAGTTGAAAAACTGTTGAAGGCTGGGATTATCAGAGAAGTGGCCCATACAGAATGGTTAGCAAACCCAGTCTTCGTCAGGAAGAAGTCCTCCGGAAAGTGGCGCATGTGCATTGATTTCACATCTTTGAATAAAGCGTGCCCACGTGACCCCTACCCCATGCCCCGAATTGATCAACTAGTTGACTCCACTGCAGGTTCGGAGTTACTAAGCTTCCTTGACGCCTATTCCGGCTATCATCAAATATGGTTGAAGCGCGAAGATGAAATCAAGACGAGCTTTGTAACTCCTTCGGGAGTCTTCTGCTATGTAAGAATGCCCTTTGGCCTAAGAAATGCCGGGGCTACTTTTTCAAGATTAGTTGCTAAGGCTCTAGGTCATCAACTAGGTCGCAATGTGGAGGCCTATATGGATGATATTGTAATAAAGAGTGCTTTAAAGCACCAACATAGCCTAGACTTAGCAGAAACATTCAATAGCCTTCGGGCATGTGGGATCCGCCTTAACCCCGAAAAATGTATATTCGGAGCTAAGGCTGGAAAGTTGTTAGGGTACTTAGTTTCAAGCAGGGGAATTGAAGCTAGCCCTACTCAAATAACTGCGCTGCAGAAGATGGCTCCTCCGGAGAATTTAAAGCAAGTGCAAAAGCTGACTGGACGTCTAGCCGCACTTAGCAGGTTTTTATCAAGATCTGCGGAGAGGAGCTTGCCAATCTTTAAAGCCTTGAAAGGGTCCGAAGATTTTGCATGGACACCGGAGTGTCAGAAAAGCTTCGAAGATATTAAAAATTATCTCAGCAATCTTGCTACACTTACGGTGCCTATTGCGGACGAAACCCTACTTCTGTATCTTGCAGCCACAGGCTCAGCAGTCAGCGCAGTCCTTGTCAGAGAAGCTGATATCAATGGGAAGTTGGTCCAAAATCCTGTCTATTTTGTATCCGAAGCATTGTCAGGAGCGAAGACAAGATACTCCGAACTTGAGAAATTCGTTTATGCTCTGATAATGGCTTCGAGGAAGCTAAGACATTATTTTTTGGCTCACAATGTAATTGTACCAACTTCGTATCCTTTAGGAGATATGCTCCGAAGCAAAGATTCCACTGGAAGAATTGGAAAGTGGGCAGTAGAACTAGCACCCTTCGGCATATCTTTCCTGGCAAGGACAGCTATCAAATCCCAAGTCCTAGCAGACTTCGTAGCAGAGTGGACTCCACCTGCGAAGTTGACTCCGGAGAAATCAGATGACGGAGTATGGACTATTTACTCCGATGGGGCTTTCCAAGCATCCGGAGCAGGTATTGGGGCAGTATTAATTTCTCCGTCAGGTCAAAGAGCAATGTACTCCGCAAGACTCAACTTTAAGTCTACCAATAATATAGCGGAGTACGAAGGAATATTATTGGGACTCCGGAAAGCACGTGCTCTAGGGGCTACAAGGATAATTATAAAAACAGATTCTCAGATAGTAGCAGGGCACGTAGACAAAAGTTTTCAAGTCCGACATCCACAGCTTGCAAAGTACTTGGAAGAAATTCGCAAGATCGAAGCACATTTCAAGGGTATTTCCATTCGGAGTATACCAAGAGCTGAAAACGTGCAAGCGGACATTTTAGCGAAGGCTGCTGCCGGAGCTGTGGATGTGCCTGACGAAGCTTTCTATGAGGAGCTCAATATACCTTCGGTGCCACAAGTTGCTTCTGCAGAGATTCTCTGCATTCCTAGTGCAGATTGGAAGGATTCAATCATAGAACTCTTGCAAGGAGGAACAAATTTGCCCGAAGAGCCCCAATTGTCAAGATTAAAGCTCAGAGCAAGAAACTATCAGCTAATCAACGGTATATTATACAAGGCCGGAGTATGTTCCCCTCTACTCCGATGTATATCTCAAGCCGAAGGCCAAGAAATTCTTCGAGAAATTCACGAAGGCCTTTGTGGAAGTCATTTAGCCCCTAGAGCTCTGGCAGGAAAAACACTTCGCCAGGGGCTTTATTGGCCCACAATAACAGCTGATGCGGAGAGCTTGGTCCGCACTTGTCAAGGATGCCAGTGGATGGGTCGACGGAGTCATCGCCCACCAACAGCTCTTCAAGTCATTGCTCCGGTATGGCCTATGGCCAGATGGGGTATGGATCTAATTGGTCCCTTTCCGTTAGCAAAGGGAAATCTGAAATTCGCAGTGGTAGCTATCGAATATTTTTCTAAGTGGGTCGAAGCAGAGCCCTTAACAGCTATCACTTCGAATAATGTACAGAAATTCTTCTGGAAAAACATTATTTGTCGGTTCGGAGTGCCTAGATATCTCACAGTTGATAATGGAACACAGTTCGACGCAGAACCCTTCAGGAAGTTTTGCGAAGACCTAGGTATTCAACTATGTTTTGCTGCAGTGAGACATCCTCAGTCAAATGGAGCAGTTGAGCGAGCCAATGGAAATATCTTATCAGGGCTAAATCGAAGAATAGTAGGATTATCAAAGGGACTGTGGACCGAAGAGCTTCCGAAGATTCTGTGGTCCATTCGGACTACGCAAACAAGGTCCACAGGTTTTACTCCGTTCAGACTACTATTCGGAGATGAAGCTATGACTCCAACGGAGCTCAAAGGAGGATCACTTCGCAGCACCGAACCAGACATAGAAGAAGAAAGACAAGCTTCGTTAGATTTGTCAGAAGAGACAAGGCTTCGAGCTGTAGCTAATTTATCAAAGTATCATCAGCAGACGAAGACTTGGTATGACCCGAAGGTTAAGCTCAGCGAGTTAAGACCGGGTCATCTTGTTCTACGAAGCATTATAGCACCAGGGAAGTTAGGCAATAAATGGGAAGGTCCATATCTAATCGTCCGCTCGGGGCGCCCTGGTTCATTTAAATTAGCTAATTTAGAAGGTGAAGAGTTAGCACACACTTGGCATGCGGAGCACCTAAAGCGATACTTCGCATAAGGGCTCCTTGTAATTCGCTTGTAATCACCTCTAAATTAATAAAGCATACATCTTGTAGCGTGCCTTCCCCTTGACGCTCCTAGTCTCCCGAGCGGACGCGCTGGGACAGAAGTCGTTCGAGAGGGAAGTGTATTAAGCAGGGCTGTATTTCCGGACTTCGAACCCTTAAAGTCGAAGCCTCCGGCGTGGGGGCTGACATAATCCGGAGCCCAGGCCATCGGCTTGTAGGCATCCGTAAAAGAGCCCAAAACCACACTCTACGGAGTCCAAGCTTCGGCTGGTAGACTTCCGTAAAAAGAGCCGAAGGTGGCCAAAATCTGCGGAGTCCAAGCTGCAGCTTGTCAGACTTCCGTAAAAAGAGCCGAAGGTGGCCAAATTCTGCGAAGTCCAAGCTCCGGCTGGTAGACTTCTGCAAAAAAGAGCCCAAGTGGCCAAATTCTGCGAAGTCCAAGCTCCGGCTGGTAGACTTCTGCAAAAAAGAGCCCAAGTGGCTACAATTTCTACGAAGTCCAAGCTCCGGCTGGTAGACTTCTGCAAAAATAGCCGAAGGTGGCTACAATTTCTGCAAAATCCAAGCTCCGGCTGGTAGATTTCCGCAAAAAACAGCCGAAGGTGGCTAAAGCAAAACAGCATTTAAGCCATGAGCTTCAAATGATTGTTCATATGCGTCCAAAGTGACAAAATTTTTTAAGACATTAAAGTGTCCTGGAAGTTATCTCAATTGATCTCTTTCATGAAATAAACAAAGGTACCAAGTTACCATTCTTCTGACTACAGATAGTCGAAGACATTTCATAAGATTTCAAAAGATCTTTAAATGACAGAGGGGCTCCGAACCCCCAAAAAATTGTACTCCGAAGTTTTTTCTTTGCGCATAACCATCTTCGAATATAGTTCGAAGTTGCTTATACCCAAAGAGGGGCTAGTAAATATGGAGACAATTTTAAATCGGCATTCATTATCAAAACAAATGTATTTACAAATTACATCATGAAAAATTGGTATCTATACCAAGAAGGAATCGGAGACCTCTTCGGTCCCGAGAGCTAGGGGTGGAACGACTAGTTCCAACATCGGAAGTTCTAAGAACTTTACGTTTAACTCTCTTCCTCCCCTTCGAAGCTCTAAAATCCTTCTGCTCTTGTTGAAGTTCGGCCCAAGTTCGAAGCCGCTCGGGGCTTCTCTCCCAGCTTCTAAGATCTTCAGATCTTTTATTTTGGGCTTCACCTTCGTCTTCAGACCAATTAGTGTCTTCAGAAGACGAGGTGTTTGCGTCGCTTTCTTTATCTTCCTCTTTAATATAAGACAATATGTCTTTGTTTATTTCGGGCGCAATAACGCCGGAGTCATCTCGAGGGATAAGAAATCGAGGACGCTTATAACTTTTTAGAAGTTCGAAGGTGTTCCACAGTGAGCGAAGTTCGCTGTTAAGCTCTAACACTTCGATATCTTCCATAAGAGGCAAAGCCTAAAAATATGACAAACAAGATTTTCATTGATAAATATTTACAAGCATCAGCTTTACATAATCAAAAAATCCTAAATAATCCTAAACCTGCGGGTTCGGAGGAGGCTGACTGCTCGAAGCTTGGCTCCGAACTTGCTTTTGGCGTTGGCCTTCGTCAATCCAAGCCTTGATCGCAGATCGACCTTCGGCTCTCCATGAAGTCTGGAAGGCCCGCCAAGCAACAGCTACACCTTCGGAAGGTTTTAAAAGTCGGTCGTCGTCGAAGATGATGGAGCCCTGTGCGCTCGGAGTGATTGATCGGCCCAAATCCTCGTAGTAGCGAAGTATTCCAAGGGCAGACACTTGTCCGGAGAGTTCTCCATAACGTATGCCTGCCGTCTTCATTTGCTTCGCTGCTCCTTGGATCCTCTTTAGCCGGCGCAGCAGAGTTACATTGTCATCCGAAGGTAGTGATCCAGTAGTACCGAAGTACTCCAAGACACCTAACATTTGTTCAATGACCTCCGAAGCCACCTTCTCCGACTTAACCTTTTCTTCAATAAGCATATCCTTGGCCGAAGTTGTTTCAGCTAAAACTCCGGAGATTCGAGCGTTCTCCGTAGTCAAAGCATTCTTTTGAGTTCGGAGTTGGCCAGCCTCTTCTTGTAGCCTTACAAGTGCGGAGTCCTTCGCAGCATCATCCGTCCGCAGTCTTTCAATCTCCGCTCGAAGCACAACTCTTTCTGCTTCGAGCTCTTTCCTTGCAGCTTCCAAACTTTGCCTAGCCCTTCGCTCTGCTATTATCACATTGTCCATTTGAGATACTCGACCTTCGGAGAAGTTAAGATTTCTTTGAAGAGTTTCGTTCTCTTCCCGAAGTTGAGCAATTTCGTTTTCATTCGACAAAGCTGCAGCGCGGGCTAAGACTGCTTGCTAAGAAAAAGAAAAACGAGAATAAGAAATTATTCATATATAATTCATTATTTGGTTCGAAGATGCTTTATACCTGATAAGCTGCTCTTTCCACAGCAAGGTTAAGCTCCGAACCCTTCACTCTGCTCAAACGGGCTACCAGTTCTGTTTCCCCGACTTGGCGACTGGCTTCACCCAAAGGTTTAACCAAAGTCCCAAGTCCGGTTTTCTCCTCCAAAAAAGGAGTTAGGAGAGGAAGCAGTTTCGAAGCTTTCTGGTCAGCCCTGCTTAGCGAAGGTCCGGAGGTTTCTTCCGAGGCCCTTGGAACTTCAGAAGATGGCCCCCCCTCAGTCGATTCACTTTCGTCCGTTGACTCAGATGAAGTCGATCCTTGAGCTGGGAGGGGCTCGATGTGTCTTTTTCCTCTTCCAGGCCCCGGTAGAGCAACTCCCGGTTGCGGCCCCGAAGTTGTCGAAGGTCTTAGAGTTGTATCTTCGAGGGATACTTCGACAACAGGAGGCTCTGAAAAACCAAAAATATTACACATTGTATAATTTTGCAAAAATTGATAAGAATTAAGCAAAATTTACCTTCGATATTCTCTGGAATATCGAGCACCGGGCTAATCGGAGGATCATAAGTGTAGTCCTCATCCGAATCAGCCGTTAAATTTTGGACTACAGGAGCCTCGTCCTGAAGAGCCCTCGTTACTTCTTCGAGAATCGAAGCCATAGTGACTTCGACTCCCCCTTCATCCATTGAAACTCCGGCCTGAGTTGTGTCTTCCTGAACTACCGAAGTCATTGGTTGATCAACATTGTCTCCAGACTCCGGTATGTTCGCAGGCACTTCGGCCTCATTCACACCCATAGGGGCTTCGATTTGTTCTCCCTGGGTATCCGGAGCTCTTACTTCTTCGATGTTGGTTTGAGGCTCCGGAATACCTGCAGTGTCTTCAATGAGAATACTTCGTTGAGCTGCATCTTCGTCAATTAATCTTACTAGTAAAATACCTTCGTCTTCTTTAGAGCTAGAAGCCGAAGCTCTTGAGCTCGAAGGTGCGAGGTTTTTCGGCTTCCGAGCCACCTTCTTCGTCGGAGTCCTTGCGGAGCTGGATGCTCCAGCTTCGGCTACTCTCTTCTTGGGTCCTTTCTCTTGAGGCACCCAGTCCATCAGAGGGGGCGGAGTTAACTCCAACATTCCCCATACTCTGTTAGATCGCTCCCAACTTCCGACTAATTTGATTCGCCATTCCTTTTCTGACGGAGTTGGAGCACCCAAGATCTTCTCCGAAGCCCTTATAATTTGCTCCGAAGTAATAGGGGCTGAAGAAGCTAAAAAATAACTCAAGTTAATCTTTCTTCGAAGTAAATATGTATTATGCATGTTGGTTTCGAAGTTACCTGCAGGGCTCGAAGTATAGTTTATCTTGCGAAGACCGCCTTCCGAGTCATCTTCGAAGGCGATAGGCCAGTTGGCCATCAACGGAGGAATTTGAAGTCCGATGAACTCTTCGGCTAAGTCCCGCATGCTCAACCTTTTGCTGATTTTCTGAAGCAAGTTGAGGCGAGCTTCGAGTTGACCTTCGTCAGGTTGCACTAAGGCTTCCTTCCGGAACTGGATTTCCTTGAGGGGACCAGCCAGAGGACTACCCACTCCAACTTCAGCATAAAACCACCTCAGAACCCAATCGGTGTACCATCTAGCATTGATGGCCTTGGCAGGGAATTGCAGTGCATATTCATCACGAAGCCTAAAATTGATGCTTCCGAAGGCAACCAATACTTTTTCACCTCCGGAGCCTACGGAAGTCTTCGGCTGACAAGTTGCTCTATGCAGTGCTGCGAAGACTTCAGCCCTCCCCTCACAACCTTCGGCTCTCAGAGCCCATTCGAAGATAGCTAATCTAGCTACAGCATTCGGAGACAGCTGGGGGAGGGTTACATGAAACAAGTCAAGGACTTCGGTCAAGAAATCTACAGCAGGGAGGCCCAAGCCCGCTTCGAAAAAAGCTTCGAACACCACAACTTCTCCGGGTCTCGGTGATGGAATTGATTCTTTGCCCGGCTTCCGAATCATTACCCCATTGCTAATCTTACCCCCTGCTGTGATTGCCAAGGACTCTCTTTTGCAGGTCGAAGGTCCCAATTCAAAGGACTGATCCAAATATTTGGTCGATGGAGGGCACAGACCAAGGTCATCGGGGATTTGGGGATTTCTCCCCCCTGCCGCCATGGACATTGCCGCCTGCCTCGAAGGTGCCGTCGCCAATGTTGCCGCCGCTGCAGCTGCGGCTGCCTGCTGCCGAGCCAAGATCGAAGGCGGCGCAGATCCTTTGGTCTTCACCATCGCGATCGCCGGATTACTCAGAGAATGGGAACTAGGGCTCAAGAACTCGAAAGTTAGGGCTCAAGAACTCAAGAACTCAAGAACTCAAAAGGCTTTTGACTGGGAGCGAGCGGTGAAAAGGTAATCGAGTAAGTTCCAGAGTTCTTTATTTATAGCCTAAAACTTTCCGTTTGTTACCGTTTGGGCTCTGCCCTTTCGCATTCCCGCCTGTTATTTTCCTCCGAAAATAACGCCTCGTATAACTCCGTTAGAAACAGAAACTAACGACTATATTTTCTAAGTCTAAAAAGACTTTCGAACTTCCTGAGTCAGTTCTAAGATAGTTCGAAAAGTAATTACCTTATGACTGATTCGAAGTTCATATCTTCATGTATTTCGGAGATAAAACAAAAATCAATAACCCCTATGATTGGTTATCTTTTCTTTCCGTATACTGCTCTCCTAACGTTGCAGGTCGAATGGAGAAGCGTATTCGAGGGGCTACTGTTGGGGGAAAATATCCCATCTTCGGGGTTATTGCCAAAGCAACATGAAGACAGCCAACCAGTTCGAAGATAGTCCGAAGGTCATCTTCGAAGGTGGCTTGGAACTTCGTTCGGAGTCCGAAGACTGGCATTGGTTCGAAGTATATCTTCGAACCAAAGCCTTCCAGGATCTTTTCTGCCAGCTAAGATGGAAGACTTATCTTCTATCCTATTAGATTAGTCTTTTACCATTTTAGCCCTATTAAGGAAACCAAATAGTTTCCTTAATGTCGGTTGTAATAGAGGGGTAAATAGGTCTTTTCCTTAATGTTTGGGCCTATAAATACCCCCCATTTCACCCTGTAATAGGGACCGATTACAAGTGAATCAATACACACTTTCGAACTATTCTAAGCTATTATCCTTTCGGAGGCTTAGAACAGTTTGCTTCGCAAACACTTCGTTTGTTAGTTTCTTTTCTACAGAAACCTGTTAGCGTAATCTTTTACGCCAACAAGTCTGTTCTCAGATCTGATCACACTTCAAAGTGTGCAAACTTAATCTGAACAAACTCAAAGTCATCCATTGAAGTTTCTAGGTCTAAATTGTGAATTCTTCTCTATGTCAGAGTTTCAACAGTCGACAATCTCTTGTCGGTATTTCAATTACCAATCAAAAAAGTGTAAATCGGCAAATCATATACCGATAGAAGTATTTCGGTACTTCAGACTCCTATTTTACTGACCTGAGAATTTGCACCAAGTTTCACTTTGATTTTGCACTGTTTGGTTCAGATTTGAATTTGCATCATTTGGAGGTGCGTTGGGTGTTTTCAAAAGGCCATCTGATTCATGAAAATTAGTCGAGGCACCTATTCATCCCCCTCTAGTTGCCATTCCAATCCCACAGAGATCTGCTTATCTCAAGTGGAGGTTCTAGCTTTCTTGAGAGAGGATTTAGTTGATGCTCAGAATGAGAACTCTTACCTCCGTTAGATCCTCAGTTGGGTGTGTGCTAGACAGCCTCAGTTCAACATGATGGTCTAGTATTTCAAGAGGTAGGATTGGTTTTGAGTAGGTTACACCTACACCAAGTCTGACTTTGAGAGTGCCATGAGCCGTGCAGTGGAAGTGGAGTAAGATGACTCCAAAGCAGAGATATCCCAAGACTCACTCCACTAAGCCTTTTCAGGCCTGTCAGCCCAAGGATGGAGTGTTCCAAGAACAACACAAAGCTATACCTAAGAAACCTATCTAGATCCCCAAGCCAAAGAGCCTTCTTTCCTCTTTTGACTATCTACCTGGACCCTCTCACACCAAAGAGCCAACATCCAACACCACCAAGCCAAAGAAACACAAGACTCAACCACATCCCAACAAGCCTACCTATCACTTTGAGTTCTGTCAGAGTGCAAGGCATCTTACAGAGTTTTGCTTCAAGAGGAAGTGGGTTGAGATAGCTTAGAGAGCTCAACGTCGGTAGGAGTAGTTCTAGCAGTAGGGTGGTAGACAGAGAGTCCCTCAACATGGAGAGAGGGTAGTTGCCAGGGCACGTCGTATAAGTGATGGTAAAGGAGATGACTTTCATGCCCGTGCTATTACTGTTAAGGGTGTCTTTCACTCCGTTAGAGTTCTAGGTCGTTCTGGATACGACTTTGGACCTAGTCACCATGGCTTTAGGAAGAATAGAGAACAGCGCTTTGATCCAAACTTTGATCCAGACTCTTATGCTTCTTTCTGCTTTCCTGCTTTTGAGCAGATGGCTCAACACTAGCTTAACTCTTTTGCTAAACTTGGTGTCAAGCCATGTGCTCCCCCTTGTGACCATTGATTTTGCAGGATCAATGTTTGGAGGACATATGGATAAGTATTCAGGATGCTCTTACCACATTACGGGACATCGCATACGGTTCTCCATCCTAAATTCCCCTAGCTCCAAGGAATACATCACCTTCGGGAACAATGGTCAAGGGAAGGTACATAGTTTTGGCTCAATTTGGATTTCTTAGCATTTTTCTTTAAAGAATGTTGCTTTGGTTGGAAACATGGGGGCTTTAATTTGGTTTCCATTTCGAAAGTTCTTAAGGAGTGCTTAGAGGTTCGTTTTAAGAAGGGTGTGTCTTCTGTTGTTGATTCTAGAGGATCTTTGGTTTGCCAGATCTTACCCTTTAGTAAGGTTTTTCAAATTGATTTATCTAGTTCTTTTGGCCCTTCTCACTGTTTGATTGCTAGAATTTCCTTTGAGGTCAAGAGGTGGCATAGGAGGTTAGATCATTTGAGCTTCAATCTGATAGTCAGATTAAGTTCTATGGACCTCATCCAAGGATTTCTCAAGCTTAAGATGGAGAATGATCTAGATTGTCATCCCTGTCATCATGGGAAGATGGTTTCCACTTCTCACAAACCTGTGAATCAGGTGATGACTTCGTATCTGGGAGAGCTATCACATATGGATACTGTTGGTCCATCTCGGGTACGTTCAGTCAGTGGGAAGTGGTATGAGCTTCTGATTGTTGATGATTTTTCTTTATTATCGTTGTGAAACCAAGTGAGGTTGCACTGTGGTTTTTGTCTGTATGATGAGTGATTGACAAAGTTGAGTGATGAGTGAGTGATAGTTTGATTGCATCGATGGAATCGATGTGTGGATATGGAGAGTGGATGCCGAGGGGATCTATGTGCATCATGTTTCATGTTTTGTCTTGTCTCATGTGTGCAGGGTGGAGATGCTAACCAACTGTCAACGGCAGGTGATCAAGGGTCAAGCGGGGAGCTCGATGCCAGAGGATCAAGGATGCTGGGTGAAGTTGAAGATGATCTCAGGAGTGCATGAGGAGATTAAGCAAGACATGGATGGACGGATGGTCGAGACAGAGTGACGATCAAGTCAGCGGAAGGGAGGCCGGTACAAGTGATCAGGTGGCTCGAGGGGATTGAGAGTGGGAGAGACTATTGACACGAAAACGTGCCCCGCACTTGGGTCAGTTCGATGATCCAAAAGTGTGCAGATACTTATGGAATAGCCTAAGCGTAACACAACAATGACGCCACGTTTCGACTACCCTTAATAGTGGTAAGAGGGTTGGAGTCGCCAAATAGCCAAATCACACAGAAATAATCCAATTAGCCGAAAAGAAATATATTAGATAAAATAAACTAGCCAGCTGGACGAGGCCTGACTCATTCAAAGTGTATAGTGCGAAGGGTATCGCCGAAGGGTACCTTCGGTGTCTGATGCAA
This sequence comes from Zizania palustris, assembly GCA_019279435.1. Classification (NCBI taxonomy): domain Eukaryota; kingdom Viridiplantae; phylum Streptophyta; class Magnoliopsida; order Poales; family Poaceae; genus Zizania; species Zizania palustris. The sequence continues at coordinate 48,683,570 of JAAALK010000288.1, read as the reverse complement.
AGGGTCCCATCGAAGGGTGCCTTCGGCGTTCGAACTGATCTGGCCGATGGCGGGCTCCGAACAGATCTCGACACGACAATCACCTTCGAACAGCGGGGTTCGGCGTGAAGTCTCTAACACGATAAAATAACTCGAACGTAGCGCGCAGGCGTGACTTTGTATGAAACAGAGTACGAACGTGGTGAAGCCGGTCGTGATAAAGCCTGTTGCGAACCGTGCTGGTGCGCGGGACTGATTCAAACTAACAACAGCGTGACAGTCTGACACGGGTAGTCGAAGCAGTATTCCGACCGAAGGGTGCTCTGGTAGCCTCCAAAACTAGTATCCTAGCTTTGGACACCTCCGGCAAAGTGGCTCCGAGCGTGAAAACCTGCAACAGAACAGAGATCAAATGCCAATTCGGCCTGGGGACCAAATTCTGCTAAGTGTTGCACTAGAGAGACGAAGGTAGCAATCTGTTACGCACATTAACGAATAATTCACAGGCGAAGTAACAAGGCGATAGCAATTTATTACGTAAATTAATGGATACTTCACAGGAGAAGTAACAAGCATTACCACTGCTCCGAAGTGGCTGGCGGAGGCTTCCAGGCAAACCCACGAAGGTTGCAGAAAAGAAAAGGTATGGTTCAAAGCTAGGGCTTTGTGTTGATTTGTGTTGGGGGGTTAATGAATAGGTCTCACCCCTATATTTATAGGGGCTAGACTTCTAATCTCTAAGATTAATCTGTTAAGATTCAACCGAATCATGCATAGGGTTAAAATTAGCTTGAATCAGACTCAAACTCTATCTGTGAAATCCTAACCGAAGTGGGCCTTCGGTCAGGCCCATAGAAGCCATCCCCTCTGGCCGAAGCTTCGGCGAGGTAGGCCTCCGAAGGCCTTCGGGCCAAAGGTAGCAGGCCTACTAGAAGCTTCCGAAGCCCACAACATTAATGGGCCTTCGGCCCTGTAGGGCTTCGGCCCGATCCATGACATGTGTATTTTCGGCCCAAATTACCAAAATTGATATTTTGACAATCTTAACCATTAATGCCATTTTTTGGTATCAACACATGCCCCCTACCTTTTGGTGAACTAAGATAACTAAAAGCATAACGAGCTAAGGACGATACCTCTCATATCGGCTATTTAGGGCTATTTTGGATGATACCTAGAGCGATTTTGACTATTTTTAAAGGGCCTTCCAACTAGGTGACCACTTACCAAATTTAGGGCTCTTAGTGACTAAGGGAAAAATCATTTTCCAAACCAAGTCACCCACTTGAAATGATTTTGGTTTAACCTTCTTATTGTAGGCTTTAGCCACTCTCCTCTTATCTATCTCTATAGCTTCTAAAGCCCTTAACCTCTTATCGGTCACTTCTTCTATATTATCCTTCAAAAGAGTCTCATACTCATTGACCGATAAGCCATCTTTCTTTAGAAATTTTAAAGAGCTAAGATCTACTTCTATAGGTAGAACGACTTCTTGTCCATATACTAACTCATATGGACTAACTTTGGTAGCATCGTGCTTCGCAATTCTAAAAGCCCATAGCGCCTCGGAAAGCAATTCATGCCACCTCTTAGGAAATTCTTCGATTTTCCTCTTAATGAGCTTAATCACAGTTTTATTACTAGACTTGGCTTGACCATTGGCCTGAGCATAGTACGGTGAAGAGTTTACCAACTCAATACCATAAAGTTTGGCAAAGTCTATCACTTCTTTGGAAATAAATGAACTACCTTGATCTGCAGTGAGAGTCTAGGGAATACTGAATCTATGTATAATGTGCTTCAAGATAAAATCAATTACCTCATTGTGAGTCATATTCTCGAGAGGCACGACTTCATTGGATTCGGTGAAGTAGTCCATCACCATCATCACGAACCGATGCCCCTTTGAAGAAGGAGGATAAATCTGGTCGATAAAGTCTAAACCCAACCTCGGAACGGCCATGGCTTGATAATAGGGTTAAGAAATGAAGCAGGAGCTAGCTAAATATTTCCGAACTTTTGGCATGCTTCACATCCTCTATAATATCTAAAACAATCCGCAGTCATAGTCTGACAGTAGAAACCTGCTCTTTTGAGCATCCAACTCATTTTTTGGGCCGATTGATGAGTGCCACAAAGCCCTTCATGGACTTCTCCCATAGCGACTTGGGATTGTTCATCCTCTAAACACCTTAAAAGTACCCCATCCTTTAAATGCTTGTCGCCAAACTTTCCGGTCAACCCTTTGAATAGGATTTCTCAAATACTAGACGATTGGAATTCTCCAATCACCCTTATGGGCCTCCGAAGGGTTTGCTAACTTCTTTCCTAGAGTAATGTCTAAGCTGCTGATTTCGGAGTGCCCCCGGGTCCTTTCCCACTTCTGTCAAAGCCTAACTAGGTAGGTTGCGCGGAGTTGATCAGGTCGAAGCCTTTTGTCGGAGGGCTTTGGCTCCCGAAGACCTCCGCTGTCTAGCGTGCTTCGACGCAGGGGCTCTGGCAAGCTAGGTGAGGAGCCATGTTGAAGAGCATGGGCCTCATGGCTCCAGATGTGATGAGTGATTGTCAATGGAAGTCGAAGAGGATACGTGAAGAGAAGATGAGACCTGCCTTGTCTGGGCCGCGTGTGACTCGGGTAAATGGGTGGCGAGCGACTACCAGTTAGAGGGGCTGTGGAGTCGGGCCGGCCCAATCCGAGTACGTGGGCTAGGAGCGGCAGAGGATCCACTGGTCTGTTGACCAGGATTGACTCAGGTACATGGGCGTCGAGCGATTGCCGGGATGAGGGAGCCGCGGAATCGGGCCGACCCAATCCGGGTACCCGGTGGGAAGACGGTGGACGTTTTGTCAGTTTCAGCGCAAAACTGACAACCGCTGATTATATTTATTTAGGATTTTACTATTTTGCCTTTAGGCCCACAGTCTGTGTTATTCGAGTCTGAAAAAAGGCTAAGGGCATTTTGGTCGTTTCCATTTTTATTTTCAACGTCTGTGTAATTTACCCTAGGCGTAAATTTGTCTTATTCCCTTTTGTTGGGCTGCATATAAATAGGCCCCAACACTCTAGGGTTAGGGTTAACTCATTTTGCAATTAAAAATTCGAGTTCAATTTTTCCCTATGTATTTCTTCTCCACACCCGTTTTTTTCGTTCTATGGAATCGCCGCCACGACAATATTCCTTCCTGTTCTTCGCGCAACACTGAGTTCGTTGTACTTTGTGGTGGCTGGACGTACGGAGATCAGGAGCGAGGGCTGGGGGCTTTAGGCGGTCCGATTCGCACGCACGGCAGAGTCTCCGCCAGTCTTTTGAATCCATCGATCGGCTTGGCTTCGGTTTTCTCAGCTGGCGGCATGGCGCTCGAAGTGCGTGGCAGCGGGATGGAGCAAGCAGTGTTGGCGGCTCCTTTGCGCATGTGCGTGGAATCCAGGTGGTGGAGTTTTTCCAGTGCGGCAGTCAAGGCACTGCAGCATGCCTAGACGCTAAGGTACAGCCTTGAGGGTAGCCTGACGTAGAAGCCACAACACGTAGTTTTCTCAGCAAGGCACGGTGTGGTGGAGGCGTGTGAACTCGTGAGGCTGAGCAGAGGCCAGGCATAGGAATCAAGTTATTCCTTGGGAAGCATGCCAAAATTTCTTGTCACTATTCAAAGTTGCTGCCTCAGGTGTGTCTCCGTCAGTGCCTGTTGCGCACAGGCTGCAACAGCACTGCAACTTTTGCGTGTGGAGCAGAAGTGCGTCAGGGAGTTATGTGCTAGGCGGTCCAAGCAAACGCTCTGGAGGAATAGCAGGAAGCAGATTTCCACGGCCGCGACAGAAAGAAGCGTGCGCACGGCGACGTCACCGGCGGAGTAAGTAGTTTTTAATCTACTATTTTTCAGATAGTTTATTAAATCAATAGTTATCTAGTTTTAATTAACATAAAAAAGTTAATCTCGTAGTTAATTTTTAATCTGTTAAATTTTTATTACTTATCTCATATTATTTATTTAAGTGTTTTTTAATCTGCTCATATAAAAAGAAAAGAAAAATTTATTAGTCGCAGTTAATTTTTATTCCAGTTTTTACCTGAAATATTTTAGGTGTATTTCTGAATTAATTTTTGAATGATCCAAGTTTTATTCATTTGATTAGTATTTTATTTCTAGACTGAAGTATAAATATTTCGTGATTTATCTAGTCGTTTTTATTTACTGCAGTATTTTTATTTAGTTTATTTTTAATATCATTTTAATTAGGACATCGGTCATCTTTAGGCTAGACAACTATAGTACCAGTAATTTGCTTTGATAATATTGTTTGTCTGGTAAAGTTCGGTTGGGTGTTGGGATTAAGTCATAGTATAGCAAGAAATTTTTTAGGCGCCCATTCACCCCCCTCTGGTCGCTACTTTCGGTCCTACAAGTGGTATCAGAGCGAGTTTAGGGTGTTCTCATATCTTAACTGATTCTATACCCAAGTAGTGATCATGACGTCTTCTGGTAAAATCCCGTCCCTAGAAGCTTTTGGCTACACTTATTGGAAGACTCGCATGCGAGCCTATCTTATGAGCCAGAGCTCGAACATATGGGAGATTTGTGTTCATCCTACTTTCACCATAGTGCCTATTGCTGAGGGTACTGCTGCAGATGTAATTGCCCAGCATCAAAACAACAGTAAAGCGATGAACATTTTATTCTCTGGTCTAGGTCCTAGTGAGTTTGAGCATGTTAGCCATCTCACCACTAGGGCTGGATAACGAGCCAAATCGGCTTGTTTAGCTCAGCTCGTTATAGCTCATTATGTTAATGAGCTAGCTTGGCTCGGCTCGGCTCTTTAATATAATGATTAAATAATAAATATTTAAATAATCACATATCAAACATCAAATTATGAAATAAATAGAATACATAAGGTTTCAAAAATTAATCATCCATAGTTCCATCATTATTTCTATGATTCCATCAAATTCATCACACATGTTATTTGTTTCGTACTTTTATATGAGAAATTCTATATACTTTTATATGGTAAATTCTATAGGCCGTAATAATAAATTTATAATATCAAGTTAGCAAGTAATAACTTGATATTAACAAATAAATTATAAAATAATGAGTCTCATACTCTAAGATAGTGTTTTATTATTGCTTTAATGGGTTGACTTGACTACTTGTGCTGAGCTCGTTAAGCTCGCGAGCAGCTCGCGAGCCAGCTTGAACTCGCTCGTTATACTAACGAGCTAAAATACCAGCTCAGCTCATTAGGAAAATAGAACAAGCCGAGCCGAGTCGAGCCAAGCTAATCACGAACCGAGCGAGTTAATGAGCTACGAGTTTTTTGTCTAGCCCTACTCACCACTGCTCGAGAGATCTGGGCTACCCTCCAGGGACACCATGAGGTAAATGCTCAGGTCAAGGCTAGGCTCTACTAGACCTACCGGCGTGAGTATGAAAATTTCTCACAGAAGACGGGTGAGACGGTTGAGGCTTTGTTTGGTGGTTTTCAATCGATCATAACAAGCTTCACGTTATCAAGGCCGAGCGTGATCAGCTAGTCTCAGATCATGAACAGGCGCTTAAGGTTCTCCATACCTTGGACGCTAAGATCTGGAAGATCAAGGTTTCTTCTATTGTTGAGAGCACGTCTTATGATACCTTGACTATCGCAGAGCTTTTTAGTAAGCTCAAGGCCACAAAGGTCGATATCCAGTTGAGATAAAATCTCACTGGTTCTGGCTCAAAGACTCTGGCACTTGCAACACCGTCTGCTCAATGGCTCTTGGGGAGAAGAAAGAAAAGGACTCCTCCGACGACTCTGACGATGACGACGATTAGAAGGTATCTTCCTATGAACAAGAAGTTGGTAATTTACTAGAACAGAACCATCAGGAGTTGAAGTATCGGGAGAAACTGCTTAAAGGGGCTAAGAAGAAGATAGATGAGCTTTAGAGTGAGCTTGCCATGGCGAATGGCAAGATTGAGAGTCTATTGTCTTCTCCTTGCTTGGGTGATAGTAGTGAGAGCCCTAACTGTGAGGTGTTGTTGTGTGACCTGACGACTCTTAAGTCTAGGTACACAGAGATAGTAGATGAGAGAGACGCTATGGCCACTGAGATTGAGAGCGCTCAGCCGGAGCTGAAAAATACTCATGCCACTGTCGTCCTACCTTGTGTAGACTGCCCATCCCATTTAGCTAGTATAGCTAAGTTGAGAACCAAGAGTGATGAGCAGTTGAGTGAGAGCTTAGGTGGAGCAGACTAAGCTAGAGCTTGAGACCTTGTTAGTTCCACCCACTGTTTGTTAGAACTGCTTGTCCATAAGAATGGAGTTGATCAAGCTAAAAGATGAGAAGTCGGTCGAAGTTGATAAAGAGTGTGAGATCTGCTTGTCTTAGGTGGAGGTGTTAGCTTCCTCCATAAGATCTTGAGTTGGATTAGTGCCAGAGAGCCACAACTCGGCATGATGATCTAGCAGTTCAACAGATAGGGTGGGTTTGAGGTAGGTTACACCTATACCAATGCTGATTTTGAGAGTGCTATTAGCCGAGCAATGGAGTGGAGTAAGATGACTCCTGAACAGAGATATGCCAAGACTCACTCCACTGAGTCCTTTAAGGATAGTCAGCCCAACGGATGGAGTGTTCCAAGAACAACCTAAAGCTCCACCTAAGAAGCAAATCTAGGTTCCAAAGCCTAAACCTCTCCACACTTCTCTTGATTATTTACCTGGACCCTCTCACACCAAAGATGCTACACCCAACACCACCAAGCCTAAGAATCCCAAGCCTCAACCACATCCCAAGAAGCCTACCTATCACTATGAGTTTTGTCAAAGAGACGGGCATCTTGAGGAGTTTTGCTTCAGGAGGAAGCGGGTTGAGCGAGCAGATAGAGCTCAAAGTGGGCAGGAGCAGTTCTACAGCAGGATGGTAGACAGAGAGTTCCTCGACGTAGAGAGAGGCTAGAGGCCAGGCCACGTCGTGTAGGTGGTGGTAGAGGAGACGGTTTTTATTACTGTGCTCCGGAGGGTGGTTTTCGTTCTGGCAGATTTCCAGATCGTTATGGATACGGTTTTGGACCTCGTGACCGTGATTTTAGGCAGAACAAAGGACCGCTCTTTGAGTCGCGTTGTGGTCCAGACTCATATGATTCCTTATGCTTTCCTCCTTACGAGCAGATGGCTAGACACTGGTTTAGTACTTTTGCTAGACCTGGTGTTCGGCCGTTTGCTCCCACTCATGACCATTGATCTTGCAGGATCGAGGACTGGAGGACGTATGGATGATGGATTCAGGATGTTCTCGCCATATGACAGGACACCACAGATGGTTCTCCAGCCTCACTCCACCGAGCTCCAAGGAATACATCACTTTCGGGAACAGTGGTCAAGGGAAGGTACAAGGTATTGGGTCGATTCATATTTCTAAATTTTTTCTCTTTGAGGAATGTTGCTTTAATTGGAAATCTGAACTTTAATCTAATTTCTGTTTGGCAACTTCTTGAGGATGGTTTAGAAGTGCGCTTTAAGAAGGGCATGTATTATGTTGTTCATTCTAGATGATCTTTAGTCTGCCGGATCTTCCCTTTCGATAAGGTTTTTTGTATTGATTTCTCTAGTTCTTTTGGCCCTTCTCACTGTCTGATGGACGGATCCTCCTCTAAGCTATGGAAGTGGCATAAAAGGTTAGGTCATTTGAGCTTTGATCTGCTTGTCAGATTGAGTTCTATGGATCTTATCTGAGGATTGCCTATGCTTAAGATGGAGAAGGATCTAGTGTGTCATTCATGTCGTCATGGGAAAATGGTTTCCGCTTCTCAGGCACCTGTGACTCAGGTGATGACATCGTACCCGGGAGAGTTGTTGCACATGGATACAGTAGGTCTAGCTCGAGTACGCTCAGTCGGTGGGAAGTGGTACACCCTTGTGACAGTTGACGATTTTTCTCGATTCTTGTGGGTTTACTTTCTAGAGTCTAAGGATGAGACTTTTCAGTATGTTCATGACCTGATTTTGAAGCTGAAGAACGAGAACAATGGTCTAATGCGAGCAATTTGTTCGAACAACGGCTCTGAGTTTAAGAACTCTCAGTTCGTCAGCTTCTGTAGTGATCAGGGTCTTGGTCATCAGTTCTCTGCTCCTTACACTCCCCCACAGAACGGTGTTGTGGAACGAAAGAACCGCACGCTTGTCGAGATGGCCAGGACGATGCTTGATGATCATAGGACTCCTAGGCATTTTTGGGTTGAAGCAATGAACACAGCATGCTATCTTGCCAACTGAGAAACCATGTTGAAGAACATGGGTTTGATACTCCAGATATGATGAGTGATTGTCAACGGAAGTCAAAGAAAAAGACATGAAGACCTGTCGTGTTTGAGGTGCGTGTGACTCAGGTACACGGGCAGCGAGTGACAACCGGGAAAAGGAGCTGCAGAGTTGGGCTGGCCCAATTCAGGTGCATGGGCTAGGAGCGGTAGAGGATCCACTGGTCTGTTGACTGGGTTTGACTCAGGTACACAGGTGGTGAGCGATTGCCGGGCTGAGGAAGCTGTGGGGTCGGGTCGGCCCAATCCGGGTACCAGGTGCGAAGACGGTGGACGCTTAGTCAGTTTCGGCGCAAAACTGACAATCTATGATTATATGGTTTTTAGGATATTAATATTTAATTTTTAAGTCCAGAATATTTTTATTTGTGTCAGTTGATTTTTCCAAGGGTATTTTAGTAATTTCGGAATTTATTTTAGAGTCAGTGTAATTTACCCTATCGGTAAATTAGTCTTTTCATGTATTAGGACTCACCTATAAATAGGCCCCTACCCCCTAGGGATAGGGGGACTACTTTTCGGAGATCAATCTGCAGTCCACATATTTTTCAGCCACAAGTGATTTTTGATCTGCAATTTGTTTCACCGTAGCCGTCTGTACTTCGCTTCACCAAGCGATTTTCTCCGTTTCTTCATCGTGCACGTCGGCCAACTCCTGCAGCAGCAACAGCCAACGGCGTGGCAGACGGTGCGCATGCAGCTGTCGCACGAAGCCCCGGGCTCGAGGCACAACATCATGCGGTTTGATCTTGGCTGTAGCCTAGCCACCTAGGGGCATCATCACGTGCCTCTGTGCTTAGCATCAGCACGGCGGGAAAAAACTTTGGTAGCCTTCTCCTTTTCACCACGGCTGCATCATCCCACGGCGGGCACACGCAAGAAGCCGACAGCGGGCCCCATGGTGTTGCAAGTGGTTGGAAGCTAGCGCATTAAGGTAGCCAGCTAGCGAACAGTGCTGTCGCGACGCCTTTCCGGTGAAGCATTTTCCATGGCGGGCCCCACGCAGGCAAGGCTTGTTTGCATCATGCGGAGCAGAAGCCACAAGCACGCTAGGCGTGACAGTCCACGCCGTAGGCTACGTGCAGCAGGAGAAGCCTAAGCTCAGCAGCACGCCGGCGTTATTGTTTTTCCGCGGAAATTCGTACGGCGCAATGGAGAAGATGAACCGGGTCAGTTTTCAATCTCCTATTTTTTACCTGTTTAAATTAAATCAATAGTTATCTCTTTTGAAGTAACAGTAGATTCGTGTTAGTATTTTCGTAGACAATTTTTATCTACTATACATTATTATCCAATCTGTTTATTAATTATCTTGTATTATTTAGTTAAATATTTTTGTTTAAATCCGCTCATATAAAAAGAAAAAATATATTATTATTAGTCAGAGTAATATTTTTATTCTAGTTTTTACGTGCAATTATTTCGGTTTATTTCTGAATTAATTTTTAATGATCCATGTTTTATTCATTTGATTAGTATTTTATTTCTAGACTGAAATATAAATATTTCGTGATTTATCTAGGTGTTTTTATTTACTGCTGTATTTTTATTTAGTTTATCTTTAATATCATTTCAATTGAGACACCGGTGTTTTTTAGGCCAGACATCTTTAATTCCTCTAATTTGCTTTGCTAATAGTATTTGTCTGGTTAATTTCGGTTGGGTGTTGGGATTAGGATATAGTTTAGCAAGAAATTTTTTGACGCCCATTCACCTCCCCTCTGGTCACTACTTTCGGTCCTACAAGTGGTATCAGAGCAAGGTTAGGGTTTTCTCTTACCTTAATTGGTTCTAAACCTAGGTAGCGATCATGACGTCTTCTGGCAAAATCTCGTCCCTTGAAGCTTTCAGCTACACTTATTGGAAGAATCGCATGCGAGCCTATCTTATGAGCCACAGCTTTGACATATGGGAGATTTGTGTTCACCCTACTTTCACCATAGTGCCTATTGCTGAGGGTATTGCTGCAAATGTAATTGGCCAACATCAAAACAATAGTAAAGCGGCGAACTTTTTATTTTCTGGTCTAGGTCCTAGTGAGTTTGAGCGTGTTAGCCATCTCACCACTGCTCGATAGATATGGGCTACCTTCCAAGCACACTATGAGGGAACAGCTCTGGTCAAGGCTAGGCTTTACCAGACCTACCAGCGTGAGTATGAAAATTTCTCACAGAAGTCGTGTGAGACTGTTGAGGCTTTGTTTGGTCATTTTGAATCGATCATTAACAAACTTCACGTCAACAAGGCCGAGCATGATCAGTTGGTCTTGGATCATGAACAGGCGCTTAAGGTTCTCCATACCTTGGACCCTAAGATCTAGGAGATCAAGGTTTCTTCTATTGTTGAGAGCGCTTCTTATGATACGTTGACTGTCGCAAAGCTTTTTAGTAAGCTCAAGGCCTCAGAGGTCGATATCCAGTTGAGATCAAATCTCCCTGGTTCTGGCTCAAAAACTATGGCCCTTCCGACACCGTCTGTTGATCCTACTGCCATGAGTTGTACTTCATTTTCTTTGATGTCTATCTCCGAGGAACAACTTGATTCGCTAGGAGATGATGATCTGTGTTTGTTTAACAACCAGGTGCGACGTGTCTATGATAAGTGAATGTTTAAAAGACACGGCACAAAATCTAGAGTCTTTGAGTGTGGTGATATAGGTCATTTCATTGCCGACTGCCCCAAGCGGAAGAATTACAAGAAGGCAACCAGCGGCAACTCCTACGACTCCGGCAAGTACGACAACTCTACTTTTACAAAGGGCAAGTCGAAGACGAGATTCTTTCGAAAGGTTTTGAAGGACTACAGGCGTGAGAACAGGAAGCGAGACAAGGCTTTCTTCGCCGAGATGGAGAAAGGCTACTCCAAGAGATCCTCGTCTTTCTCCTCATCTTCGATTTCAAGTGATGAAGAGATCGTGATCAGGAAGGGGAAGGACAGGGACGATCCGGTGGGCCTCTGTTTCATGGCCTTCGGGGACAAGTCGAAGAGTCGCTCACGTCACAGCCAAAGACCCCACAAGAACTTCTACTCAATGGCTCTTGGGGAGGAGAAAGAAAAGGACTCCTCCGACGACTCCGACGATGACGACGATGAGAAGGTATCTTCCAATGAACAAGAAGTTGTTAATTTACTAGAATAGAACCATTAGGAGTTGAAGTATCGGGAGAAACTGCTTAGAGGGTCTAAGAAGAGGATATATAAGCTTGAGAGTGAGTTTTCCATGGCGAATGGCAAGATTGAGTGTCTATCATCTTCCCCTTGCTTGGGTGATAGTGGTGAGTGCCCTAACTATGAGGTGTTGTTGTGTGACCTAACGAATCTTAAGTCCAGGTACACAGAGAGAGTAGATGAGAGAGACGCTATGGCCACTGAGCTTGAAAGCGCTCAGCAGGAACTAAAAGATGCTCATGCCACTATCGTCATACCTTGTATAGACTGCCCATTCCATTAGCTAGTATAGTTGAGCTGAGAGCCAAGAGTGATGAGCAGTTGAGCGAGTTAGATGGAGTGAGAGCTAAGTTGGAGCAGACTAAGCTAGAGCTTCAGACCTTGTTAGTTCCACCCACAACGTGTGAGAACTGCTTGTCCATAAGAATGGAGTTGATCAAGCTAAAAGCTGAGAAGTATGTTGAAGTTGATAAAGAGTGTGAGATCTGCTTGTCTCAGGTGGAGGTGTTAGCTTCCTTGAGAGAGGAGCTAGCTGATGTTCAGAACGAGAACTTTTACCTCCATCAGATCCTGAGTTGGATTAGTGCCAGAGAGCCACAGCTCGGCATGATGATCCAGCAGTTCAAGATCAAGGATGATTTTGAGAGTGCCATTGGCCGAGCAGTGGAGTGGAGTAAGATGACTCCTAAACAGAGATATCCCAAGACTCACTCAACTGAGTCCTTTAAGGATAGTCAGCCAAAGGATGGAGTGTTCCAAGAATAACCTAAAGCTCCACCTAAGAAGCAAATCTAGGTTCCAAAGCATAAACCTCTCCACACTTCTTTTGATTCTTTACCTGGACCCTCTCACACCAAAGATGTTACACCCAACACCACCAAGCCTAAGAATCCCAAGCCTCGTCCACATCCCAAGAAGCCTACCTATCACTATGAGTTTTGTCAAAGAGATGGGCATCTTGAGGAGTTTTGCTTCAGGAGGAAGCGGGTTGAGCGAGCAGAGAGATCTCGTGGTGTCGTGTAGGTGGTGGTAGAGGAGACGGTTTTTATGACCGTGCTTCGGAGGGTGGTTTCCATTCTGGCAGAGTTCTAGATCGTTACGGATACGGTTTTGGACCTCGTGACCGTGATTTTAGGCAGAACAGAGTACCTCACTTTGAGCCGCTTTGTGGTCCATACTCATATGATTCCTTCTGCTTTCCTACATACAAGTAGATGGCTCGACACTGGTTTAGTACTTTTGCTAGACCTGTTGTTCGACCGTTTGCTCCCACGCATGACCATTGATCTTGCAGGATCGAGGACTAGAGGACGTATGGATCCTGGATTCAGGATGTTCTCGCCATATGATGGGACACCGCAGATGGTTCTCCAGCCTCACTCCCCCGAGCTCCAAAGAATACATCACTTTCGGGAACAGTGGTCAAGGGAAGGTACAAGGTATTGGGTCGATTCGTATCTCTAATTATTTCTCTTTGAAGAATGTTGCTTTAGTTGGAAATATGAACTTTAATCTAATTTCTGTTTCGCAACTTCTTGAGGATGGTTTAGAAGTGCGCTTTAAGAAGGGCATGTATTCTGTTGTTGATTCTAGAGGATCTTTAGTTTGCCGGATCTTACCTTTTGGTAAGGTTTTTCGTATTGATTTCTCTAGTTCTTCTGGTCCTTCTTGCTGTTTGATGGCCGGATCCTCCTCTGAGCTCCGGAAGTGGCATAGAAGGTTAGTCCATTTGAGCTTTGATCTGCTTGTCAGATTGAGTTCGATGGACCTTATCTGAGGATTGCCCAAGCTTAAGATGGAGAAGTATCTAGTGTGTCATCCATGTCGTCATGCAAAAATGGTTGCCGCTTCTCACCCAACTATCACTCAGGTGATGACTTCGTGCCCGAGAGAGCTGTTACACATGGATACAGTAGGTCCAACTCGAGTACGCTCAGTCGGTGGGAAGTGGTACGCCCTTGTGATAGTTGACGATTTTTCTCGATTCTCATGGGTTTAGTTTCTAGAGTCTAAGGATGAGACTTTTCAATATGTTCATGACATGATTTTGAAGCTGAAGAACGAGAAAAATGGTCTGATACGAGCAATTCATTCGAACAATGGCTCTGAGTTTAAGAACTCTCAGTTTGTCAGCTTCTGTAGTGATCAGGGTCTTGATCATCAGTTCTCTACTCCTTACACTCCCCCACAGAACGACGTTGTGGAACGAAAGAACCACACACTAGTCGAGATGGCTAGGGCGATGCTTGATGAGCATAGGACTCCTAGATGTTTTTGGGTTGAAGCAATGAACACAGCTTGCTATCTAGCCAATCGCATTTTTCTTAGAGCTTACTTAGGTAAGACGTCATCTGATTTGTGTTTTGGTAGATAGCCCAAGGTGAGTACACAGCTTGGTTGCAAGTGCTTTATGCTCAAGAAGGGAGGGCATTTGGACAAGTTTGAGTCTCGTTGCTGGGATAGAGTCTTTCTTGGTTATGCTTTGCATTCACGAGGCTTTCGTGTTTGGAACCTAGACTCTCATATGCTTGTCGAGACTTGTGAGGTTTCTTTTGATGAGTCTTTGCCCTCACCGACTCCTTCTTTTGAACTTTCTAGAGATGATGAGCTTGGAGAGTCCATCTTCGAGGAAGATGATGACACTCCTGCTGATGATGAGGGTCGGCCCTCTACACAGCTTGCAGACCCCACACCTTCTGAGACTTCGACTGAGGATGAGGACGGACCTCTAATTACTCCTTCTACTTCGATCGATCCTCCTCAGCCGAGTCTAGAGGTGCCAGGTGCTGACTCCGGTGAGATGACCTCTCAGCCGAGTCCAAAGGAGCCAGTGGCTGACTCTGGTGAGGTGACTTCAGATCACCTAGGATCTCGAGAAGTTCAACGTGATCACCCTTTAGAGCTCATCATTGGTGATCTTACGGAGGGATCCTTATGGTCTTCAGTTGGTTCTCTTGCTATGTTTGCTAAGTCTACTTTTGTTGCTACTTTTGAGCCTAGAGACGTTTCTCATGCTCTTTCTGATTCAAGTTGGACAAACACCTTGCAAAAAGAGCTTGAAAACTTTCTTGTCAATCGGGTTTGGACACTAGTTGAGCTGCCACCTAGATGCAACACCATAGGCACCAAGTGGGTGTTTAAGAACAACCAAGGAGAAGATGGAGTTGTGGTGCGCAACAAAGCTCGACTAGTGGCACAAGGTTTCTTCCAAAAAGAAGGTATTGATTTTGAAGAGACCTTCGCCCCTATCGCTCGCCTTGAGTCCATTCGTATTCTTTTGGCCTTTGCTGCTTCTAAAGTTTTTAAGCTTTATCAAATGGATGTCAAGAATTATTTTCTAAACGGTTATATAGTAGAGGAGGTATATGTTAAGCAACCCCCCGGTTTTGAGAACCCTAAGTTTCCTCGACATGTTTTCAAGTTGCAAATTGCTTTATACGGTCTTAAGCAAGCCCCGGGGCTTGGTATGATCACCTGAAGCAGTTCTTGTTGCAGAAAGGTTTTGTGATGGGTTATGTGGACAAGACTCTTTTCTTGCTTAGAGATGGCGCAGACTTATTGGTTGCTCAGATTTATGTGGACGATATTATTTTTGGTGGTTCTACTAATAAGCTTGTGTCCATGTTTTTTGAGCAGATGCATAGCGAGTTTGAGATGAGTCTCATGGGAGAATTCAAGTATTTTTTAGGGGTCCGGATCAAGCAGACCAATGATGACATTTTCATCCACCAGGGTAAGTACACGAGGGACATGCTAAAGAAATTTGACTTTGGTGGAGAGTTGAAGCCATAGATGACCCCAATGGGTACATTTGGAGGTCTGGACAAGGACGAGAATGACGTCAAGGTTTGGTTGTAGCTGCTGCTAGCTGCTGTTCTCAGTTTTTTTGGATGATTTCTACTTTGCGGGATTTTGGGTTGTTCTTCCCTTCCATAGTTCCTTTGTTTTGTGATAGCACTAGTGCAATTAGTGTAGGGAAAAAACAATGTCTTCATTTTAAAACCAAACATATTGATGTGTGCTTTCACTTTCTGTGGGATCAATATGAGAAAGGGGTCATTGATCTTATCCATGTTGATACCCATCAGCAGTTGGTTGATATTTTTACCAAACCCCAAGATCAGTCTTCTTTTGAGCGTTTGCGAGGGGATTTGGGAGTTGTGTATCCTTTTTAGGATACCTTGAGTCAGTTTTTCTTTATTCTTTATTTTTTATTGAGTTTTTTGTGTGCGTTCATAACATGCATAATCATCAATCACATTTTGAGCTTGCTTCTGTTATATGATTAATGTGCTTTACTTGCTCTAGCTAGTATATGTTTTTGATTACTTGTCGATGATCATGTTCTGTTTCAGTTCACATGATATATCTGATATTTGACATATGCATGGCTTTTATGCTTTAAAATTGAAAAATGATCACCATTGCTTCTAGTAACTAGCATGTGTAGGCTGAATGCTTTTACTATCTTTTACATGTCTCGTAGCTAGATCCTTACTTAGATGCAGATACGCAACTTGGACATGTATATGCTTTAAACATAAAAAATGTGCTATAAAAATGATAAAATTCAGAAAAATAAAAATTTATGCATTTTTATAATTATTAGAAAAGATCCAGGTGGGTTTGCTTTGTCGCATTGCATTGTTCTACACTATTTACCATAGCACTTTGGTATGAACTAGGACGGTGTAATGTATGCCAAGGCCAATGTCTTAAGCTTAAGCTTCTTATGGTCTAGTTCTAGCCTAGGCTTTACTTGGTCGGTTAGCATAAGGTATGACATGTAAATAACCCCTGGCAGAAATGAAAAATAAAAAGGAAAAAGAAAAAGTCTAAAAAATTAAAAAGATGACAAGTTTGCTGATGCACTTTGCTATGGACAATGCTTATCTTGGTAGATATCAGTTACCTTTTGCATCTCATGCTTTACTTTGCTTGTCAACTAAAAAATGTGGTGATGCTTTTGTTTGCAAAAATCGAAAAATGCGTGCTAATGACTCTCTTTAGATATCATCTGTTGCACTGATCATGTCATGTGTCTTAGACAATATATCTTTTGCTATACCTGTTAGATGTTGTAATAGCAGTCAATCATATCTAAGAAGCATGCTTTTTACACTCCACCTGCACCCCATCTGCATTCATGGCATATTTTGAGGGGGAGCTGCATTTCAGGGGGGAGTTTGTGTCTATGTATCTTTAGAGTGCATTTAGTCTCACTTGATAAGTCCAATTGTCAACAAGGGTGAGAGAAAATTTTGGAGGTTAGGGGACATTTTTGGCTTTCTCTGGGATTTATTTCAGGGGGAGTATTTTAGTCTTTTGCCTTTACTCTGTTATCCTTGTTGGTAGTTCTGAGATTGCACTTGTTTTTGAGTCTTTATTTTTGGTTAACCATAATGATCGCTTTCTTGCTTCTGTTTGGCTTTTGGTCATTAGGGTTAAACTTTTATTTTCTTCTTTCTATTTTCTTTTGTTTTTGTTTTCGTGTTTCCACATGTTTTTGCATGTTCTGAAGAAGTGCTGAAGAGGGTGTTGACAATGCACTCATAAATGGGGAGATTGAGAAACCATGTTGAAGAACATGGGTTTGATACTCCAAATATGATGAGTGATTGTCAACGGAAGTCAAAGAAAGAGACATGAAGACCTGCCGTGTCTGAGGCGCGTGTGACTCAGGTACACGGGCAGTGAGCGACAGCCGGGCAGAGGAGCTGCGGAGTCGGGCTGGCCCAATCCGGGTGCATGGGCTAGGAGTGGCAGAGGATCCACTAGTCTATTGACTGGGTTTGACTCAGGTACACGGGCGGCGAGCGATTGCCGGGCTGAGGAAGCTGCGGGGTTGGGTCGGCCCAATCCGGGTATACGGTGCGAAGACGGTGGACACTTTGTCAGTTTTGGCGCAAAACTAACAATCTATGATTATTTGGTTTTTAAGATATTAATATTTAGTTTTTATGTCCAGAATATTTTTATTTGTGTTAGTCGATTTTTCCAAGGGTATTTTAGTAATTTCGGAATTTATTTTAGAGTCGGTGTAATTTACCCTAGGGGTAAATTAGTCTTTTTCATGTATTAGGAGTCGCCTATAAATAAGCCCCTATCCCCCCTAGGGATAGTTGACTGTTATTATTTTTTGTTTCCTCGATCAATCTACAGTCCATCAAGTTTTTTTCGTTCACCACAGTTTCCTTCCTGGTCGCCGTCGGCGAAAGTTTTTCAGGGCGAAATTTCTCGCAGCGACAGGATTTTTGCGTGGGCTCTATGGCGGGGGCAGCACAAGTTCTCGGTGGGCGGCTATGACGCAGGCACACACAAGTAGTAGCAGACCGAACGCAGCGCGAGGCCAGGCGGAAGTGACATGCATCATTAATTTTTCCCGCCAGCGTTGTGTTGTTTTTTTTCTTGTACTGTAGCGCGCTGTGCAGACGTGCAGGGAGAAATTTGCAAACATAACACTCCCTTCATTGGGCTTCGCAAGAACGACACCTAAACATTGCCAATTGCAAATATAGCATTATAATAGTGAAGGCTTTGAACATTTAGCATTGGACTCTACTAAACAGGTTTTTTTGGGTGTGCTTCCGGTTTTGCCCTTGCTCTTTTCTTCTTCCAGAGAACTCTCTCGATATTCCCTGCTCTGGCCTGTCTACCAACTCGAAATCCATGTCCGGCGAGCCGGCCTGTATACCAACTCAAAATCCATGTCCGCTTCGCCAGAGTTCTACAGGCCGTCGGCGCCGGCCTTCTCGCCGTGCGCCTCGCCGCTCACCGCCAGAGCGGACAACGACTACAGCTACCGGACGCCCACGCCACGCCTGAAGGAGCCCGCCACATGCCCGCCAGCGCCCCGGAAGCCCAGGCCGGCTGCCTGCAGGAAGCTCCTCTTCGACCCTGCCCAGGCCGTCAGCTTCCGCCTCCCCGAGCTGGCACGCATCTTCCACCACATGCCGCCGCAGCCGCGCCTCAAACCCTGCTCTCCCCACAAGAAACCTAGACTCGCCTCACCTACCGCAGCATACACCCATCAATCACACAAGCATTCATCGCCGCTCCATTGATCGATCGATGATACCTTTCAACTTCATACACTCGCTGCTTCCTGGATAATCCTTTCTCCAATTGCTGGTCTGCTTGCTAACTAGTGTTGTAGCAATCAAGCCTCTATGTAGTTGGTATTAGCATGTAATTACATCATTTTTATTGTGCGATGTATGATTTGCTTACACCTACACAATAATCTAGCTTTAATTGGAGTTCTGTTCTTATTAATCTTATGAGCTGCGTCTTCATTCAGTCATGTACATGCTCCTGGTCAAAGAAACAAACACCAAAGGTTTTGTGTCAGTCTCAGTGGTCAGAGGTTTTGTTTTTCTCTTGGCTGGTTTGAGTTCTCTTGAAGAAGAAAAGAGCAAGGGCAAAATCGGAAGTACACCCAAAAAAACCTGTTTAGTAGAGTCCAATGCTAAATATTCAAAGCCTTCACTATTATAATGCTATATTTGCAATTGGAAATGTTGGGGTGCCGTTCTTGCGAAGCCCACCGAAGAGAGTGTTATGTTTGCAAATTTCTCGCGTGCAGGAGAAGGTGGGACCCACCGGCACAAGCAGTCGACGCGGTCATTCACCGCAGCACGGCAGCAGAACGGGCAGCATTTTCTTTGGCTTGAAAGCGACGTACATACGGCTGCCTATGCGCTAGCTAGATGTAGTCCTATAGCCTGGCTACTACTTGCGGCAGCTTTTGGCGCTGCGGATAGACGCGGGCGGGCCACGGCGAGACTTTTCGCATGGTACACGGAGCGTCGTCCAGGAGCATCCAGCGAACGGCGATGAGCATGCAGGCGAAGGTAAGTTCTCTTTTAATCTAATCTACTATTTTTTAGGTAGAATAATTAAATTATTAATCATCTATTTTAGTTAGCAGTAAAATAGTTTTTAGTATTTTCGTAGATAATTTTTTGCTAGATATTATTCTTTAATCTGCTTATTAGTTATCTCGTATTATTATTTTAAATATATCTATTTAATCTGCTCATATAAAAGGAAAAGAAAAATTTATTAGCCGCAATAATTTTTATTCTAGTTTTCACGTGAAATATTTTAGGTTTATATCAGAATTAATTTTTGAACGATCCCTGCTTTATTTATTTGATTAGTAGTTTATTTCTAGACTGCAATATAAATAATTAGTAATCTATCTAGGTGTTTTTATTTACTGCAATATTTTTATTTCGTTTATTTAAAATATCATTCTAATTAGGATACCGATCATTTTTAGGCTAGACAACTATAGTACCAGTAATTTGCCTTGCTAATATTGTTTGTCTGGTTAAGTTGGTTGGGTGTTGGGTTTAAGTCATAATATAGTGAGAATTTTTTAGGCACCCATTCACCCCCCCTCTGGTCGCTACTTTTGGTCCTACAAGTGGTATCGGAGCGATGTTAGGGTTTTTCTAATATCTTAACCGATTCTAAACCTAGGTAGTAACCATGACGTCCTCTAGCAAAATCCCGTCCCTAGAAGCTTTTAGCTATACTTATTGGAAGACTCGCATGCGAGCATACCTTATGAGCCAGAGCTCGGACATATGGGAGATTTGTGTTTATCCTACTTTCACCATATCGACTATTGCTACGGATACTACTGCAGATGTAATTACCCAGCATCAAAATAATAGTAAAGCGGTGAACATTTATTTTCTTGTCTAGGTCCTAGTGAGTTTGAGCGTGTTATTCATCTCACTACTGCACGAGAGATCTGGGCTACCCTCCAGGCACACCATGAGGGAACAGCTCAGGTCAAGGATAGGCTCTATTAGACCTACCGGCGTGATTATGAGAACTTCTCACAGAAGCCGGATGAGACGGTTGAGGCGTTGTTTGGTCATTTTCAATCGATCATTAACAAGCTTTGTGTCAACAAGGCCGAGCGTGATCAGCTGGTCTCGGATCATGAACAGGCGCTTAAGGTTCTCCATACCTTAGACCCTAAGATCTGGGAGATCGAGGTCTCTTCTATTGTTGAGAGCGCGTCCTATGATACCTTGACTGTCGCAGAGCTTTTTAGTAAGCTCAAGGCCTCAAAGGTCGATATCCAGTTGAGATCAAATCTCACTGGTTCTGGGTCAAATACTCTGGCGCTTGCGACACCATCTGCTGATCCTAATGCCATGAGTTGTACTGCTTTTTCCTTGATGTCTATCTCCGAGGAAAAATTTGATACTCTAGGAGATGATTATATGTGCTTGTTTAACAACCGGGTGCGACATGTCTATGATAAGAGAATGTTTAAGAGACATGGCACAAAATCCGGATGCTTTGAGTGTGGTGATACAGGTCATTTTATTGTCGATTGCCCCAAGCGGAAGAATTACAAGAAAGGAACCAGTGGAAACTCCTACTACTCCGACAAGTACAACAACTCCACGAAGGGCAAGCCCAAAACGAGATTCTTTCGAAAGGCTTTGAAGGACTACAGGTGTGAGAACAAGAAGCGAGACAAGGCTTTCTTCACCGAGATGGAGAAAAGCTACTCCAAGAGATCCTCGTCTTCCTCCTCATCTTTGAGTTCAAGTGATGAAGAGATCTTGATCAGGAAGGGGAAGGACAGGGACGATCCGGTGGGCCTTTGTTTCATGGCCTTCGGGGACAAGCCGAAGAGACGGTCACGTGACAGCCGAAGACCCCACAAGAGCTTCTGCTCAATGGCTCTTGGGGAGAAGAAATAATAAGACTCATCCGATGACTCCGACGACGACGACGATGAGAAGGTATCATCCTATGAACAAGAAGTTGTTAATTTACTAGAACAGAACCATCAGGAGTTGAAGTATCAGGAGAAACTGCTTAGAGGGGCTAAGAAGAGGATAGATGAGCTTGAGACTGAGCTTGCCACGGCAAATGGCAAGATTGAGAGTTTGTCCTCTTCCCCTTGCTTGGGTGATAGTGGTGAGTGCCCTAACTGTGAGGTGCTGTTGTGCGACCTGCCCATCTCATTTAGCTAGTATAGCTGAGCTGAGAGCCAAGAGTGATGAGCAGTTGAGAGAGTTAGCTAGAGTGAGAGCTGAGTTGGAGCAGACTAAGCTAGAGCTTGAGACCTTGTCAGTTCCACCCACTGTTTGTGAGAACTGCTTGTCCATTAGAATGGAGTTGATCAAGCTAAAAGCTGAGAAGTCTATCGAAGTTGATAAAGAGTGTGAGATCTGCTTGTCTCAGGTGGAGGTGTTAGCTTATTTGAGAGAGGAGCTAGCTGATGTTCAGAACGAGAACTTTTACCTCCGTTAGATCCTGAGTTGGATTAGTGCTAGAGAGCCACAGCTTGGCATGATGATCCAGCAGTTCAAGAGATAGGATGGGTTTGGGGTAGGTTACACCTATAACAAGGCTGATTTTGAGAGTGCCATTAGCCTAGCAGTGGAGTGGAGTAAGATGACTCCCGAAGAGAGATATCCCAAGACTCACTTCACTGAGTCCTTTAAGGATAGTCAGCCCAAGGATGGAGTGATCCAAGAACAACCTAAAGCTCCACCTAAGAAGAATATTTGGGTTCTGAAGCCTAAAACTCTCCACACTTCTCTTGATTCTTTACCTGGACCCTCTCACACCAAAGATGCTCCACCAGACACCACCAAGCCTAATAATCCTAAGACACAACAACATCCCAAGAAGCCTACCTATCACTGTGAGTTCTGCCAGAGAGATGGGCATCTTGAGGAGTTTTGCTTCAAGCGGAAGCGGGTTGAGCGAGCAGAGAGAGCTCGAGGTGGGCAGGAGTACTTCTACCAGTAGGGTGGTAGACAGAGAGTTCCTCGACATAGAGAGAGGCTAGAGGCCTGGCCACGTCGTGTAGGTGGTGGTAGATTAAACGGTTTTTATGATCGTGCTCCGGAGGGTGGTTTCTGTTCCGACAGAGTTCCAGATCGTTATGGATATGGTTTTGGACCTCATGGTCATGATTTTAGGCAGAACAGAGGTCCGCGCTTTGAGCCACGTTTTGGTCCAGAATCATATGATTCCTTCTTCTTTCCTACTTATGAGCAGATGGCTCGACCCTGGTTTAGTACTTTTTCTATACCTGGTGGTCGACCATTTGCTCCCACTCATGACCATTGATTTTGCAGGATCGAGGACTAGAGGATGTATGGATCATGGATTCAGGATGTTCTCACCATATGACGGGACACCGTAGATGGTTCTCCAGCCTCACTCCCCGAGCTCTAAGGAATACATCACTTTCGGGAACAGTGGTCAAGGGAAGGTACAAGGTATCGGGTCGACTTGTATTTCTGATTATTTCTCTTTGAAGAATGTTGCTTTAATTGGAAATCTGAACTTTAATCTAATTTCTATTTTGCAACTGCTTGAGGATGGTTTAGAAGTGCGCTTTAAGAAGGGCATGTCTTCTGTTGTTGATTCTAGAGGATCTTTAGTTTGTCGGATCATACCTTTTGGTAAGGTTTTTCGTATTGATTTTTCTAGTTCTTCTAGCCCTTCTCGCTGTCTGATGGTCGGATCCTCCTCTGAGCTATGTATGTGGCATAGAAGGTTAGGCCATTTGAGCTTTGATCTACTTGTTAGATTGATTTCTATGGATCTTATCCGAGAATTGCCTAAGCTTAAGATGGAGAAGGATCTAGTGTGTCATCCATGTCGTCATGGGAAAATGGTTGCCACTTCTCACGCACCTGTGACTCAGGTGATGACTTCATACCCGGGAGAGCTGTTGCACATGGACACGGTATGTTCATGACCTAATTTTGAAGCTGAAGAACGAGAATAACGGTCTGATGCGAGCAATTCGTTCGGACAACAGATCTGAGTTTAAGAACTCTCAGTTCATCAAATTTTGTAGTGATCAGGGTCTTGATCATCAGTTCTCTGCTCCTTACACTCCCCCACAGAATGGCGTTGTGGAACGAAAGAACTGCACGCTTGTCGAGATGGCCAGGACGATGCTTGATGAGCATAGGACTCCGAGGCATTTTTGGGCTGAAGCAATGAACACATCTTGCTATCTTGCCAACCGCATTTTTCTCAGAGCTTACTTAGGTAAGACGTCATGTGAGTTGTGTTTTGGTAGACAGCCCAAGGTGAGTCACTTGCGAGCTTTTGGATGCAAGTGCTTTGTGCTTAAGAAGGGAGGGCATTTGGACAAGTTTGAGTCTCGTTGCTGGGATGGAGTCTTTCTTGGTTATGCTTTGCATTCACGCGGCTTTCGTGTTTGGAACCTAGACTCCCAGATGCTTGTTGAGACTTGTGAGGTTTCCTTTGATGAGTCTTTGCCCTCGCCGACTCCTTTTTTTGAGCTTTCTGGAGATGATGAGCTTGGAGAGTCCATATTCGAGGAAGATGATGACCCTCCTCCTGATGATGAGGGTAGGCCCTCTACACCGCCTGCAGACCCCACACCTTCTGAGACTTCGACTGAGGATAAGTACGGACCTCTAATTACTCCTACTTCAATTGAGCCTCCTCAACCGAGTCTGGATGTGCCAGGTGTTGACTCCGGTGAGATGACTTCTCAGCCGAGTCCAGAGGAGCCAATTGCTGACTTTGGTGAGATGACTTCAAATCACCTAGAATCCCGAGCAGTTCAGCGTGATCACCCTTCAGAGCTCATCATAGGTGATCTTATGGAGAGATCTTTACGTTCCTCAGCTAGTTCACTTGCAATGTTTGCTGAATCTTATTTTGTTGCTAGTTTTGAGCCCCAGGACATTTCTCATGCTCTTTCCTATTCAAATTGCATAAACGCCATGCAAGAAGAGCTTGAAAATTTTTTTCGCAGTCGGTTTTGGACACTAGTTGAGCTGCCATCTGGATGCAACACCATAGGCACCAAGTGGGTGTTTAGGAACAAACAAGGAGAAGATGGTGTTGTGGTGCGCAACAAAGCTCGATTAGTGGCACAGGGTTTCTATCAAAAATAAGGTATTGACTTTGAAGAGACCTTCACCCCTGTTGCTTGCCTTTAGTCCATTCATATTCTTTTGGCTTTTGCTGCTTCTAAAGGTTTTAAGCTTCATCAAATGGATGTCAAGAGTGCTTTTCTAAACGGGTATATAGAGGAGGAGGTCTATGTTAAGCAACCCCCCGGTTTCGAGAACCCTAAATTTCCACGACATTTTTACAAGTTGCAGAAGGCTTTATACAGTCTGAAGCAGGCTCCTAGGGCTTGGTATGATCGCCTGAAGCAGATCTTGTTGCAGAAAGGTTTTGTGATGGTTCCGTGGACAAGACTCTTTTCTTGCTTAGAGATGGCGTAGACTTATTGGTCGCTAAGATTTATGTTGACGATATTACTTTTGGTTGTTCTACTAATGAGCTTGTATCCAAGTTTTCTGAGCAGATGCATTGCGAGTTTGAGATGAGTCTCATGGGAGAACTCAAGTACTTTTTAGGACTCCAAATCAAGCAGACCAAGGACGACATTTTCATCCACCAGGGTAAGTATACACAGGACATGCTAAAGAAATTTGATTTTGGTGGAGAGCTAAAGCCACAGATGAACCCAATTGGTACATCTAGAGGTCTAGACAAGGACGAGAACGACGTCAAGGTAAATGAGAGAGAGTATTGAGGGATGATCGGACCGCTGCTATACTTGACTGTGACTAGACCAGACATTCAATTTGCGGTGGGTGTGTGTGCTCGTTTTCAGTCTTCGCCACGCGCATGTCACCGGCAGACTGTGAAGCGTATTTTCAGGAATCTTACCTATGCTCCTGATTTAGGTCTTTATTATTCTGCATCATCGTCTCTTGACCTAGCTTGTTTTTCAGACACTGATTTTGGTCGGTGCCAACTGGATCGCAAGTCGACTTCCGATACTTGCCAGCTTCTTGGTTCTTCACTTGTTTCATGGTCTTCTCGAAAACAATATGGAGTTGTGCTTTCTACTACTGAGGTTGAGTATGTAGCTGCTGCTAGCTACTGTTCTTAGTTGGTTTGGATGATTTCTACTTTGCGGGATTTTTGGTTGTGCTTCCCTTCGAGAGTTCCTTTGTTTTGTGATAGCACCGGTGCAATTAGTGTAGGGAAAAACCCATGTCTTCATTCAAAACCAAACATATTGTTTTGCGCTTTCACTTTTTAAGGGATCAATATGAGAAAGGGATCATTGATCTTATTCATGTTAATACTCATCAGCAGTTGGTTGATATTTTTACTAAACCCCTAGATCAGTCTACTTTTGAGCATTTACGAGGGGATTTGGGAGTTGTGTATCCTTTCTAGGATACTTTGAGTCAGTTTTTTTTCTTTTCTTCATTATTTTTATTGAGTCTTTTTGTGTGCATTCATATTATACATAATCATCAATCACATTTTGAGCTTGCTTCTGTTATATGATAAATCTGCTTTACTTTCTCTAGCTAGTATATGTTTTTGATTACCTATCGATGATCAAGTTATGTTTCAGTTCACATGACATATCTGTTATTTGTTCATATGCATGGCTTTTATATTTTAAAATTGAAAAATGATCACCATTGCTTCTGGTAACTAGCATGTGTAGGCTGAATGCGTTCGCTATTTTTTACATGCCTTGTAGCTAGATCATTACTTAGATGCATATATGCAACTTGAACATCTATATGCTTTAAATATGAAAAATGTGTTATAAACATGATAAAAAATTCAGAAAATTGAAAAATTTATGCATTTTTATTATTATTAGAAAAGATCCAGGTGGGTTTGCTTTGTTGCATTGCATTGTTCTGGACTGCCTACCATAGCACTTTGGTATGAATTAGGACGATGTAATGCATGCCAAGACCAATGTCTTAAGCTTCTGATGGTCCAATTCTGGCCTAGGCTTGACTTGGTCGGTTAGCATAAGGTTTGACATGCAAATAACCCCTGGAAGAAATGAGATATAAAAAGAAAAAGAAATAGTCTGAAAAAATTAAAAAGATGACAAGTTTGCTGAAGCACCTTGTTTTGGACAATGCTTATCTTGGTATATATCAATTAGCTATTGCATCTCATGTTTTACTTTGCTTGCCAACTAGAAAATGTGGTGATTCTTTCGTTTGCAAAAATCGAAAAATGCATGCTAATGACTCCATTTAGATATCATCTATTGCACTGATCATTTATGTATCTTAGACAAAATATTTTTTGCTATACCTGTTAGATGTTGTAATTGCAGTTAATCATATCTAAGAAGCATGTTTTTCACACTCCACCTGCACGCCATCTGCATTCATGGCATATTTTGAGAGGGAGCTTCATTTCAGGGGGAGTTTGTTTCTATGTCTCTTGAGAGTGCATTTAGTCTCACTCGATGAGTCCAATTGTCAACAAAGGGGAGAAATTTTGGAGTGCATTTTTTAGCTTTCTCTGGAATTTATTTCATGGGGAGTTCCTTGTTGGTAATTCTGAGATTTGCACTTGCTTTTGAGTCTTTATTTTTGGTTAACCATAATGATCATTTTCTTGCTTCTGTTTGGCTTTTGGTCATTAGGGTTAAACTTTTATTTTCTTTCTACTATTTTCTTTTATCTTTGTTTTCCTGTTTCCACATGTTTTGAAGGTTCTAAAGATGAGCTGAAGAGGGTGTTGACAATGCACTCATCATGGGGGAGATTGGGAAACATGTTGAAGAATATGATTTTGATACTCTAGATGTGATGAGTGATTGTAAACGGAAGTCAAAGGAAGAGAAATGAAGACCTGCCCAGTCTGAGACGCGTGTGACTCAGGTACACGGGCAGCGAGCGACGGCCGGGCAGAGGAGCTGCGGAGTCGGGCTGGCTCAATCCGGGTACATGGGCTAGGAGCGGTAGTTGATCCACTAGTCTGTTGACTGGGTTTGACACAGCTACACGGCCGGCGAGCGATTGCCGGGCTGAGGAAGCTGCGGAGTCGGGTCGGCCCAATCCGGGTACCCGGTGCGAAGACGGTGGACGCTTTGTCAGTTTCGGCGCAAAACTGACAACCTATGATTATAAGATTCGTGTTAGTATTTTCGTAGACAATGTTTATCTGCTAGACATTATTATCCAATCTGTTTATTAATTATCTCATATTATTTAGTTAAATAATTTTGTTTAAATCTGCTCATATAAAAAGAAAAAAATATTATTATTAGTCACAGTAATATTTTTATTCTAGTTTTTACGTGCAATATTTTCGGTTTATTTCTAAATTAATTTTTAATGATCCATGTTTTATTCATTTGATTAGTATTTTATTTGTAGACTAAAATATAAATATTTCATGATTTATCTAGGTGTTTTTATTTACTGCAGTATTCTTATTTAGTTTATCTTTAATATCATTTCAATTGAGACACCGATCTTTTTTAGGCTAGACAACTTTAATTTCTCTAATTTGCTTTGCTAATAGTATTTCTCTGGTTAATTTTGGTTTTGTGTTGGGATTAGGATGTAGTTTAGCCAAGAAATTTTTGGCGCCCATTCACCCCTTCTCTGGTCGCTACTTTCGGTCCTACACCAACCGCATTTTTCTTAGAGCTTACTTAGGTAAGACGTCATATGAGTTGCATTTTGGCAGATAGCCCAAGGTGAGTCACTTGCGAGCTTTTGGATGCAAGTGCTTTGTGCTTAATAAGGGAGGGCATTTGGACAAGTTTGAGTCTGTAGGATCTAAAGTAGCGACCAGAGGGGGGTGAATGGGCGCCTAAAAATTCTTTCGAATCAATGGCCTTCTCCCAACACCCAACACACCTCAAAAAACTAAGAAGCAAAGCATGAACAGATTGCCTAAGCGAAAAGTATCTAGCCTAGAAAAGACTGGTGTCCTAGACAGAGAAACACCAATACAACTCTAAAAGGCAAATAAACAAAATATTCAAAACATGGCAGATCAAACTTCTCAGCAAATGATCTAAGTGTATATGAAAAGAAATGAGAAGTTGTTGTTCAAAATTTGTCTCCTATTCGAAACTTTGTGAAGCCTGCTTCATTGTATCGAAGCCTGCTTCATAGTGTCAAAGCCTGCTTCGGATTCCCTTGTCGAAGTCTAGTGAAGGCTGTCGTGGAAGAGCCGAAGGTTTATGGAAATTAGCCTAGTTCAGGTGTGGTAAAAAGCGAAGTATGTTTCGAAGCGAAGTATGAAAGTGTCAAAGCCTGCTTCGAACAGTGTACTTCGAAGCCTATATTTCGATCAGAAAGCTTCGAACAAATTCACAGAAAAGCAACCTTCGAAAAAGAAGTGAAGCCAAACACACAACAGCAAGACCAAATCAAAGCCTTCGTAGGATCCTAGCAGAAGCCTGTCTCTCAATGATGAAGGACTTCGAACCAAAAAGAAGGGGCTTCGCTAGAAATAGTCAGATAATGGCTAAGACCTGTCTACTCAATCAAAAAGGTTATGTAATAAAAGGCAAGGCTAGAGTACTAGTGTACTGTTGCTACAGGGAGTAGGTACTGCTTGCAACATGCAAGAACTAGTACTACTCACGGGAAGAACAGAAGCAACAGAGACACAAAC
This sequence comes from Zizania palustris, assembly GCA_019279435.1. NCBI lineage: Eukaryota > Viridiplantae > Streptophyta > Magnoliopsida > Poales > Poaceae > Zizania > Zizania palustris. The sequence goes on along the minus strand of JAAALK010000288.1, from coordinate 48,654,657 downwards.
GCTTAGGAATAAAATAGCTGTGCACGTCAAATGAAGCCGTAAAAAAACTGCAGAATAGTTGCAACTCGAAGTGACAAGAGAAGAGAATATAAGCTCACGGATTCATGAAGAACAGAAACTCACAGCAGTGCATGCAGGAAAAAATGGCTTGCGCAAGAGCCTGGCGACGCACAAACAGGAGAGAGAAAAATGCACGAAACTCAAGTCACCCAATCCTTGATTAAAAAGTGATTTCTTGAAAGGGTGACCTAACCCTAGGGATTGGGGCCCTATTTATAGGCTGCCCAATGACCTAGAATATTCCACTAGCCCATTAGGGTTTTTTACAAACGCTGAAATAAAAGGAAAAGACTAAACTGCCCTTAGAATATTTTTACAGACTCAACTGACTGACTGTGGGCCTAGGGACAAAATAGAAAACTCCTATTTAAAGATGACTTATCCAGAAGCTAAGCTATCGTTGCGACTACGACTTCTCTTCTAGGCAGTCCGATACAAGATCAGCGGTTGTCATTTTTGCGCCAAAACTGACAAAGCCTCTACCGACTTTGCACCAGGTACTTGGATTGGGCCGGCCCGACTCCGCAGCTCTCTCAGCCCGGTAATCGCTCACCGCCCGTGTACCTGAGTCAATCCTGGTCAACAGCCTAGTGGGTCTTCTGCTTCTTCTGACCCATGTACCCGGATTGGGCCAGCCTGACTTCGAAGCTCTCTCAGCCCGACACTCGCTCGCAGCTCGTGTACCTGAGTCACACACGGCCCATGACGCAACAGATCTTCTCTCTTCTTCTGTCCTCTTTAACTATCGTTTGACAATGACTCATCACATTTGGAGCCATGAGGCCCACGCTATTCAGCATGACTCCCTAATCTCCCCCTTGATGAGTGCATTGTCAACACTTCACTTCTTCAGCTCTTCAGTACCTACGAACACATGTGGAAAACACGAAAACAAAATACAAGAAAAACAAAGAAGAAGAAAATAGAGTAAAAGTTTAACCCTAATGATCAAACGCCAAACAAAATCAAGAAGTGATCATTATGGTTAACCAAAATGTAAAAGCTCAAAATGAGTGCGATCTCAGAAACATCAACAAGGATATCAAAAGAGTAAGGACAAACAGGACAAAAACTCCCCCTTAAAACTCTTATCCCAAAATTTCTCCCCCTTGTTGATAAGTGAACTCATCAAGCACTCTAAAAAAGACACAGACTCCCCCTGAAACGCAACTCCCCCTCAAAATATGTAATGAATGCAACTGGGGTGCAAGTGGAGTGAAGAAAGCATGCTTCTCAAATATGATTGACTGTAATTACAACATCTAACAAGTATAGCAAAAGACATACTGTCTAAGACACATGGCATGATCAATGCAAAAGATGATATCTAAAGAAAAGTCATTTGCACGCATTTTTCAGTATTTGCAAACAAAGGCATCACCATATTTTCCAGTTAACAGGCAAAGTAAAGCATGAAATGCAGAAGCTAACTGATATCTACCAAGATAAGCATTGTTCGAAACAAAGTGCTTCAGCAGACTTGTTATCTTTTTAATGTTCAGGTTTTTTATTGTCCTTTTTCATTTTTGCCAAGGGTTATTTGCATGTCAAACCTTATGCTAACCGACCAAGTCAATCCTAGGCCAGAATTGGACCATCAGAAGCTTAAGACATTGGTCTTGGCATACACTACACCGTCCTAGTTCATACCAAAGTGCTATGGTAAGCAGTCCAGAACAATGTAATGCGACAAAGCAAACCCACTTGGATCTTTTCAACTCAAGCATTAAAAGGCATGGAATTTTCATTCATTTTTGATTTTTATCATTTTTCTAGCACATTTTCCATGTTAAAGCATAAAGATGTCCAAGTTGCATATCTGCATCTATTGTGAGAAACTAGCTACAAGGCATGTAACAGATAGCAAAAGAACTCAGCCTACACATGCTAGTTACCATAAGCAATGGTGATCATTTTTCAAGTTTAAAGCGTAAAAGTCATACATATGACAGATATCAGACATATCAAGCGAACTGAAACAAGGCATGATCATTGACAAGTAATCAAAAGCATGTACCAGCTAGACTAAGTAAAGCAGTTCAATCATATAACAGAAGCAAAACTCAAAAGTGTGATATGTGAAAATGCATGATATGAACACACACAAAAAGACTCAAGAAAAGAGTAAAGAAGAAAGAAAACTGACGCAAAATATCCTAGAAAGGATACACAACACCCAAATCCCCTCGTAAACGCTCAAAAGTAGACTGATCTAGGGGTTTGGTGAAAATGTCAGCCAACTGATGATGGGTATCAAAATTAACAAGGTCAATGACACCTTTCTCATATTGATCCCGAAGAAAATGAAAGCGCACATAAATATGTTTGGTTTTTAAATGGATACAAGGGGTTTTCCCTACACTAATAGCATTGGTGCTGTCGCAAAACAAAGGAACTCTAGTAGGAAAGAACAACCCAAAGTCTCGCAGAGTGGAAATAATCCAAACCAACTGTCAGCAGCATCTAGCAGCAGCTACATACTTAGTGGTCGAAAGATCAACTCCAGATTGCTTTCGAGAAGACCAAGAAACAAGTTACGAACCAAGAAACTGGCAAGTACCAGAAGTCGACTTGCGATCCAACCGGCACCCACCAAAATCAGCGTCCGAAAAGCCAGATAAATCAAGAGATGATGATGCTGAATAGAAAAGACCAAGATCAGGCGCATAAGTAAGATACCTAAAGATGCCCTTGACAGCCTGTCGTTGAGATGCGCGAGGTGAAGACTAGAAGCGCGCGCACACCCCCATGGCAAACTGAATGTCTGGTCTTGTCACCGTCAAATACAGCAGCGAACTGATCATCCCTCGAAACTCTCTCTCGTTGACCTTGACGCTGCTCTCATCCTTGTCCAGACCCCCAGATGTGCCCATCGGGGTCATCTGCGGCTTCAACTCTCCACCAAAGTCAAATTTTTTCAACATGTCACGAGTGTACTTACCTTGGTGGATGAAAGTGTCGTCCTTGGTCTACTTGATCTGGAGCCCTAAGAAGTACTTGAGCTCACCCATGAGGCTCATCTCAAACTTGGACACAAGATCATTAGTAGTACCGCCAAAAATAATATCTTCCACGTAAATCTGAGCGACTAAGAAATCTGAAGCATCTCTGAGCAAGAAAAGAGTTTTATCCACAGAACCCATCACAAAGCCCTTCCCCAACAAAAACTGCTTCAACCGGTCATACCAAGCCCTAGGGGCTTGATTCAACCCGTATAAAGCTTTTTGCAATTTAAAAACATGTCGAGGAAACTTAGGGTTCTCAAAACCGGGAGGCTGCCTAACATAAACTTCCTCCTCTATGTATCCATTCAGAAAAGCACTCTTGACATCCATTTGAAAAAGCTTGAAACCCTTCGAAACGGCAAAAGCTAAGAGAATGCGAATGGACTCAAGATGGGCAACAGGGGCGAAATTTCTTCAAAGTCAATACCTTCCTTTAGGCAAAAACCCTGGGAAACTAATCGAGCTTTGTTGCGCACCACAACCCCAACTTCACCTTGCTTGTTCTTGAACACCCACTTGGTGCCTATGGGGTTGCATCCTGGTGGCGGCTCAACTAGTGTCCAAACCCGATTACGGACAAAATTCTCAAGCTCTTCTTGCATCGCATTAGTCCAATTAGAATCAGAAAGAGCATGAGAAATATCCCTGGTTTCAAAAGATGCAACAAAAGCAGATTCAGCAAACACAGCAAGAGAGTTACTAGATGAACGCAAAGTTCTCTCAGTCAAATCATCGATGATGAGCTCGGAAGGGTGAACACGCTGAACTGCTCGGGATCCTTGGTGATCTGAAGTCACCTCACCGGAGTCAGCAGCTGGCACCTCTAGACTCGACTGAGGGGGCTCGATCGAAGTCGAAGAAGTGATCAGAGGTCCGCCCTCGTCCTCAGTCGAAGTCTCACAAGGTGTGCGCTCTGCAGGAGGTGCAGAAGGCCCACCCTCATCAGCAGCTGGAGTATCCTCATCTTCCTTGAAGATGGACTCTCCGAGCTCATCATCACCAGAAAGCTCAAAAGAATGAGTCAAAGAAGGCAAGGACTCATCAAAAGAAACCTCACAAGTCTCGACAAGCTGCTGGGAGTCGAGGTTCCAAACACGGAAGCCTCGAGAATGTAAAGCATAGCCAAGGAAAACACTATCCCAGCAACGAGACTCAAACTTGTCCAAATGCCCTCCCTTCTTGAGCACAAAGCTCATGCAGCCAAACTCTCACAAGTGGCTCACCTTGGGCTGTCTGCCAAACCGCAACTCGTATGAGGTCTTACCTAGGTAAGCTCTAAGAAAAATGCGGTTGGCCAGATAGCAAGCCGTGTTCATGGCTTCAGCCCAAAAACGCCTAGGAGTCCTATGCTCATCGAGCATCGTCCTGGCCATCTCAACTAGCGTGCGGTTCTTTCGTTCCACAACGCCGTTCTGTGGGGGAGTGTAAGGAGCAGAAAACTAATGGTCAAGACCTTGATCACTACAGAAGCTGACGAACTGAGAGTTCTTGAACTCAGAGCCATTGTCGGAGTGAATTGCTCGCATCCGACCATTGTTCTCATTCTTCAGCTTCAAAATCAGGTCATGAACAAAATGAAAGGTTTCATCCTTAGACTCCAAAAGAAAACCCACGAGAATCGAGAAAAGTCATCAACAATCACAAGTGTGTACCACTTCCCACAAACTAAGCATACCCGAGCTGGACCGACAGTGTCCATATGTAACAACTCGCCCGGATACGAAGTCATCACCTGAGTCACAGGTGAGTGAGAAGTGGCAACCATTTTCCCATGACGACAGGGATGACAAACTAGATATTTCTCCATTTTAAGCTTAGGCAATCCTCGAATGAGGTCCATAGAGCTTAACCTGACTAGCAGATCAAAACTCAAATGACCTAAACTCCTATGCCACTTCGAGAGCTCAAAAGAAGATCCAGCAATCAAACAGCGAGAAGGGCCAAAAGAACTAGAGAAGTCAATTCGAAAAACTTTACCGAATGGTAAGATCTGGCAAACCAAAGACCCTCTAGAATCAAACACAGAAGAATTTCCCTTCTTAAAACGCACCTCCAAACCATCCTCATGAAGTTGCGAAACAGAAATCAAATTAAAATTCAAATTTTTAACCAAGGCAACATTCTTCAAAGAGAAATGATCTGAAATGCGAATTGAGCCGATGCCACTTACCTTCCCTTGACCACTGTTCCCGAAGGTGATGTACTCTTTGGAGCTCGGGGGAGTGAGACTAGAGAACTAACTGCGATGTCTCGTCATGTGGTGAGAGCAACCTGAGTCCATGATCCAAACGTCCTCCAGTCCACGATCCTGCACAATCAGTGGTTGTAAGTGGGAGCAAATGGTCCGACACCGGGTTTAGCAAAAGAGCTAAACCAGTGTCGAGCCATCTGCTCAAAATACGGAAAGCAGAAACCATCATAAGAGATTGGACCAAAACGCGGCTCAAAGCAAGGTCCTTGGTTCCGCCTAAAACCTCGGCCACGAGGTCGAGGACCATAACCAAAATGGTCTGGAGATCTGCTGGAACGAACACCACCATCTGAAGCACGGGCATGAAAGTCGTCTCCTCTACCACCACCTACACGACGCGACCTGGCCTCCAACCTCTCCCCGCGTCGAGGAACATGCAGTCTACCACCTGCTGGTAGAACTGCTCCTGAATACCATGAGCTCTTTATGCTCTCTCAACTCGATTCCTTCTGAACCAAAACTCTGCAAGATGACCTTCTCTCTGACAATACTCGCAATGGTAGGTGGGATTCTTGGGATGTGGTTGAGGCTTGGGGTTCTTGGGCTTAGTAGTGTTTGGTGTCGTCTTCTTGGGTTGAGAGGGTCCAGGAAGAGAGTCAAGAGAAGTGTGGAGGTGTTTGGGCTTGGGAACCAAAATGGGCTTCTTGGGTGGAGCTTTGGACTGTTCTTGGATAACTCCATCCTTGGGCTGACTAGCCTGGAAAGACTCAGTGGAGTGAGTCTTGGGATATCTCTGCTCAGGAGTCATTTTACTCCACTCCACTACCCGGCTAATGGCACTCTCAAAGTCAGCCTTGGTGTAGGTGTAACCTACCCCAAACCCATCCTGCCTCTTGAACTGCTGGATCATCATGCTGAGTTGTGGCTCTATGTCACTGATCCAACTCAGGATAGAACGGAGGTAAAAGTTCTCATTCTGAGAATCAGCTAGCTCATCTCTCAAGGAAGCTAGTACCTCCACCTGAGACAAGTAGGTCTCACACTCGCTATCTACCTGGACAGACTTCTCGGCTTTCAGCTTAATCAACTCCAGTCTAAGAGACAAGCAGTTCTCACAGACAGTGGGTGGAACTGACAATGTCTCAAGCTCTAGCCTAGTCTACGCCAGCTCAGCTCCCATTCTCTCCAAATCTCCCAAATGCTCATCGTCCTTGGCTTTCAACTCAGCTAAGACAGCTAGATGAGATGGGCAATCAGCACAGGTTACGACGACATTGGCTTGAGCATCTTTCAGTTCCAGCTGAGCGCTTTCAAGCTCAGTGGCCAAAGCGTCCCTCTTATCAACCCTTTCTTTGTACCTGGACTTCAGAGTCGACAGGTCGCATAGAAGCACCTCACACTTTGGGCACTCACTGCTATCACCCAAGCAAGGGGAAGAAGATAGACTCTCAATTCTGTCGTTGGCCATGACAAGCTCTCTTTCTAACTCATCTATCCTCTTCTTAGCCCCCCTAAGCAGTTTTTCCCGATATTTTAACTCCTAACGATTACTTTCAAGTAAGTCAATGATTTCGCGTTCATAAGATGATACCTTTTCGTTGTCGTCGTCGTCGGAGTCATCGGAGGAGCCCTTCTCTTCCTTATCCTCAAGAGCAATTGAGCAGAAGCTCTTGCGGGATCTTCGGCGCTGGTGTGAGCAGCTCTTTGGTCTGTCCCCGAAGGTCATGAAGCAAAGACTCGTCGGATCGTCCTTGTCCTTCCCCTTCCTAATGATGATCTCCTCATCGCTTGAGCTCGATGAAGAGGAAGAAGACGTGGACCGCTTGGAGTAGCTCTTCTCCATCTCGGCGAAGAAGGCCTTGTTGCGCTTCTTGTTCTCTCGTCGGTAGTCCTTCAGGGCCTTTTTGAAGAATTTGGTCGTTGGCTTGCCCTTGTTGAAGGAAGAGCTATCATGCTTGACGGAGTCGTGGAAGCCACCACCGGTGCCCTTCTTGTGACCATTGTGCTTGGGGCAGTCGGCTGGGTCACCACACTCAAAGCACCCGGATTTTGTGTCGTGACTCTTGAACATTCTTTTGTCATAAACACAATGCACCCGGTTGTTAGAAAGACACAGGTCATCATCTCCCAAAGTCTCAAGCTGGTCCTCAGTGATAGACATCAAGGAGAACCCAACACAACTCTCAGAAAAGGGATCAACTGAAGGTGTAGCAAGGGCTAGACTCTTTGATACAGAGACAGTGAGATTTGTTCTCAACTGGACATCAACCTCGGTGGCCTTCAGCTTGCTAAACAACTCCGAAATGGTCAAGGTATCATAAGATGTGCTCTCAATGATAAATGATACCTTGATCTCCTAGATCTTTGGGTCCAAGGTATGGAGAACCTTGAGCGCCTGCTCGTGATCTGAGACTAACTGAGCACCCTTAGCCTTGTTGTCCCGAAGCTTATTTATGATCGATTGAAAACGACCAAACAATGCTTCAACAGATTCACCCGGCTTTTGTGTGAAATTTTCATATTCACGCCGGTAGGTCTGATAGAGTTGAGTCTTGACCTGGGCTGTTCCCTCATGGTGTGCCTTGAGGGTAGCCCAGATCTCTCTCGCAGTGGAGAGATGGATCACACGCTCAAACTCAGTGGGACCTAAACCAGAAAACAAAATGTTCACAGCCTTACTATTGTTCTGATGTTGGGCAATGATACCAGGAGTACCATGCTCAGCAACTGGCAATATAACGAACGTAGCGTGAATGCAAATATCCCAGATGTCCGAGCCTTGGCTCATAAGATAGGCTCGCATGCGAGTATTCCAATAGTTATAGCCATAAGCTTCCAAGGGTGGGACCTTGCCAGGAGACGTCATAATCACTACTGGGGTTTAGAACCGGTTAAGGTATGAAAAAAACCTAACCAGGCTCTGATACCACTTGTAGGATCGAAAGTAGCGACCAGAGGGGGGGTGAATGGGCGCCGAAAAATTCCTTCGAATCAATGGCCTGCTCCCAACACCCAACGCACCTCAAAAAACTAAGCAGCAAAGCATGAATAGATTGCCTAAGCGAAAAGTATCTAGCCTAGAAAAGACTGGTGTCTTAGACAGAGAAACACCAATACATCTCTAAAAGGCAGATAAACAAAATATTCAAAACATGGCAGATCAAACTTCTCAGCAAATGATCTAAGTGTATATGAAAAGAGATGAGAAATTACTGTTCAAAATTTGTCTCCTGTTCGAAACGTGGCGAAGCCTGCTTCGCTGTGTCGAAGCCTGCTTCGCAGTGTCAAAGCCTGCTTCGGAGTCCCTTGTCGAAGTCTAGCGAAGGCTGTCGTGGAAGAGCCGAAGGTTTATGGAATCTAGCCTAGTTCAGGTGTGGTAAAAAGCGAAGTATGAAAGTGTCAAAGCCTGCTTCGAACAGTGTACTTCGAAGCCTATATTTCGATCAGAAAGCTTCGAACAAAGTTCACAAAAAAGCAACCTTCGAAAAAGAAGCGAAGCCAAACACACAGCAGCAAGACCAAATCGAAGCCTACACTCTACCTTCGAAGCTAGCTTGATCGAGGTATGACAACCGAAGTGGTAACCTTCGACCTGAGGACTAACTTCGAATAACAAGCTTCCAACCCACAAACTGAGACCTTCGGAAAAGACAACAGTAGAAAAACCTCAGAGAACACACTCCGAGTGAAGTCTATCAGAGAGACATGCTTCGAAGCTAACATCGAAGCCTGCCGAAGTATTGACTACGAAAAGTTCGAGTCGGAGTACACCTTCGCAACAACTGTCGAAGTATGCGAAGAGAACACAACCTAAGCACTGAACATACTTCGAAGCTAAGTTCACAGTTCAAAATCGGAGTTGAGCATTTTAGCAGATCCTTCGTAGGAGCCTAGCCGAAGCCTGCCTCTCAGTGATGAAGGACTTCGAACCAAAAAGAAGGGGCTTCGCCAGAAACAGTCAGATAAAGGCTAAGACCTGTCTACTCGATCAAAAAGGCTATGTAGTAAAAGGCAAGGCTAGAGTACTAGTGTACTGTTGCTATAGGGAGTAGGTACTGCTTGCAACATGCAAGAACTAGTACTACCCACGGGAAGAACAGAAGCAACAGAGACACAAACGCTCAGGAATAAAATAGCTGCGCACATCAAATGAAGTCGTAAAAACAACTGCAAAATCGCTGCAACTCGAAGTGACAAGAGAAGAGAATAGAAGCTCACGGATTCATGAAGAACAAAAACTCACAGCAGTGCATGCAGGAAAAAATGGCTTGCGCAAGAGCCTGGTGGCGCACAAAGAAGAGAGAGAAAAATGCAGGAAACTCAAGTGACCCAATCCTTGATTAAAAAGTGATTTCTTGAAAGGGTGACCTAACCCTAGGGATTGGGGCCCTATTTATAGGCTGCCCAATGACCTAGAATATTCCACCAGCCCATTAGGGTTTTTACAGACGCTGAAATAAAAGGAAAAGACTAAACTTCCCTTAGGATATTTTTACAGACTCAACTGACTGACTGTGGGCCTAGGGACAAAATAGAAAACTCCTATTTAAATATGACTTATCCAGAAGCTAAGGTATCGTTGCGACTACGACTTCTCTTCTAGGCATTCCGATACAAGATCAGTGGTTGTCATTTTTGCGCCGAAACTGACAAAGCCTCCACCGACTTTGCACCAGGTACTTGGATTGGGCCGGCCCGACTCCGCAGCTCTCTCAGCCCGGTAATCACTCACCGCCCGTGTACCTGAGTCAATCCTGGTCAACAGCCCAATGGGTCTTCAGCTTCTTCTGACCCATGTACCCGGATTGGGCCAGCCCGACTTCGCAGCTCTCTCAGCCCGACAGTCGCTCGCAGCCCGTGTACCTGAGTCACACACGGCCCATGACGCAACGGATCTTCTCTCTTCTTCTGTCCTCTTTAACTATCGTTTGACAATGACTCATCACATTTGGAGCCATGAGGCCCACGCTATTCAGCATGGCTCCCTAATCTCCCCTTGATGAGTGCATTGTCAACACTTCACTTCTTCAGCTCTTCAGTACCTACGAACACATGTGGAAAACACGAAAACAAAATACAAGAAAAACAAAGAAGAAGAAAATAGAGTAAAAGTTTAACCCTAATGATCAAACGCCAAACAAAATCAAGAAGTGATCATTATGGTTAACCAAAATGTAAAAGCTCAAAATGAGTGCGATCTCAGAAACATCAACAAGGATATCAAAAGAGTAAGGACAAACAGGACAAAAACTCCCCCTTAAAAGTCTTATCCCAAAATTTCTCCCCCTTGTTGACAAGTGAACTCATCAAGCACTCTAAAAAAGACACAGACTCCCCCTGAAACGCAACTCCCCCTCAAAATATGTAATGAATGCAACTGGGGTGCAAGTGGAGTGAAGAAAGCATGCTTCTCAAATATGATTGACTGTAATTACAACATCTAACAAGTACAGCAAAAGACATACTGTCTAAGACACATGGCATGATCAATGCAATAGATGATATCTAAAGAAAAGTCATTTGCACGCATTTTTCAGTATTTGCAAACAAAGGCATCACAATATTTTCCAGTTAACAGGCAAAGTAAAGCATGAAATGCAGAAGCTAACTGATATCTACCAAGATAAGCATTGTTAGAAACAAAGTGCTTCAGCAGACTTGTTATCTTTTTAATGTTCAGGTTTTTTATTGTCCTTTTTCATTTTTGCCAAGGGTTATTTGCATGTCAAACCTTATGCTAACCGACCAAGTCAATCCTAGGCCAGAACTGGACCATCAGAAGCTTAAGACATTGGTCTTGGCATACACTACACCGTCCTAGTTCATACCAAAGTGCTATGGTAAGCAGTCCAGAACAATGTAATGCGACAAAGCAAACCCACTTGGATCTTTTCAACTCAAGCATAAAAAGGCATGGAATTTTCATTCATTTTTGATTTTTATCATTTTTATAGCACATTTTCCATGTTAAAGCATAAAGATGTCCAAGTTGCATATCTGCATCTATTGTGAGGAACTAGCTACAAGGCATGTAACAGATAGCAAAAGCACTCAGCCTACACATGCTAGTTACCAGAAGCAATGGTGATCATTTTTCAAGTTTAAAGCGTAAAAGTCATGCATATGACAGATATCAGACATATCAAGCGAACTGAAACAAGGCATGATCATTGACAAGTAATCAAAAGCATGTACCAGCTAGACTAAGTAAAGCAGTTCAATCATATAACAGAAGCAAAACTCAAAAGTGTGATATGTGAAAATGCATGATATGAACACACACAAAAAGACTCAAGAAAAGAGTAAAGAAGAAAGAAAACTGACGCAAAATATCCTAGAAAGGATACACAACACCCAAATCCCCTCGTAAACGCTCAAAAGTAGACTGATCTAGGGGTTTGGTGAAAATGTCAGCCAACTGATGATGGGTATCAACATGAACAAGGTCAATGACACCTTTCTCATATTGATCCCGAAGAAAATGAAAGTGCACATCAATATGTTTAGTTTTTTAATGGAGAAAAGGGTTTTTCCCTACACTAATAGCACTGGTGCTATCGCAAAACAAAGGAACTTTGGTAGGAAAGAACAACCCAAAGTCTCGCAGAGTGGAAATCATCCAAACCAACTGTGAGCAGCAGCTAGCAGCAGCTACATACTCAGCCTCAGTGGTCGAAAAAGCAACTCCAGATTGCTTTCGAGAAGACCAAGAAACAAGTGACAAACCAAGAAACTAGCAAGTACCGGAAGTCGACTTGCGATCCAACCGGCACCCACCAAAATCAGCGTCCGAAAAGCCAGATAAATCAAGAGATGATGATGCTGAATAGAAAAGACCGAGATCAGGCGCATAAGTAAGATACCTGAAGATGCGCTTGACAGCCTACCGATGAGCTGCCACCTGGATGCAACACCATAGGCACCAAGTGGGTGTTTAAGAATAAGCAAGGAGAAGATGGTGTTGTGGTGCGCAACAAAGCACGATAAGCAAGGAGATCGACCTTCACCCCTGTTGCTCGTCTTGGGTCCATTCGTATTATTTTGGCCTTTCTTGCTTCAAAAAGGTTTAAAGCTTTATGAAATGGATGTCAAGAGTGCATTTCTAAACGGGTATATAGAGGAGGAGGTCTATGTTAATCATCCCCTCGGTTTTGAGAACCCTAAGTTTCCTCGACATTTTTTCAAGTTGCAGAAGGCTTTATACGGTCTGAAGCAAGCCCCTAGGGCTTGATATGATCGCCTGAAGCAGTTCTTGTTGTAGAAAGGTTTTGTGATGGGTTCTGTTGACAAGACTCTTTTCTTGCTTAGTGATGGCTCACACTTATTGGTTGCTTAGATTTACGTGGATGATATTATTTTTGGTTGTTCTACTAATGAGCTTGTGTCCAAGTTTTCTGAGTAGATGCATAGGGAGTTTGAGATGAGTCTCATGGGAGAACTCAAGTACTTTTTAGGGCTCCAGATTAAGCAGACCAAGGACGACATTTTCATCCACCAGGGTAAGTACACACGAGACCTTATAAAGAAATTTGACTTTGGTGGAGAGCTAAAGCCACAGATGACCCCAATGGGTACATCTGGAGGGCTCGACAAGGACGAGAATGACATCAAGATAAACAAGAGAGAGTATCGAGGGATGATCGGATCACTACTATACTTGACTGCGACAAGACCGGACATTCAGTTTGTCGTGGGTGTGTGCGCGTGTTTGCAGTCTTCACCACGCGCATCTCACCGGCAGGCTGTAAAGCGTATTTTCAGGTATCTTACTTATGCTCCTGATTTAGGTCTTTATTATTCTTCTTCATCGTCTCTTGATTTAGCTGGTTTTTCAGACGCTGATTTCGGTGGGTGCCAGCTAGATCGCAAGTCAACTTCCGGTACTTGCCAGCTTCTTGGTTCTTCACTTTTTTCATGGTCTTCTCGAAAACAATCTGGAGTTGCGCTTTCTACTACTGAGGCTAAGTATGTAGGTGCTGCTAGCTATTGTTCTCAGTTGGTTTGGATGATTTCTACTTTGCGGGATTTTGGGTTATTCTTCCCTTCTAGAGTTCCTTTGTTTTGTGATAGCACTAGTGCAATTAGTGTAGGGAAAAACCCATGTGTTCATTCAAAAACCAAACATATTGATGTGTGCTTTCACTTTCTGAGGGATCAATATGAGAAAGGGGTCATTGATCTTGTTCATGTTGATACTCATCAGGAGTTGGCTGATATTTTTACCAAACCCCTAGATTAGTCTACTTTTGAGCGGTTGCGAGGGTATTTGGGAGTTGTGTATCCTTTCTAGGATACTTTGAGTCAGTTTTTCTTTCTTCTTTTTTTTATTGAGTCTTTTTGTGTGCGTTCATATCATGCATAACCATATATCACATTTTGAGCTTGCTTATGTTATATGACTAATCTGTTTTACTTTCTCTAGCTAATATATGCTTTTGATTACTTGTTGATGACCATGTTCTGTTTCAGTTCACATGATATATCTGATATTTGTCATATGCATGGATTTTATGCTTTAAAATTGAAACATGATCACCATTTCTTATGGTAACTAGCATGTGTAGGATGAATGCTTTCGCTATCTTTTACATGCCTGGTAGCTAGATCCTTACATAGATACAGATATGCAACTTGGACATCTATATGCTTTAAACATGAAAGATGTACTATAAAAATGATAAAAAATTCAGAAAAATGAAAAATTTATGCATTTTTATGATTATTAGAAAATATCTAGGTGGGTTTGCTTTGTCGCATTGCATTGTTGTAGACTTGTTACCATAGCACTTTGGTATGAACTAGGACGGTGTAATGTATGCCGAGACCAATGTCTTAGGCTTCTGATGGTCCAATTCTGGCCTAAGCTTGACTTGGTCGGTTAGCATAAGGTTTGACATGCAATAACCCCTGGAAGAAATGAAAAAAAAATAAAAAGGAAAAACAAAAAGTATTAAAAATTTAAAAAGATGACAAGTTTGCTAAATCACATTGATTTGGACAATGCTTGTCTTGGTAGATGAGAAACCAAGGGTTGGTTTCGGTGTTTTGTGATGAGTGATTGACAGGATTTTAACCTCTGTTCGGAGGTTGTACCTCCGAAGGTGTTCGGAGGAGGGTACCTCCGGAGGGGTTTCGGAGGTTGTACCTCCGAAGGGTGTTCGGAGGTGGTTTGGTTGCTCCAGCTGTTGCAGCGGAGTGTGCCTGTCGGAGGGGTCCGACAGTACACGATGACTGGGTTCGTACCGAAGGCTTCGGTACTTTGGGCGGTACACCGGAGTGTGTACCGGAGGTTGCTAACCCGGAGAGGTCTCCGGAGTACTGAATACACTTGTTTGCTTGTCTGTGGTGCGCAGAGACTTCGGAGGCGACGGACAAGGTTCGCAGCAGGTGAACCTGGGTCAAGCGGGAGGCTTGATGCCAGGGGAGCGGGGAGCTCCGTCACGGTGGCTGCGAAGGTGGTCTGGGTCGGTCCTCGGGTCGAGGCGTGCCAGGTGAAGGCAGAGAGTGCGGAGCATGGCTCCGGCTAAAGGTACTCCGAGACAAAGTCCTCGGAGGTGAGGCACTTCGAAGGTACTCCGGATGGAGTGACTTCGAAGTTTGGTGGAACAAGTCCTCTGCGGAGGCAAGGAATTCGAAGTGTGCTCCGGAGGGAGACATTCGAAGGTTACCCGACGAAGGTCTCAGAAGTCGAGGCGCATCGAAGGCATGGTCCGGGTGAGGCTCGTCGAGGAGTGTGCTCGGGGAGAGACACTGTGTTGAAATGCTCATGGAATGCTTCATGCGGAGGCCTTGGACGAAGGAGGGACTTCGAAGGGTGGTACTCCGAAGGTGGGGCTTCGGAGTGTGGAAGGCTTCGGAGTGAGGATGACTTGAGGTGCTTCGGCCTGCATGGCTTTGGTACACGGACGGACGGAGTTCGAGCTGGGAGTAGCTGCGAAGCCGTGGTGATCCACTCCGGAGGTGTTGGTGCGAAGGCCCAAGGGCTTTGACGGCTTCGGCTCAAAACCGTCACTGTATCGGAGGCCATCTTCGGCGAAGCGAAGGCCATCAGGCTCAAGGCTTCTCGCTGAAGCTACCACACCCTCGCGTGCGAAGGGAGGCTGCAGAAGGTCAAAGACTGCAAAGGCTGACACTGTCTGCTATGCAAAAAGCTGACGCTGTCCCCTCTGCAAAGCTGACAGAGAAGCCTCTAGAATAAAGGTGGACTACCTTTTGTACCCCTTAGTTCTGTAGAGACAAATCCTTTGTAAACCCTAGGGGTAAAGTAGTTATTTCCTTTGGGTGAACTGTGGGCTATAAATATGGGGGCTCGGTAGGTAACATTTAACACTTTGAGCATTTACTGTTGAGCTCCTGTAGCCACATACCTCGCTGTATTCATCCAGAGTTCAATTTTATTGTGTTCCTTGTTCAAGCGGCGAAGCCCTGCTTCTTTGTGCTTTTTGCTTGAGCTCGCGTTACACACCTCGCTAGTTGTAGTGCACCGAAGCCTGTCGAGGCGAAGGTTGTTTTTGTGCGAAGTGTGTTTTGTCAGTGTGCGTTTCGCTCTGTGTAACAGGAGGCGAGTCCTCGCTGCTTACTAGCAAAGCCCTGATCGAAGCCCTTAGCAAAGTTCACTTGTGTGCGTTTAGACCTTCGTGTACGAAGCCCAGCACCAGTTGCTGCCGCCAAGTACTTGGTCGAAGTCCTCAGAGGGCTGTCCACTCTTGCGAAGGGTGAAGTGCGGAGCCTGCACTGACTTAGCAGAGTAGATTTTCGAGGGTTGTTAGTGGAGCGAAGTCTTCTTGGCTTCGAACTTTTGCTCCTGCGAAGCCTGTGTTCGGAGCTGTCGAAGTACCTCCGAACCAGACCTTCGAAGGTAGTGTTCGAAGCCTGTTCCACAGATGACAGGATTAAAACCGTGGCACCACTGCACAACCAAGCACATCTGGTACTTGTGTTTTTGCAGATGGTTTTGCTTTGTCCTCTCTGGTCTCCGTCACAAAGGAGCAGGTGGACACTCTAGCCGATGATGAGCTTGCTCTCATTGCCCAGAGGTTCACCCGTTTTCATCACGAGAGACGGGATCAGAGGAGAAGTGGTTTTAGTGGTTGCTATGAATGTGGCGACACCTCTCACATTAAGGCCAATTGCCCCAAGCTCAAGAAGAGAGATCAGAGTGAGCGCCCCAAATACCACAAAAAGGAGAGGAAGCCTTTTGTGAAGGGCAAGCGCGGCAAGATGGCTAAGAAAGTAGCCAAGGCCGCTTCCAGAGCCTTTGTTGCTGTTCTCAGCGACATCGACACGTCCTCAACTGAGGAGTCAAGCTCTGAGGAGGAGGAGGAGTCCCCAAGGAAGGAGGACAAGAAGGACAAGAAGGGACAAGACTTCACCGGCCTTTGCTTCATGGCCGACAGCGACCACAGCGGCGATGAGCTTGACTCATCTGAGGTAACACTATCATCTGACCAGCTACTAATTAAATTAGATGAGCTGAATGAAGTAGTACTTGGTCAGGATAGATTACTTGTGCAAGCCGCTAGAGAAAGAAAAGACCTTAGACTTAGGCTAGAAACTATTTCTACTGAATATGCCATGCTTAAGTCTAAATTTGATGATGCTGAATGTGAGTCCTATTCTGTTGTCATGAGTGAGCTTGCTCAGTTGCGCTCTGTACATGCTCAAACCCTTTCTGAGCTTGAGACTGCAAAGAAGCAGCTTTTGGAGGTGGATTCTAGACCTCATGATGTTATTGATTGCATGAACTGTTCATTATTGCGCGATAGCATTAATTTACGTGGTAAGCATGTTCATGATTTAGAGGCTAGATTGGAGAGGGCCGGTAGTTCTAAGGATGTGCAACCTGTTTGTGACACTTGCATTACCCTTAAGGACCAGCTATGCACTGTTAGAGAGCGAGCTGAGAACCTCATGTCAGAAAATGAATACCTTCTTTCCGTGGTAAACAAATGCACTGAGGGAAAGGGTAGGATGGATTTGCTCTTGGCCAAGACCAAGTTGTGCGCTGACAGAGCCGGGGTAGCTCTAGGTTTGGGTTTTGAGAAGATACCTTCAGACAGTAAGTCCAAAACTGTTTTCACCTCTCCCACTACCTTAGAGAAAGAGAGAGCTCTGTTAGACACCCCATCAGCCAAAAAGCCTACCCTTCCACCAAAGAAAACCACTCCTCCTGCCAAGAAAAATCCTCCCAAGAAAACCTCACAGAAGAAACCCAAGGAGCCTGTGAGAGTTGCTCCTGTGACCCATGAGAGTGCCCCTAGGAGAGTATTCCATTGTTCTTATTGTCAGCGGGCGGGTCATTTGGTTGGGTTCTGTTTTCGTCGCATCAAGGATGAGCGACGCGCACAGGCGATGAGTTATCAGGACATGCATTACCCATCTTTAGGTATGCATGAGTCTGGGATGTACTATCGTCCTGCTTTTGAGGCTCCTCGTGCTTCTCGGAGAGGTTTTGCTCCTCGAGGTCTTCACCATGTTCCATACGGTGGTAGACCTTGGGCTAGCAGATTTGTACCTCGTCAGAGTAGGAGACCTCGACATGTTGTTCGTTCACAGCATGTAGGTAGACCTCGCACTTTGCATCATTCTGATTATTATGTGCGTAGACCGTCTGCTTTTACTGTGCCTACTACTCGTGTCACTCAGTGCTGGATGCCTCGTCATTATTTCACTCACCCCAGCACTGAGCGATCGAGACATCCTTATCGTGTGTAGGCGACAGATCGAGGCTTGGAGGGCACGTGGATCATGGACTCCGGTTGTTCGCGCCACATGACCGGAGATGCAGCTTGGTTCTCCAGCCTCACCACAACCAAGCAAAGGGAACATATCACCTTCGGAAACAATCGAAGGAGTAGAGTGAAAGGTAAAGGTGTGGTAAGAATTAACTCGAATTTCACTCTCAAAGATGTTGCTTTGGTTGAAAACCTGGGATACAATTTGCTGTCTGTATCTCAGTTGCTTGATGAGGGCTTCGAAGTGCGATTCCATCGCGATACTTCGCAAGTGCTCAATTCTGATGGCGTTGTGATGTGTAAGATCTTTAGAGTTGGGAGAGTTTTTGGAGCTGATTTTTCTGAGTCATCTGGTTCTTCTCACTGCCTAGTTGCACATTCGACTTCTGAGCTTTGGAAGTGGCATAGGAGACTAGGGCATATGAGCTTTGAGTTGCTCGCTCGTCTGAGCGCCCTAGGCCTGATCCGAGGATTGCCCAAGCTCAAGTTTGAGAAGAATTTAGTTTGTGCTCCATGTCGACATGGAAAAATGATTGCCGCTTCGCATTTACCAGTCACCACAGTGATGACTGAACAGCCCGGAAAACTTCTCCACATGGACACTGTAGGTCCTTCTCGGGTCAGTTCTTTAGGCGGCAAGTTGTATGTATTAGTTATTGTCGACGATTTCTCTCGCTACTCTTGGGTCTTCTTTCTTGCCAGCAAGGATGAAGTGTTTTCACACTTTCGGAGCTTGGCTTTGAGACTTTTTACTGAACTTGGTGCATTAAAATTCATTCGAAGCGATAATGGCACCAAGTTCAAAAATAGTCTCTTTGTTGACTTTTGCATGGAGCATGGCATAGAACATCAATTCTCTGCTCCGCGGGTTCCTCAACAGAACGGTGTTGTTGAGAGAAAGAACCGCACTTTGGTTGAGATGGCTAGGACGATGCTTGATGAGCATAGGACTCCTAGAAAATTCTGGGCTGAGGCCATGAACACTGCTTGCTACATCTCTAACCGAATCTTCTTGCGCTCAATTTTAAATTTGACATCTTATGAGCTACGTTTTGGGAGACAGCCCAAGGTTACTCATCTTCGAGTTTTTGGCTGTCGCTGCTTTATCCTAAAACGTGGTAACTTGGATAAATTTGAGTCGCGCTCTTCTGACGGGATCTTTTTGGGCTACACAACACATGGTCATTCTTATCGTGTATATAACTTGGAAACTAACACTGTCATCGAGTCATGTGATGTGACTTTTGATGAATCAACCCCCTCTGTTAGTTCTGCTTTTGAACAGGCAAATGAACACGACATGGAACAGACCTTATTCGAAGAAGAGGATCACGGAGAATTCGAGGATGAACCCCTACTACCCTCGACATCGACCCCCGAAGCTGACCCCACTTCAACTACTTCGGCACGAGGTCCCGAAGCGACTACCTCAACATCGGTCATCTTGGACCACTCCAACGCACAAGTTGAGGGGGAGACTGCATCCCGCCGCGAGGCTCCACATCATGTTCAAAGGATGCATCCTCCCGAGCAGATCATTGGTGAGCTTGATCAAAGGGTAACATGTTCTCATGCTCATTTTATTGATTCCGCTTTTGTTGCTTCTTTCGAGCCTCTAGATGTTAGTCATGCACTTTCTGATTCTAGTTGGATCAATGCCATGCATGAGGAACTTGAAAATTTTGAGAGAAACCAAGTCTGGACTTTAGTTGATCCTCCACCAAATGTTCATTTCATTGGAACAAAATGGATTTTCAAAAATAAACAAGGGGAGGATGGGACTATAGTTAGAAACAAGGCTAGACTTGTAGCTCAGGGCTTTTCTCAACTAGAAGGGATTGATTTTACTGAAACTTTTGCACCTGTTGCTCGCCTTGAGGCCATTAGGATTTTGCTTGCCTTTGCGACATCCCGGGGATTCAAACTCTATCAAATGGATGTCAAAAGTGCTTTTCTTAATGGCTTCATAGGTGAAGATGTTTATGTAAAACAACCCCCTGGTTTTGAAAATCCCAAGTACCCACATAAAGTCCTTAAACTTCATAAGGCCCTTTATGGACTCAAGCAGGCCCCTCGGGCTTGGTATGATAGACTTAAGTCTTTTCTGCTTGAGCGAGGGTATCTGATGGGCTCTGTTGATAAAACTCTGTTTACTCTCAAGCTTGGCAAAGATTTCCTCCTAGTTCAGATTTATGTGGATGATATCATCTTCGGTGGCTCTTCTCATGCTTTGGTTGCTGAGTTTGCAGATACCATGAGCAGGGAATTTGAAATGTCAATGATGGGTGAACTCACCTTTTTCCTTGGTTTGCAAATCAAGCAAATCAAACAAGGTACTTTCGTCCACCAGACGAAGTACACCAAGGACCTGCTCAAGAAGTTCGACATGTCCGATGCGAAGCCCCTCGCCACTCCAATGGCTACATCTGTAGCATTGGACCCTGACGAAGATGGAGAAGCCGTAGATCAGAAGGAGTTCCGAAGCATGATCGGCTCCCTGCTCTACTTGACTGCCACGAGGCCGGACATACACTTCGCAGTGTGTCTGTGCGCTCGTTTTCAGGCTTCACCACTTTTCTGTGATAACACTAGTGCTATTTGTATTGCAATCAACCCGGTTCAGCACTCCAGAACCAAACACATTGATGTACGGTATCACTTTCTCAGAGATCACAATGAGAAGGGTGATATTGAACTTCACTATGTTGATACCCAACACCAGCTTGCCGACATTTTTACAAAACCCCTCGATGCTTCTCGATTTGCTTACTTGCGTGGGGAACTTGGCATTTGTCACCCTTACGGCATTTTGTGAGGGGGAGCTATTTTAGATGGATGTGCCTTTGTCTAATTGTGTTGAAATTGCATTTACATATTTTGCACTTATATGACATCATGACAGCTCAGCTCTTTTTAAGTTATCTGGAACATTCATGTGCATGATGCTTTCTTTTCAAAATCAAATCATGCTCACTGCTTAGTCTTCAATCTAGCATGTTTAGGCAGGACTGCTTTAGCTATCTTTTATCTGCTTGGTAGCAAGACACACTTCTTTGGATGCTAAAAATTGCAACTTGAAAAATTGTTCTACATCTTCATGGATATTCATAAAATGCCAAACAATTGGTTCACTTGGTTAAAATCAAAAATTCCATGATTTTCATGTTTCAAGTGAAAAGATCCAGGTGGGTTTGTTTGTCGCACTACCCTATTCTAGACTGCTTACCATTGCACATTGGTCTGAACTGGAATAGTGTAGTGTATGCCAAAATTATTGCCTTAAGCTTCTTATGGTTTTCATACCTAGGCTTGGCCTGATTGGAAAGTATAAGGTGGACAAACAAATAACCCCTGGCAACTAAGAAAAAGAACAACAAAATTCATTGTTTATCAAGTTTGCTTTTCATGCTCCAGTTGAACTGAACTTGTCTGTCTAGTGTAGAAATTGACTAGCTCTGTGCAGTCCTTGCTCTTACTTGTCTAAGTTTCCTTGACTAAGTGGTGATGCTTTTATTTCAAAAATGATCAAATCACATGCTTCATCATGTTTTTAGAGAATATTAATTTGAGCTGAGCCCATGATCATTGGTGTTATTGTTGGCATATTTTTGCTTCATATGTCTTTGCCATTCTGCTCAATTCGAAGCTTTGCATCTTTTACATGCTCCTTGATGCTTGCATTGCCAAAGGGGGAGAAATTCCTCGTTCTCTGTCGCAAGGGGTATAATTTCCAAAGGGGGAGAAGGTTTTTTATTGCCGAAGGGGCTTTTCACTCTTGTGAGAAAGGGGGAGGAAAATTCTGTTGTCAAGTGACATGATTTGGCTCTTTTCTGAGTTTTATGGTCACTTGTGTGCTGAAAATTTTTTAAATTTTCTTGAACTTGGATTTGGTTGTCAATGCACTCATCAAGGGGGAGATTGAGAAACCAAGGGTTGGTTTCGGTGTTTTGTGATGAGTGATTGACAGGATTTTAACCTCTGTTCGGAGGTTGTACCTCCGAAGGTGTTCGGAGGAGGGTACCTCCGGAGGGGTTTCGGAGGTTGTACCTCCGAAGGGTGTTCGGAGGTGGTTTGGTTGCTCCAGCTGTTGCAGCGGAGTGTGCCTGTCGGAGGGGTCCGACAGTACACGATGACTAGGTTCGTACCGAAGGCTTCGGTACTTTGGGCGGTACACCGGAGT
Source organism: Zizania palustris (assembly GCA_019279435.1). Classification (NCBI taxonomy): domain Eukaryota; kingdom Viridiplantae; phylum Streptophyta; class Magnoliopsida; order Poales; family Poaceae; genus Zizania; species Zizania palustris. Next base: position 48,632,487 of record JAAALK010000288.1, on the reverse strand, counting down.
GTGTACCGGAGGTTGCTAACCCGGAGAGGTCTCCGGAGTACTGGATACACTTGTTTGCTTGTCTGTGGTGCGCAGGGACTTCGGAGGCGACGGACAAGGTTCGCAGCAGGTGAACCTGGGTCAAGCGGGAGGCTTGATGCCACGGGAGCGGGGAGCTCCGTCACGGTGGCTGCGAAGGTGGTCTGGGTCGGTCCTCGGGTCGAGGCATGCCAGGTGAAGGCAGAGAGTGCGGAGCATGGCTCCGGCTGAAGGTACTCCGAAACAAAGTCCTCGGAGGTGAGGCACTTCGAAGGTACTCCGGATGGAGTGACTTCGAAGTTTGGTGGAACAAGTCCTCTGCGGAGGCAAGGAATTCGAAGTGTGCTCCGGAGGGAGACATTCGAAGGTTACCCGACGAAGGTCTCAGAAGTCGAGGCGCATCGAAGGCATGGTCTGGGTGAGGCTCGTCGAGGAGTGTGCTCGGGGAGAGACACTGCGTCGAAATGCTCATGGAATGCTTCATGCGGAGGCCTTGGACGAAGGAGGGACTTCGAAGGGTGGTACTCCGAAGGTGGGGCTTCGGAGTGTGGAAGGCTTCGGAGTGAGGATGACTTGAGGTGCTTCGGCCTGCATGGCTTCGGTACACGGACGGACAGAGTTCGAGCTGGGAGTAGCTGCGAAGCCGTGGTGATCCACTCCGGAGGTGTTGGTGCGAAGGCCCAAGGGCTTTGACGGCTTCGGCTCAAAACCGTCACTGTATCGGAGGCCATCTTCGGCGAAGCGAAGGCCATCAGGCTCAAGGCTTCTCGCCGAAGCTACCGCACCCTCGCGTGCGAAGGGAGGCTGCAGAAGGTCAAAGACTGCAAAGGCTGACACTGTCTGCTCTGCAAAAAGCTGACGCTGTCCCCTCTACAAAGCTGACAGAGAAGCCTCCAGAATAAAGGTGGACTACCTTTTGTACCCCTTAGTTCTGTAGAGACAAATCCTTTGTAAACCCTAGGGGTAAAGTAGTCATTTCCTTTGGGTGAACTGTGGGCTATAAATATGGGGGCTCGGTAGGTAACATTTAACACTTTGAGCATTTACTGTTGAGCTCCTGTAGCCACATACCTCGTTGTATTCATCCAAAGTTCAATTTTATTGTGTTCCTTGTTCAAGCGGCGAAGCCCTGCTTCTTTGTGCTTTTTGCTTGAGCTCGCGTTACACACCTCGCTAGTTGTAGTGCACCGAAGCCTGTCAAGGCGAAGGTTGTTTTTGTGCGAAGTGTGTTTTTTCAGTGTGCGTTTCGCTCTGTGTAACAGGAGGCGAGTCCTCGCTGCTTACTAGCAAAGCCCTGATCGAAGCCCTTAGCAAAGTTCACTTGTGTGCGTTTAGACCTTCGTGTACGAAGCCTAGCACCAGTTGCTGCCGCCAAGTATTTGGTCGAAGTCCTCAGAGGGCTGTCCACTCTTGCGAAGGGTGAAGTGCGGAGCCTGCACTGACTTAGCAGAGTAGATTTTCGAGGGTTGTTAGTGGAGCGAAGTCTTCTTGGCTTCGAACTTTTGCTCCTGCGAAGCCTGTGTTCGGAGCTGTCGAAGTACCTCCGAACCAGACCTTCGAAGGTAGTGTTCGAAGCCTGTTCCGCAGAAGACAGGATTAAAACCGAAGGCTGTTTTTAGTCCGAAATTTTAAAAGCTCCCATTCACCCCCCTCTGGTCGCCGTTTCCGGTCCAATAGTAGATATCTGCTAGCTTTTTCATCTCATGCTTTACTTTGCTTGTCAACTCGGAAATGTGGTGATGCTTTTGTTTTCAAAAATCGAAAAATATGTGCTAATGACTCTCTTTAGATATCATCTGTTACAGTGATCATGTCATGTATCTTATACAGTATATCTTTGGCTATACGTGTTAGATGTTGTAATAGCAGTAAATCATATCTAAGAAGCATGCTTTTCACACTCCACTTGCACCCCATTTATATTCATGGAATATTTTGAGGGGGAGTTGCATTTTAGGGGGGGTTTGTGTCGATGTCTCTTTAGAGTGCATTTAGTCTCACTTGATGAGTCCAATTGTCAACAAGGGGGAGAAATTTTGGAGGTTAGGGGATATTTTTGGCTTTCTCTGGGATTTATTTCAGGGGGGTATTTCAGTCTTTTGCTTTTGCTATGTTATCCTTGTTGGTAGTTCTGAGATTGCACTTGTTTTTGAGTCTTTATTTTTGGTTAACCATAATGACCGTTTTCTTGCTTCTGTTTGGCTTTTGGTCATTAGGGATAAACTTTTATTTTCTTTTGTTTTTGTTTTCGTGTTTCCACATGTTTTTGCAGGTACTGAAGAAGTGTTGAAGAGGGTGTTGACAGTGCACTCATCAAGGGAGAGATTGAGAAACCATGCTGAAGAACATGGGTTTGATACTCCAGATGTGATGAGTGATTGTCAACGGAAGTCAAAGAAAGAGACATGAAGACCTGCCGTGTCTAAGGCGCGTGTGACTCACGTACACGGGCAGCGAGCGATGGCCGGGAAGAGGAGCCGCGGAGTCAGGCTGGTCCAATCAGGGTACATGGGCTAGGAGCGGCAGAGGATCCACTGGTCTGTTGACTGGGTTTGACTCAGGTACAGGGGCGGCGAGCGATTGCTAGGCTAAGGAAGCTGCGAGGTTGGATCGGCCCAATCCGGGTACCCGGTGCAAAGATGGTGGATGCTTAATATTTAGTTTTTAAGTCCAGAATATTTTTATTTGAGTCAGTTGATTTTTCTAAGGATATTTTAGTAATTTCGGATTTTATTTTAGAGTCAGTGTAATTTACCCTAGGGGTAAATTAGTCTTTTTCATGTATTAGGAGTCACCTATAAATAGGCCCCTATCCCCCTAGGGATAAGATGACTGTTTTTTCGTCAGATCAATCTATAGTCCAACTTTTTGGTTTTCGTCTTCCTACGAAAATACTTCGCCAGTTTTTTGTTGTCTCTGCGTCAAAGCCTCCGCCGATCGCATGGCCGGGAGAATTTCTTTGGCGCTGCAGGCAGCTGAGTAGCGTGCACAACACTTGCGCGGGGCCCCGGCTGTAACAGCCCCAAAATTAAAAGGGAATAAAATAAAAGAAATATAATAATAAAAGAATTTCTGAATTTTGTTATTAATAAAAACTCCTAAAAGAGCCCAATTAAAGCCAAACAGAGATAAATATTCAAAATTTGGACTTGAAAATTTTATGGGATAAACTAGAGACCAGGAAATATTTTTGAGAATTTTTACAAAATTTTTCCAACAGATCTTCAAGCCTTAAGTAAATATTTGAATTTCTGGAATTAAATTTAATGGAAAATGAATTTTAAACCTTATTGGGCCGCAACCCCGGTTTCCCCTCCGAAGGCCTTTCGGCCCAGCCCATCTCGGCCGCGCCCACTGACAGGCGGGACCCACCTGTCGGCGCGCACCCTCCCTCTCACTCTCCCGCCACTCGCGCCCAGCCGGCCCACCCGTCAGCCTCCCGCTCTCGCCTTCCTCCCTCTGGCAGCCTTGGCCCACCTGTCGGCACGCCTGGTTCCGCCAGCACCCACTGACATGTGGCCCCCACATGTCAGCATCTTCTTCCCCGACGGAAGGGGATCCCCTCTTTCCGATTCCGGCGCCCCCTTTCCAATTTCAGCCGCCGGCCGGCCCCTGTGCCCGTTTGGCACCCATATCTCGACCCCCCACCCTCCGGCGATCCCCTTCCGACGATTGTCACGCGTTTTCACCCCGTATAGCAAGCGATCGCGCGTTTTGGAATCTCACCGCCGTCGGATGGAAACCTTCGGGTTTCCTCCTGTTACCCTGCCAAAAACTCGCCGCCGACGCCCCTTTATAAAGACCCGGCCTCACCGTGTTCCTCCACGCCACTAGAGCCCGAGCCCTCGCCTCCCAGAGCGCCACCGTTCAATTTTTCCCCCCTCCCCTCTGTTTCGGCTCCGGCCGCCTCTCGCCGGCTCCACCGACCTCCGCTACCCTTGCCGTCAGCATCTTCGGGCCCGCCGTCCATCGCCCGTCATCGGCCTCCTATCCGTTGGCCGAGGAGATCACCGGAGAACCTCGCCGCCGTCGACCCCGAAGAGCACCACCGCCCCTTCTCATCGCCGGTCGCCGTCAATCACCCTTCGCCCTCATCGCCGGTACCTTCGAGCTCCCCTCCCCTTCCTCTTCCCATTTTTGCCGGAAACTAGGGCATAGGGCCCTCGCCGCCGTCGCCCTGCTCCCACCCGTGCGCCGCCGGAGCCGGAGACGAAGACGCCTGTCTTCCCCGTGCCGCGTACGTGCCGGACGCACGCTCCGCCGTGCGATCGCGAAGGGACGGCTGGGATTAGATCAGCCACGGATTTAATCCTGGCCCTTGATCCTAGCCGAAGGGGTATCGAGGGTTGTGAGCCGTCGGATCTCACTTAACCCGCCCCGCGCATGCACAGGCCGATGGATCTTGATCCAACGGTCCTGAATGGCCCGGCTCACGCGCACAGTCGCTGGTCCACCGTGGGCCTGGCTCACCGTGGACCAGGGACTAATTTCTGTTTAAAATAAAATTCAGAAAAATGGTTTAAACTTCCAAAATTCATATCTTGCTCAAATTAACCCCAAATTTCACCATTTCAATTCTGGAAATTTTGACTTTTCATCCTCTACACTTTTATGCTATAAAAACAATATGTTTATTTGGCACATAATAATCTTATTAAATAATAAAGAAAAATCCCTTTAGAAATTAATTAATATTTCAATAAAATAAATCAGATAAACCCTTAACAATTTATAAATAATATCAGAAGATATAATGGCTCTATTTCACTGCTGTTAATACAATAAAAATGGAATAACCATTTTGTCCATGACATTTTATTAAATTACATTTCTAAGTCCCCTTTAGGATTTAAATCATATTACACTTAAATAATCCAGAAAAATCCTTAAAAATATATATATTAATTTCTGGGGACACAATGACTCCCTTACACTGTTTATAAGCCAATAAAAATATAATGATTCATTTTGCCCATTTCATTTTATTAAATAACATTTTCAAGGCCCTTTAAAATAAATGATTAACTCATATGATGCAACCCTTTACAAAAATATCATGAATACTTATTCAATAAATTCAGAGGACTTAATGAATTTATTCCACTGTTTTAATGCAACAAAAACAACATGTTCACTTTGCCCACTTTAATCTAGAAATTAATGTTGCAAAAGCCCTTGTATGATACTTAAGTAATTCATATAATAGAAGTTAAACACTTTATAAAAATGTCATGACAACTTATATAATAACTTCAGAAAACCTAACAACTTGAGTTCACTATTTTTAATAAAAATAGAATATTCATCTTGTCCACTTTAATCTATTAAATAATATTACAAAGGCCCTTTGGGGACATGTAATTAATGCATTTAAGAAGAAGTCAACCCTTTAGGAAAATATCCTAAAAATTTATATAATAACCTCAGGTAACCTAATAACTTAAGTCCAGTATTCTTACTACAATAAGGTTATTCAATACCTTTTTACTACAACTTTAAAAAGGGAAAAATAAAACCCCCTTAGGAAAAATAATTACATCAAGTTATAAAATTAAGGAATCTCATTAAAAATTAATCTTAAATGTTTAAGTAACAAATCCCTAAAAGTTAAGACTCTATCTCCTTTACTTTATCCAACATAAACATGTATGTTAGTATGATTGATTGTTTTGGATTGTTTGTTGAATGCTTTATTTACTTTTCCGTATCGAGAAGACTACGACGTCGTCGAAGATCCTGAGTCTTACCCCGAGGTCCCACCTTCACCATTCACAGATCAAGGCAAGTCATCGACCATCTCTGTGGAAACAGTTGATCATAATTGAGCCCATGTTTTAATACACTATCGCTATAACCCATAGGTTAATATTGCATTAGTCCAATAATCAAGCCTTACACTTATATTTATTAGATCCCCGTCCTTATGTGCAAACCCAAGCCATGCTTATTGAGCCTTAAACTCCTTGTCACTCTACTATTATTATATTAGGTAGTGCCCAATGTACCGGCACAACTGCCATAGGATAAAAAGAATGAGTCGTAGATAGATGGATTCTGGTATATGAAATACCCCGTTATTCTTGTCTCTGGACTCTGTGGAGTTGGCTAGGTTATAAGTATGGTGGGTTCCGGGCGCAAGCTCGGAAACTGGTTGGTCGCACCCGGGGCACTATAAGGACCGGTCTGCGGGATCTGTTGCAAAGCACTTCCGTACCAACCACAAGTCTAATGGGTAAGTCCTAACTGGAAGTGTGGAACACTCCGTCTCTCGGCACCATAGTGGAGGGGGCAAGGGGCTAGCCTGCGGGCGACTTGTACCAAAGGAGGCTCAAGGGGGGGTATGGTGGGGCACCGACGCGTCGGGACACCATATGAAACCTATAAGAGGGTGCTGTTGAGTCGGAGAGGACCATATGGAAGGTTTTGGCATGAGTTCCCGTGAAATGGGTCATCTCGTTACACTTCGGTGTAGGTGATGAGTGCGTGCCTTGTGGGTACAGTGGTACATCTCTGATCAGAGTAAATTCAATCTTTTCGAAAAGCCGAGCCCACGGTCAAGGGCGGGTTGTGTGACTACTCGTAGTTAGTTTACAATTGTTTGAAGGTTTGAGTTATTCATGGCATGTAAGGACTGTTGTGCGAGGAGGTGAAACGTACTCCTCGAGTTAGAAGATGATGATGCATACACATGTTTACTCTTCAGTACTAATAAATTGATCACACTTAATGCTTTACAATTATGCTGCTTCCGCAAAACTAGCCACTTTCTCCCTTGTTATTTACCTTGCATTATAATTGCATTCGGTGGCTTGCTGAGTACATCTGTACTCACCCCGTTGACTTACAACATCAGAGCCCGTCTACTACGAGGAGGATGCAGGTCTGGAGTAGCGACCCAGTCAAGGCGAGACTGGAAGGAGGCGTTCATCTAGGACCCTTTGCTTTATTAGTTTCTCTTCATCTTTATTCACTTTTGTATTAATGCGGTCTACGAACCGTGAATGATTGCTCGTATTTGTACGTGGTCGCATGATGAACGTCTTGTTTTATTGATTTTCTATGGAATTTCAATAAAGTCCTGATTTATTAAATCGGGGCGCGACAAGATGGTATCAGAGCCGACTTGACTGTAGGAAGCCAAACAGACCTGACCTTAGGACTTATAAATCCACTATATTTTCTTACAAAAACTACTTATCCTCTCATCTTCCAAGATTTTCACACAAAAACTTTCTCTCTTTTGTAGATGCCGGTCCATACCATGAGTGGGACTCTTCGTGACGAGGCCGGATTCATCCGCGAGCTTCGCGTGCTCGTCGACTTCTTGGGGTTTCCCCATGAGCCTGCGTTCCACGGGATCTTTCCCGATGCGAACGAGAGCTACTGCGAGGTCACGGTTGTGATCCGCCCCTCTTCTACGCAGCCACCCTTCTACACCCATGGAGTTGGAGGACCTTCATTCGTGGTGGCCAGCCAGCGAGCCGCTCTTCAGTCCCTCGCTGAGCTTCGACTGGTCTACGACTGCCACCTTCGCGACACCATCTACCGCTTCATGCCCATGCGTACGCCAGGGAGTCACCGCAGCATCTACATCAACTCCCTCCCTCAGGACAACTCCGCCATCGCCCGCACCATGAGACTCTTGGAGGCTATGGACAACCTTCACACGGAGGCCGTCCTCGACGCAGATAGCCAACACGACACCATCGACTTCTACCGTCACTCATCGGAGAACCTGGCCCGCGAGAATGCTGAGCTCCGTCGACAAGTCCAGCAGAACCCCCAGCTGACTCTCGAGGTAGAGGAGTTGAGGCGTCAGAAGGAGCTTCTACGCCAAGACGCCATGGTCAATGCCCAGCTCCGCCGGCAGCTCAAAGACTTGAAGAAGGACCTTGAGGAGATCGCACCCCTTCTGCCTCGCAAGAAGAAACCCCTTCGGATACCTGCCGTGAGGCCCAAGAGGATCTCCCACAATGCTCCCCCCCGCCGGACCGTCAAGTTCCTCGACCCCGACCATCTCCCGCGAGCCCGTGATCGAGTCGTCCCCTGAGCTACCATAGACGTAGATTCACGGTTGATTGCTTTTCTTTTTACTTGATTGTATTACCATTCATGTCAAAAATAAGGCATGAATGAATATATAAATATATGTAATCGCAAGAACGATACATTTTGAAATAAAAGCTTAATCCCATTTCCTTTTTCCTCATGCACCTATTAGGTCATAATTCCAATATAAAGGAGAGAATCTACCTCTAGTTTCAACTCAACATAATTCATTCGTCGCCATTCTGCAAGATCAACTCCAATCGTGAAGTCAATACACGTTGTCAGGAAAGCCCTAACTTAGCCAAGCCCAATCTATGCAAATGTAGACTTGAAGCCTATCTTTAACCTTCTACTTCTAGCATTTCCGAATCTCGAGGACGAGATTCTTGTTAAGGAAGTTAGGATTGTAACACCTCGATTTTTGCGAGGCATTAAAATAAAATTTCCCCTTAATAAACAAATTCCAGGAAAAGTATTTAGTATAAAGCAAGAAAGAGGAAAGCTAAAATATGGGCCTAAAAATTTCATTTAAAATTAGCCAGAGTACCTTTCCTAAAAATTCTCCTAAGCATCAAATTGTGTTCCAAAAATTTTCTTGAATTTTTGGTACCAAGGAATTCAATAAGATATAATCAACATCACTTCATCTTAAACCTCTAACACAAATTAATAAAATATATTACAACACGAGGGTTGAGTGAATAAAATACATGATAAATCATTTATATTAAAAATAATATAGGGCATGAGTATGAAAGTTAATAGGGACTAACATAAAGCATCTAGGTCAAAATTATCCATCTTAGGCAATAAAATAAGTAACAATTTCCCCTTAATGACGGCACCTTCTTTTTCAACCCTTCAACTTCAGGATGGCCAATAACCAAGGATCAGAAGCTCCACGCGACGGAAACACCTCAGGCAACCTGCCTCAGTGGGGTGAAACTGGGCATCAGCAGACCCCTGTTGTCTATCATCCCACACTTGCGGAGATGATGACAAAACAAAACCAACTGATCGCCACACTGCTTACCCAGATGCAACAACTACAAAAGCAGATGCAAGAGCAGCAGGCACAGTTGTTCCATCTCCAACAACACCAACACGAGCTCTCCCTTCAACTAATCTACGGGGACTTCGCCAACTTTCAAAGATTGGTGAACGAAGCAACTATACCAGAAACCAGAATAATTCCACCTCAAGCCCCAACCCCTGCCAAGCCACGAACCACCCTTGGAGGACCAAGCACAGACATCCCACCCCAAGCACCGCCAGCCAGAAGGACACCAGTACCAGCTACCGGATACAAGAGGGACAGGAACGGCAAGCCAATTGTGTGCTACAACTGTCGCCAAGGAGGACACTACGCCAACGAGTGCCCCTACCCCAAGCGAGTGCCATCTTCCATTCCAAAACCAGAGGGACATACTCTAGATCCCCACAAAGAGAAACCAGATACAACCGAAGACACTCCCAATTTGGTTTCAACCAACCCGGAACCGGAGATCGCCTTGCCTACTTCTGATGTAACTCCTCCTCCTAACCCAGAGCACCAGTAGAACTCAGTCCCTTAAGTTTTCCCGAGGTTCGCTTCGAATCTCGAGGACGAGATTCTCTGTAAGGGGGATAGGATTGTAACAGCCCCAAAATTAAAAGGGAATAAAATAAAAGAAATATAATAATAAAAGAATTTCTAAATTTTGTTATTAATAAAAACTCCTAAAAGAGCCCAATTAAAGCCAAACAGAGATAAATATTCAAAATTTGGACTTGAAAATTTTATGGGATAAACTAGAGACCAGGAAATATTTTTGAGAATTTTTACAAAATTTTTCCAACAGATCTTCAAGCCTTAAGTAAATATTTGAATTTCTGGAATTAAATTTAATGGAAAATGAATTTTAAACCTTATTGGGCCGCAACCCCGGTTTCCCCTCCGAAGGCCTTTCGGCCCAGCCCATCTCGGCCGCGCCCACCGACAGGCGGGACCCACCTGTCGGCGCGCACCCTCCCTCTCACTCTCCCGCCACTCGCGCCCAGCCGGCCCACCCGTCAGCCTCCCGCTCTCGCCTTCCTCCCTCTGGCAGCCTTGGCCCACCTGTCGGCACGCCTGGTTCCGCCAGCACCCACTGACATGTGGCCCCCACATGTCAGCATCTTCTTCCCCGACGGAAGGGGATCCCCTCTTTCCGATTCCGGCGCCCCCTTTCCAATTTCAGCCGCCGGCCGGCCCCTGTGCCCGTTTGGCACCCATATCTCGACCCCCCACCCTCCGGCGATCCCCTTCCGACGATTGTCACGCGTTTTCACCCCGTATAGCAAGCGATCGCGCGTTTTGGAATCTCACCGCCGTCGGATGGAAACCTTCGGGTTTCCTCCTGTTACCCTGCCAAAAACTCGCCGCCGACGCCCCTTTATAAAGACCCGGCCTCACCGCGTTCCTCCACGCCACTAGAGCCCGAGCCCTCGCCTCCCAGAGCGCCACCGTTCAATTTTTCCCCCCTCCCCTCTGTTTCGGCTCCGGCCGCCTCTCGCCGGCTCCACCGACCTCCGCTACCCTTGCCGTCAGCATCTTCGGGCCCGCCGTCCATCGCCCGTCATCGGCCTCCTATCCGTTGGCCGAGGAGATCACCGGAGAACCTCGCCGCCGTCGACCCCGAAGAGCACCACCGCCCCTTCTCATCGCCGGTCGCCTGTCAATCACCCTTCGCCCTCATCGCCGGTACCTTCGAGCTCCCCTCCCCTTCCTCTTCCCATTTTTGCCGGAAACTAGGGCATAGGGCCCTCGCCGCCGTCGCCCTGCTCCCACCCGTGCGCCGCCGGAGCCGGAGACGAAGACGCCTGTCTTCCCCGTGCCGCGTACGTGCCGGACGCACGCTCCGCCGTGCGATCGCGAAGGGACGGCTGGGATTAGATCAGCCACGGATTTAATCCTGGCCCTTGATCCTAGCCGAAGGGGTATCGAGGGTTGTGAGCCGTCGGATCTCACTTAACCCGCCCCGCGCATGCACAGGCCGATGGATCTTGATCCAACGGTCCTGAATGGCCCGGCTCACGCGCACAGTCGCTGGTCCACCGTGGGCCTGGCTCACCGTGGACCAGGGACTAATTTCTGTTTAAAATAAAATTCAGAAAAATGGTTTAAACTTCCAAAATTCATATCTTGCTCAAATTAACCCCAAATTTCACCATTTCAATTCTGGAAATTTTGACTTTTCATCCTCTACACTTTTATGCTATAAAAACAATATGTTTATTTGGCACATAATAATCTTATTAAATAATAAAGAAAAATCCCCTTTAGAAATTAATTAATATTTCAATAAAATAAATCAGATAAACCCTTAACAATTTATAAAATAATATCAGAAGATATAATGGCTCTATTTCACTGCTGTTAATACAATAAAAATGGAATAACCATTTTGTCCATGACATTTTATTAAATTACATTTCTAAGTCCCCTTTAGGATTTAAATCATATTACACTTAAATAATCCAAAAAAATCCTTAAAAATATATATATTAATTTCTGGGGACACAATGACTCCCTTACACTGTTTATAAGCCAATAAAAATATAATGATTCATTTTGCCCATTTCATTTTATTAAATAACATTTTCAAGGCCCTTTAAAATAAATGATTAACTCATATGATGCAACCCTTTACAAAAATATCATGAATACTTATTCAATAAATTCAGAGGACTTAATGAATTTATTCCACTGTTTTAATGCAACAAAAACAACATGTTCACTTTGCCCACTTTAATCTAGAAATTAATGTTGCAAAAGCCCTTGTATGATACTTAAGTAATTCATATAATAGAAGTTAAACACTTTATAAAAATGTCATGACAACTTATATAATAACTTCAGAAAACCTAACAACTTGAGTTCACTATTTTTAATAAAAATAGAATATTCATCTTGTCCACTTTAATCTATTAAATAATATTACAAAGGCCCTTCGGGGACATGTAATTAATGCATTTAAGAAGAAGTCAACCCTTTAGGAAAATATCCTAAAAATTTATATAATAACCTCAGGTAACCTAATAACTTAAGTCCAGTATTCTTACTACAATAAGGTTATTCAATACCTTTTTACTACAACTTTAAAAAGGGAAAAATAAAACCCCTTAGGAAAAATAATTACATCAAGTTATAAAATTAAGGAATCTCATTAAAAATTAATCTTAAATGTTTAAGTAACAAATCCCTAAAAGTTAAGACTCTATCTCCTTTACTTTATCCAACATAAACATGTATGTTAGTATGATTGATTGTTTTGGATTGTTTGTTGAATGCTTTATTTACTTTTCCGTATCGAGAAGACTACGACGTCGTCGAAGATCCTGAGTCTTACCCCGAGGTCCCACCTTCACCATTCACAGATCAAGGCAAGTCATCGACCATCTCTGTGGAAACAGTTGATCATAATTGAGCCCATGTTTTAATACACTATCGCTATAACCCATAGGTTAATATTGCATTAGTCCAATAATCAAGCCTTACACTTATATTTATTAGATCCCCGTCCTTATGTGCAAACCCAAGCCATGCTTATTGAGCCTTAAACTCCTTGTCACTCTACTATTATTATATTAGGTAGTGCCCAATGTACCGGCACAACTGCCATAGGATAAAAAGAATGAGTCGTAGATAGATGGATTCTGGTATATGAAATACCCCGTTATTCTTGTCTCTGGACTCTGTGGAGTTGGCTAGGTTATAAGTATGGTGGGTTCCGGGCGCAAGCTCGGAAACTGGTTGGTCGCACCCGGGGCACTATAAGGACCGGTCTGCGGGATCTGTTGCAAAGCACTTCCGTACCAACCACAAGTCTAATGGGTAAGTCCTAACTGGAAGTGTGGAACACTCCGTCTCTCGGCACCATAGTGGAGGGGGCAAGGGGCTAGCCTGCGGGCGACTTGTACCAAAGGAGGCTCAAGGCGGGGTATGGTGGGGCACCGACGCGTCGGGACACCATATGAAACCTATAAGAGGGTGCTGTTGAGTCGGAGAGGACCATATGGAAGGTTTTGGCATGAGTTCCCGTGAAATGGGTCATCTCGTTACACTTCGGTGTAGGTGATGAGTGCGTGCCTTGTGGGTACAGTGGTACATCTCTGATCAGAGTAAATTCAATCTTTTCGAAAAGCCGAGCCCACGGTCAAGGGCGGGTTGTGTGACTACTCGCAGTTAGTTTACAATTGTTTGAAGGTTTGAGTTATTCATGGCATGTAAGGACTGTTGTGCGAGGAGGTGAAACGTACTCCTCGAGTTAGAAGATGATGATGCATACACATGTTTACTCTTCAGTACTAATAAATTGATCACACTTAATGCTTTACAATTATGCTGCTTCCGCAAAACTAGCCACTTTCTCCCTTGTTATTTACCTTGCATTATAATTGCATTCGGTGGCTTGCTGAGTACATCTGTACTCACCCCGTTGACTTACAACATCAGAGCCCGTCTACTACGAGGAGGATGCAGGTCTGGAGTAGCGACCCAGTCAAGGCGAGACTGGAAGGAGGCGTTCATCTAGGACCCTTTGCTTTATTAGTTTCTCTTCATCTTTATTCACTTTTGTATTAATGCGGTCTACGAACCGTGAATGATTGCTCGTATTTGTACGTGGTCGCATGATGAACGTCTTGTTTTATTGATTTTCTATGGAATTTCAATAAAGTCCTGATTTATTAAATCGGGGCGCGACACCGGCCAAGCATCGCACAGCTTCTGCTGCACACGGCTAAGCAGTAGCAGCACATGCGCGCAGGACTCCCACAGCGATTAATGCACGCAACAATTTTTATCAGCCTGGCGGTCAAGTCGACATGCGCAGGCTGCAGCTGCATTGAGCAACGCGTATCCGGGCGGGCCCCACGGCGTCCTCATCCCCACGGCGGGTGCACGGCGGCAGAAGAAGAAAAAAAAGGGAATCTGCTTTTGCTTTTCATCCCAGGCCCCACGTTATCAAGCAGCGGCTGCAGTTTGTGCTTCGGCCAGCGTGCAACAGCCGGCAGCGGGCCCAGGGTGCAGGCTGCTGACGCACGCAGGCGCGTGTTTCCCCATGGCGGATTTCTGCAGCTCTCACGGCGTGACTTCTTTCGCTGGTTTTTTTGCTTCCCACGCACAGCAGCCGAGAAGCACAGTGCAGCAGGAAGCATATTTCCACGGCCACGGCAGAAAGAAGCGCACGCACGGCAACGTCACCGGCGATGCAGGTAAGTAGTTTTTAATCTCCTATTTTTCAGCTAGTTTATTAAATCAATAGTTATCTAGTTTTAATTGGCATAAAAAAAGTTAATCTCGTAGTTAATTTTTAATCTGTTAAATTTTTATTACTTATGTCGTATTATTTATTTAAGTGTTTTTTTAATTTGCTCATATAAAAAGAAAAGAAAAAATTATTAGTCGTAGTTAATTTTTATTCCAGTTTTTACGTGAAATATTTTAGGTGTATTTGTGAATTAATTTTTGAATGATCCAAGTTTTATTCATTTGATTAGTATTTTATTTCTAGAGTGAAATATAAATATTTCGTGATTTATCTAGGCGTTTTTATTTACTGCATTATTTTTATTTAGTTTATTTTTAATATCATTTTAATTAGGACACCAGTCATCTTTAGGCTAGACAACTATGGTACGAGTAATTTGCTTTGCTAATATTGTTTGTCTGGTTAAGTTCGGTTGGGTGTTGGGATTAAGTCATAGTATAGCAAGAAATTTTTTAGGCGCCAATTCACCCCCCTCTAGTCGCTACTTTTGGTCCTGCAGTTAGCCATCTCGACACTGCTCGAGAGATCTGGGCTACCCTCCAGGCACACCATGAGGGGACAGCTCAGGTCAAAACTAGGCTATATTAGACCTACTAGCGTGAGTATGAAAATTTCTCACAGAAGTCGGTGAGACTATTGAATCCTTGTTTGGTCATTTTCAGTCGATCATTAACAAGCTTCGGGCCAACAAGGCCGATCGTGATCAACTAGTCTTAGATAATGAACAGACACTCCAGGTTCTTCATACCTTGGACCCTAAGATCTGGGAGATCAAGGTATCCTCTATTGTTGAGAGCGCTTCCTATTATACCTTGACTGTCGTAGAGCTTTTCAGTAAGCTCAAGGCCTCAGAGGTTGATATCCAGTTGAGATCAAATCTCACTAGTTCTGGCTCAAAAACCCTGGCCCTTGCGACACCTTCCGTAGATCCTACTGCTTTGAGCTGTGCTGCATTCTCTTTGATGTCTATCACTAAGGACCAGCTAGATTCGCTAGGAGATGATGATTTGTGTTTGTTTAACAACTAGTTGAGTCGTGTCTATGATAAACGAATGTTCAAAAGACACGACAAAAAATCTGGATGATTTGAGTGTGGTGATCCAGGTCATTTAATCGCCGACTGCCCCAAGTAGAAGAGTTACAAGAAGGGCACCGATGGTAGCTCCTATGACTCCAGCAAGCACGATAGCTCCACCTTCACAAAGGGCAAGCCTAAGATGAGGTTCTTTCGAAAGGCCCTGAAGGACTATCGGCGTGAGAACAAGAAGCGAGACAAGGCCTTTTCCGCCGAGATGGAGAGAAGCTACTCAAAGAGGTCATCGTCTTCTTCCTCGTCTTCAAGCTCAATTGATGAAGAGATCGTGATCAAGAAGAGGAAGGACAATGATGATCCGCCGGGCCTTTGCTTCATGGCCTTCGGGGACAAGCCAAAGAGCCGCTCGCACCACCGCCAAAGATCCCACAAGAGCTTCTGTTCAATGGCTCTTGCGGATAAGGAAGAGAAGGGCTCCCCCGACAACTCCGACGATGACGACGATGAAATGGTATCTTCCTATGAACAAGAAGTCGTTAATTTGCTAGAAGAGAACCGTCAGGAGTTGAGGTATCAGGAGAAACTTCTTAGAGGGGCTAAGAAGAGGATAGAAGATCTTGAGAGTGAGCTTGCCATGGCCAATGGCAAGATTGAGAGTCTGTCTTCTTCCCCTTTCTTGGGTGGTAGCAGTGAGTGCCCTTACTATGAGGTGTTGTTGTGTGACCTGACGACTCTGAAGTCTAGGTACATAGAGAGGGTAGATGAGAGAGACGCTTTGGCCACTGAGCATGAGAGCACTCAACTGGAGCTAAAATATGCTCATGCCAATGTCGTCATGCCCTGTGTAGACTGCCCATCCCATATAGCTAGTTTAGCTGAGCTGAGAGCCAAGAGTGATGAGCAGTTGAGTGAATTAGCAAGAGTCACAGCTGAGCTGGAGCAGACTAAGCTAGAGCTTGAGACATTATCAGTTCCACCCACTGTTTGTGAGAACTGCTCGTCCCTGAGATTGGAATTGATAAAGCTAAAAGTTGAGAAGTCTATTCAAGTTGATAGAGAGTGTGAGATCTGCTTGTCTCAGGTGGAGGTACTAGCTTCCTTGAGAGAGGATCTAGCTGATGCCTAGAATGATAACTTTTACCTCCGCCAGATCCTAAGTTGGGTGAGTGCCAGAGATCCATAGCTCGGCATGATGATCCAGCAGTTCAAGAGGCAAGATGGGTTTGGCGTAGGTTACACCTACACCAAGGCTGACTTTGAGAGTGCCATTAGCCGAGCAGTGGAGTGGAGTAAGATGACTCCAGAGTAGAGATATCCCAAGACTTACTCCACTGAGTCTTTTTAGGCTAGTCAGCCCAAAGATGGAGTGTTCCAAGAACAACCTAAAGCTCCACCCAAGAAGCCTATCTGGGTCCCAAACCTATGCATCTCCACACTTCTCTTGACTCTCTACCTGGACCCTCTCAAACCAAAGAGTCTACACCCAACACCACCAATCCTAAGAACCCCAAGCCTCAACCTCATCCCAAGAAGCCTACCTATCACTGTGAGTTTTGTCAGAGATACGGACATCTTGAAGAGTTTTGCTTCAGGAGGAAGCGGGTTGAGAGAGTAGAGAGCTCGAGGTGGGCAGGAGCAGTTCTACCAACAAGGTGGTACATAGAGAGTCCCTCGATGCGGAGAGAGGCTATAGGCCAGGCCGTGTCATGTAGTTGGTGGTAGAGGAGATGGCTTTCATGACCGTGCTACGGAGGGTGGTTCTCATTCCGGCAGAGCTCCAGGTCGTTCTGGATATGGCTTTGGACCTTGTGGTCGTGACTTTAGGTAGAACAGAGGACCGCATTTTGAGCCACGTTTTGGTCGAGACTCTTATGATTCCTTCTACTTTCCTTCTTTTGAGCAGATGGCTCGACACTGGTTTAGCTCTTTTTCTAAACCTGGTGTCGGACCGTTTTTTCGCCCTTATGACCATTGATCATGCAGGATCGAGGACTGGAGGATGTGTGGATCATGGATTCAAGATGCTTTTGCCACATGACGCGACATCGCAGATGGTTCTCCAGCCAACTTCCCCGAGTTCCAAGGAGTACATCACTTTCGGGAACAGTGGTCAAGGGAAGGAACAAGGTATTGGATCGATTCGAATCTCTGATCATTTCTCTTTAAAGGAAACTTGAATTTTAATTTGATCTCTGTTTCGCAACTTCTTGAGGATGGTTTAGAGGTTCGCTTTAAGAATGGCATTTCTTCTGTTGTTGATTCTAGAGGATCTTTGGTTTGCCAGATCTTACCCTTTGGTAAATTTTTTCGGATTGATTTCTCTAGTTCTTTTGGCCCTTCTCGATTTTTGATTGTTGGATCCTCCTCTGAGCTTTGAAAGTGGCATAGAAGGTTAGGTCATTTAAGATTTGATCTGCTAGTCAGATTGAGCTCTATGGACCTTATATGAGGATTGCCCAAGCTTAAGATGGAGAAGGATCCAGTTTTCCATCCCTATCGTCATGGGAAAATGGTTGCCGCTTCTCACGCACCTGTGACTCAGGTGATGACTTCGTACCTAGGAGAGTTGTTACACATGGATACTGTAGGTCCAGCTCGGGTATGCTCAGTCGGTGGGAAGTGGTAAGCACTTGTGATAGTTGACGACTTTTCTCGATTCTCGTGGGTTTTCTTTTTGGAGTCTAAGGATGAGGCTTTTCAGTTTGTTCATGACCTAGTTTTGAAGCTGAAGAATGAGAACAATGGTCGGATGCAAGCAATTCGCTCTGACAATGGATCTGAGTTCAAGAACTCTCAGTTCATCAGCTTCTGTAGTGAGCAGGGTCTTGAGCACCTATTTTCTGCCCCTTACACTCCCCCACAGAACGGCGTTGTGGAACGAAAGAACCGCACACTAGTTGAGATGACAAGGATGATGCTCGATGAGCATAGGACTTCTAGGCACTTTTGGGCTGAAGCCATGAACATGGCTTGCTATCTGGCCAACCGCATTTTTCTTAGAGCCTACTTAGGTAAGACATCATATGAGTTGCGGTTTGGCAGACAGCCCAAGGTGAGTCACTTGCGAGCATTTGGCTGCAAGTGCTTTGTACTCAAGAAGGGAGGGCATTTGGACAAGTTTGAGTCTCGTTGCTAGGATGTAGTCTTTCTTGGTTATGCTTTGCATTCTCAAGGCTTCCGTGTTTGGAACCTCGCCTCCCAGTAGCTTGTCGAGACTTGCGAGGTTTCTTTTGATGAGTCCATGCCATCATTGACTCCTTCTTTTGAGCTTTCTGGAGATGATGAGCTTGGAGAGTCCATCTTCGACAAAGATGATGATGCTCCTGCTTTTGATGAGGGTGGGCCTTCTGCACAGGCTGCAGACCCCACATCTTCTGAGACTTCGACTAAGGACGAGGGTGGACCTCTGATCACTTCTTTCACATCGATCGAGCTCCCTCAGCCGAGTCCAGAGGTGCTACTTGCTGACTCCGGTGAGGTGACTTCAGATCACCTAGGATCCCGAGCAGTTCAGCATGATCACCCCCAGAGCTCATCATCGGTGATCTCACTTCGATGTCCTTGCGTTCTTCTATTGGCCCACTTGCTGTGTTTGTTGAGTCTGATTTTGTTGCCTCTTTTGAGCCCAGAGATGTTTCTCATGCTTTTTCTGATGCAAATTGGATAAACATCATGCAAGAAGAGCTTGAGAACTTTGTTCGCAGTTGGGTTTGGACACTGGTTGAGCTACCACCTAGATGCAACCCCATAGGCACCAAGTGGGTGTTTAAGAACAAGCAAGGTGAAGATGGGGTTGTGGTGCGCAACAAAGCTCGATTAGTTGCCCAGCGTTTTTGCCAAAAAGAGGGTATTCACTTTGAGGATACCTTCGCCCCTGTTTCCCGTCTTGAGTCGATTCACATTCTTTTGGCATTCGCTGCTTCTAAAGGTTTTAATCTTTTTCAAATGGCTGTCAAGAGTGCTTTTCTGAACGGGTACATAGAGGAGGATGTCTATGTTAGGTAGCTCCCTGGTTTTGAGAACCCTAAGTTTCCTCGACATGTTTTCAAGTTGTAGAAAGCTTTATATGGTCTGAAGCAAGCCCCCAGGGCTTGGTATGATCGTCTAAAGCAGTTTTTGTTGGGGAGTGGCTTTGTGATGGGTTCTGTGGACAACACTCTTTCCTTGTTCAGAGATGGATCAGACTTCTTGATTGTTCATATTTATGTGGACGATATTATTTTTGGTGCTTCTACTAATGAGCTTGTGTCCATGTTTTCTGAGCAGATGCACAATGAGTTTGAGATAAGCCTCATGGGTGAGCTCAAGTACTTTCTATGGCTCCAGATCAAGTACACGCGGGACATGCTGAAAAAGTTTGACTTCGGTGGAGAGCTGAAGCTTTAAAGGACCCCAATGGGTACATATGGGTGCATGGACAAGGACGAGAACGGCGTCAAGGTCAATGAGAGAGTATCGAGGAATGATCAGATCACTGTTCTACTTAACGGTGATGAGACCGAACATTCAGTTTGTCATGGGACTGCGCGCACATTTCCAGTCTTCACCACGCGCATCTCATTGGCAATCTATTAAGCGCATTTACAGGTACCTTACCTATGTGCCTGATCTAGGTCTTTACTATTTAGCATCATCGTCTTTTGAGTTATATGGCTTTTCCGACGCTGATTTTGGTGGGTGCCGGCTGGATCGCAAGTCGACTTTCGGTACTTGCCAGTTTCTCAGCTCTTCGCTTGTTTCTTGGTCTTCTCAAAAACAATCTGGAGTTGCGCTTTCTACTACTGAGGTTGAGTATGTAGCTGCTGCTCACAGTTGGTTTGGATGATTTCCACGTTGCGAGATTTTGGGTTGTTCTTCCCTGCCAGAGTTCCTTTATTTTGTGATAGCACGACCGCTATTAATGTAGGCAAAAACCCATGTCTTCATTCAAAAACCAAACATATTGTTGTGCGCTTTCACTTTCCGAGGGATCAATATGAGAAAGGTGTCATTGACCTTGTTCATGTTGATACCCATCAACAGCTGGCTGACATTTTTACCAAACCCCAAGATCAGTCTACTTTTGACCATTTGCGAGGGGATTTAGGAGTTGTTTATCCTTTTTAGGATATTTTTTAGTCTTTTCTTTCTTCCTTCCTCTTTTATTGAGTCTTTTCGTGTGAGTTCATATCATGCATATTCACATATCACACTTTGAGCTTGCTTCTATCATAAGATTGATCTACTTTACTTGCTCTAGCTAGTATATGCTATTGAATACCTGTCGATGATCATGCTTTGCTTCAGTTCACATGATATGTCTGATATCTGTCATATGCATGGCTTTTATGCTTTAAAATTGAAAAATGATCACCATTGCTTCTGGTAACTACTATGTGTAGGTTGAATGCTTTTACTATCTTTTACATATCTGGTAGCTATTTCCTTACTTAGATGCAGATATGCAACTTGGACATCTATATGCTTTAACATGGAAAATGTGCTATAAAAATGATAAAAATCAGAAAAATGAAAAATCCATGTCTTTTTATGCTTAATTGAAAAGATCCAGATGGGTTTGCTTTGTCGCATTGCATTGTTCTAGACTGCTTACCATAGCACTTTGGTATGAACTAGGACAGTGTAATTTATGCCAAGACCAATGTCTTAAGCTTCTGATGGTCCAGGCCTAGGCTTGACTTGGTCGGTTAGCATAAGGTTGACATGCAAATAACCCTTGGCAAAAATGAAAAAGGATAACAAGTTTGTTGAAGCACTTTGTTTTGGACAATGATTATCTTGGTAGATATCAGCTAGCTTTTGCATCTCATGTTTCAAATAGAAAATGTGGTGATGCTTTTGTTTGCAAAAATTTTAAAATGTGTGCTAATGACTTTCTTTGGATATCATCTGTTGCACTGATCATGCCATGTGTCTTAGACAGTATGTCTTAGACATCATATCTGAGAAGCATGCTTTATTACACTCCACTTGCACCCTAGTTGCATTCATTGCATATTTTGAGGGGGAGCTGCATTTCAGGGGGAGTTTGAGTCTGTGTCTTTTTAGAGTGCATTTTAGTCTCACTTGATGAGTCCAATTGTCAATAAGGGGGAGTTTTTTTAGGTGACTTGATCTTTTAGAAGAGTTTAGGGAGAGTTTTGGCTTTCTCTGGGATTTGTTCGGCTTTTGGTTTCTGTTCGGCTTTTGGCCATTAGGGTTAAACCTTTTATTTTATTTTATTTTCTTCTTTCTGTTTTCTTTTGTTTTGTTTTCATGTTTCCACGTGTTTTGCAGGTTCTGAAGAATTGCTAAAGAGGGTATTGACAATGAACTCATCAAGGAGAGATTGAGGAGCCATGTTGACGAGTATGGGCCTCATGGCTCTAGATGTAATGAGTGATTGTCAACGAAAGTCAAAGAGGAGACGTGAAGAGAAGATGAGATCTGCCATGTCTGGGCCACGTGTGACTCAGGTACACTGGCGGTGAGCGACTACCGGACAGAGGGGCTACTGAGTCGAGTCGGCCCAACCGAGTACGTGGGCTAGGAGCGGCACAGGATCCACTTGTATGATGACCGGGATTGACTCAAGTACATGGGCAGCGAGCAATTGTTGGCTGAAGGAGCCGCGGAATTGGGCCGGCCCAATCCAGGTACCCGGTGCGAAGACGGTGGACGCTTTGTCAGTTTCGGCGTAAAACTGACGACCACTGATTATCTTTATTTAGGATTTTACTATTTTGTCTTTAAGCCCACAGTCTGTGTTATTCGAGTCTGTAAAAAACCCTAAGGGAATTTCGATCGTTTTCATTTTTATTTTCAACGTCTGTGTAATTTACCATAGGGGTAAATTTGTCTTTTTCCCTTTATTGAGCTGCCTATAAATAGGCCCCAACCCCCTAGGGTTAGGGTTAACACATTTTGCAATTAAAAATTCAAGTTCAATTTTTCCCCACGTATTTCTTCTCCACCGCCGTTTTTTTCATTCTATGGAATCGCCACCACTGCCATATTCCTTCCTATTCTTCGCGCAATACTAAGTTCGTGGTCCTGTGCGGTGGCACGACGTACGGAGATCAGGAGCGAGGGTTGGGGGCTTTAGGCGGTCTGATTCGGACGCACGGTGGAGTCTCCGTTGGTCTTTTGAATCCATCGATCAGCTTGGCTTCGGTTTTCTTGGCTAGCGGCATGGCACTCGAAGTGTGGGGCAGCGAGATGGAGCAAGCAGTGCTGGCGGCTCCTTTGCGCATGTGCGTGGCATCAAGGCGATGGAGTTTTTCCAGCGCGACAGTCAAGGCGCTGCATCGTGTCTAGATGCTACGGTACAACCTAGAGGGTAGCTTGACGTAGAAGCCGCAACACGCAGTTTTGTCAGCCAAGGCGCAGCGTGGTGGAGGCGTGTGAACTCGTGAGGCTGAGTAGAAGCCAGGCACAGGAATCAAGTTGTTCCTTGGGAAGCATGCCAAAATTTCTTATCGCTGTTCAAAGCTGCTTCCTCGGGTCTGTCTCTGTCAGCGCCTGTTGCGCACAGGCTACAGCAGCACTGCAGCTTTTGCGTGTGGAGCAGAAGTGCATCAGGGAGTTATGTGCTAGGCGGTGCAAGCGAACGCTCTGGAGGAATGCATGCGCTGAAGGTATTCTACTCACCGCGCAAGAGCTGAACAGGAACAAGAAACTCGCCTGCACAGGATCAGGTTCTGAAAACAGCATAGTAATTTTTTTTGTCTTGATCTACATGCATATGCCCTGCTGTTTATTTTTCAGATTGATCTGATTTTGATCGATATGCTACTAGTATTTACAGTTAGGTTGCTCTATATATATTTGTGTATGTTTTTGTGAGCTCATCTTAGTTTCTGCTTTTATATTGTCAAATCAAATGCTTAGAATATTCTACTGTTATCATGTGCTTTCTATTATTGGATGAAATATATGTTGCTTCCTAAAATAATTGTTTTTATGTCATCTGATTTCTTATTTTGAGTTAATCTTCCTTTAAGTAATTTGTTGGTGTCTTTTCGATTAGGACACCAGTCGTTTTTAGGCTTGTTTATTTTTTAGTACCTGTGATCTTTTTTTGCTTCTGTTGTTTGTTTGTCGAGGTGCATTGGGTGTTTGGAGAAGGCTATTGATTCGAAAGAATTTTTAGGCGCCCATTCACCCCCCTCTAGTCGCTACTTTCGGTCCTACACCAGGCTCTTCGGCGGATGGGGTGTCGCAGCGCGAGGGCTCCAGCACATGACACCCTCTGGTGGCAGGAGGGGTCCGACCCATAAGGTTTGACAGACCTCGCGCCTACCTGAAGCTTCTGGCTTCGTCAGTAAGACCAAATATTGGCTTTACTTGTACAGAAAATTTCCATCTCCTGACTTGATAGCCAGATGCTTGCTGAGACAAATCATTTGCAATTGAATTGGTTTTTCTTGACACATGAGATATTTTGAAGTCATAAAAAGTAGAAATTATGTCTAAACATTTGTCCAAGTAATTATTTAGCAAACCATTAAAACATTGAGTGCTCTTAGATATTTGTTGCACTACTAACAAAGAATAGCCATACGCATAGACATGTTTAGAACGTATAGATTCTAGCAAATCAAGTCCTAGTAATAAGGCTTCATATTCAGCGTGGTTATTAGTACAGGGAAATTCTAAACATGCCAGGGTCTCAAAGTGTGCTCTATTAGGTGATATGAGAACCGGGAACTCTTGCAAGTCGAACCATCAAAATAAAGTTTCCATGGTACCACTACAAATATTGCAACATTGTCACTCCAACTGACATCTATGTGGTGATCAACTATGAAATTAGCGACAATTTGGCCTTTGATAGCTCTTAAAGGTTCATACGTCAAATCATACTCAATCAAAACGTAAGACAACTTTCCAATTCTTCCACTTATAATCGGCTTTTGCAACAGGTATTTATAACATCGGTTTGGCAAGCGACAATACATGTAGTAGGGAGAAGATAGTGACGTAATTTGGTACATGTGTAGTAAAGTGATAAACATAAGCGCTCGACAAAACATACCTAGTTTTGGCGTTCAGTAGGCGGCGGCTCAAGAACATGATGATGTACTCTTTCCCTCCACCTCCTAGTTTAGCACGGCCCCTATCACGCTATCCTTGGTGGTAATGTATAGCCGAAACAGAATTCCGGCTTTTGGTGCTCTCACCACGGGTGGCGACGATAAGCACTCTTTAATCTTTTCTAAGGCACTTTGCTTACTGGCCCCCCAAGTTAACTTGGCTTCATTTCTTAGCCGGAGTATAGGGACAAAGGCATCAATCTTGCTAGACAAGTTAGATATAAAGCAACGTAAATAATCCATCTTGCTTAGCAACTTTTGCACATCTTTCTTGCATGTCGATCATTCGATTAAGTCTTAATGAATAACTAATGATTTCTCTTCTTTTATATCCTCGCGGAACTCTGGTCATTGAATCAAATTAACCTTAATGAATAACTAATGATTTCTCTTCTTTTAGCCATCCTTTTTTCCATTAATAACAAAACGAATTATTCCCATATATAAAATAAAAATTCCACTGGCTTTTGCTACTATAACCTTCCTAACCACGATTTTCTATTCTATTCCCTTTAGCTATTTCGCATAGAAATATAAAATTCTAACGATACTAAAAAAATAGTGGGTTCCATCGTTTCTATGGTTCCCTTTTAAACGGCGAGGCCCTCTCTATACACCGGAGCCCTTTCTTTCATTTCATCAAAGGGTATTGTGAACTTGTATAGTTCACATTCTTTGGCTCTACCTATCCATTATAGAGTAAATAGCTCTTTTCACAATAAGAGTTATCCATACAGTGACGGCATTTAATTATGAAAGTTGGCTAAGTAGCTGACCCTATTAGTCCGTTTTTTAAGATAAAGGAGCATAAGCTTTTTTCTTTTTATTACTATTTCCTCCGCTTAATGAATAGCCATTTGCTACCTATGGGGGAATTGCTTCTTATTTCCAATCTAGATGATTGGATTTGCACCAAAGGAAACCATAAATTCTATATACCGTAGAAATCTAGGATAGAGAAGCTCTATCCTATTCATTGGTACCGATCATGGATACGCTGCAAAGTTTCTAATCTTCTCAAGCCTCTTAGGATCGATCTCTATACCTCTTTCATGAATCATGAAGCCTATGAACTTGCCCGCTGATACGCCAAAAGCACATTTAAGTGGGTTCATTTTCAAGCCATACTGTCGCATCCTATCAAAAGAAACTGTCAAATTGGCTAGATGGTTTCCCATAGCATTCGATTTGACTACAACATCATCTATGTAAACTTCTAACATAACTCCTAACAAGTCATGAAACATCAAGTTCATAGCACGTTGATATGTAGCGCCAGTATTCTTTAAACCAAAAGTCATAACGACCCACTAGAATAAACCGACAAAAGCAGGGCATCGAAAGGCTGTCTTATAGACGTCCTCTTTGGCCATTGAAATTGGATTATAACCGGCATTGCAATCAAGAAAACTTAGTACCTTATGTCTTAAAGCATCGTTGATTAGCATGTCGACTATCGGCATTGGATACTAATCCTTCGGAGTGGCCTTGTTTAGATCCCTGAAATCAATACAAACTCGTATTTTTCCTCTCCACTTATTTTCTACAGGCACAATGTTAGAAACCCATTCAGCATACCTGGATGGCATAATAAACTCAGCTTTGTGCAACCTCTCCACTTCTTCTTTAACTCGGTCATAGACGACCGAATTAAAGCGACAAGGAGGTTGTTTATGGGTCCTTGTTGGACCGAAAACGGCGACCAGAGGGGGGGTGAATGGGAGCTTTTTAAAATTTCAGACTAAAAACTAGCCTTCGGTTTTAATTCTGTCTTCTGCTGAACAGGCTTCGAACACTACCTTCGAAGTTCTGGTTCGGAGGTGTTTTGACAACTTCGAACACAGGCTTTGCAGGAGCAAAAGTTCGAAGCCAAGAAGACTTCGCTCCACTCACAACCCTCGAAAATCTACTCTGCTAAGTCAGTGCAGGCTCCGCACACAGGGTGCTTCGAGCAGGCTTCGCACTTCACCCTTCGCAAGAGTGGACGACCCTCTGTGGACTTCGACCAAGTATTTGGCAGCAGCAACTGGTGCTTGGCTTCGTACACGAAGGTCTAAACGCACACTATGAGGACTTCGCTAAGGACTTAGACACAAGAAGCAAAACGGGCTTCGAACAGGGCTTCGCCTAGTAAGCAGTGAGGTCTAGCCTCCTGTCACACAGAGCGAATGCGCACTGTAAAACACACTTCGCACAAAACACCCTTCGCCTAGACAGGCTTCGGTGCACTATAACTAGTGAGGTATGTAAAACGAGCTCAAGCAAAAAGCACACAGAAGCAGGGCTTCGCCAGCTTGAACAAGGAACACTAAAAATTGAACTCTGGATGAATACAAAGAAGTGGTGGCTGGTACAGGAGCTCAACAGTAAATGCTCAAAGTGTTAAATGTTACCTACCGAGCCCCCATATTTATAGCCCACAGTTCACCCAAAGGAATTGACTACTTTACCCCTAGGGTTTACATTGGTTTTGTCTCTACAGAACTGAGGGGTACAAAAGTTAGTCAACTTTATTGGAGGCTTCTCTGTCAACCTTTGCAGAGGGGACAGCGCCAGCTTTTTGCAGAGCAGACACTGTCAGACTTGCAGCCTTTGACCTTTCTGAAGCCCCCTTCGCACGCGAGGGGTGCGATAGCTTCGGTGAGAAGCCTTGAGCCAGATGTCCTTCGCTTCACCGAAGTCATCCTTCGATACAGTGACGGTTTTGAGCCGAAGCCGTCAAAGCCCTTGGGCCTTCGCACCAACACTTCCGGAGTGGACCACCACGGCTTCGCAGCTTCCGCCCAGCTCGAACTCCGTCAGTCCGTGTACCGAAGCCATGCAGGCCGAAGTACCACAAGACAACCATACTCCGAAGCCCCACCTTCGGAGTACCACCCTTCGAAGTCCCTCCTTCGTCCAAGGCCTCCGCATGAAGCATTCCATGAGAACTTCGTCGCAGTGTCTCTCCCCGAGCACACTCCTCGACGAGCCTCACCCGGACCATGCCTTCGATGCACCTCGACTTCTGAGATCTTCGTTGGGCACCTTCGAATGTCTCCCTCCGGAGCACACTTCGAACTCCTTGCCTCCGCAGAGGACTTGATCCAACCAACTCCGAAGTCACTCCATCCGGAGTACCTTCGAAGTGCCTCACCTCCGAGGACTTTGTCTCGGAGTACCTTCACCCGGAGCCACGCTCCGCATTCTCTGCCTTCACCTGACGCACCTCGACCCGAGGACCGACCCAGACCCCTTCACAGCTACCGTGACGGAGCTCCCCGCTCCCCTGGCATCAAGCCTCCCGCTTGACCCAGGTTCACCTGCCGTGAACCTGTCCGTTGCCTCCGAAGTCCCTGCGCACCACAGACAAGCAGACAAATGTTTCCAGTACTCCGGAGACCTCTCCGGGTTAGCAACCTCCGGCACACACTCCGGTGTACCGCCGAAAGTACCGAAGCCTTCGGTACAAGCCTAGTCATTGTGTACTATCGGACCCCTCCAACAGGTACACTCCGCTGCAACAGCTGCAGCAACCAAACCACCGAACCCTTCGGTGAAACCACCTTCGAACACCCTTCGGAGGTCCAACCTCCGAACCCCCTTCGGAGGTACCCCTTCGAACCAGAGGGTAAAAGCATGTCAATCACTCATCACAAACACCGAAACCAACCCTTGGTTTCTCAATCTCCCCCTTGATGAGTGCATTGACAACCAAATTCAAGTTCAAGAAAAATTAAAAGACTTTCAGCACACAAGTGACCATAAAAACTCAGAAACGAGCCAAATCATGTCACTTGATAAAAGAATTTTCCTCCCCCTTTCAAAAGAGTAAAAGCCCCTTCGACAAAACTCCCCTTTTTCAAGATAAAAACTCCCCCTGAGTTAATTTTCCCTTTGGCAACAAGGAACCCAGCTTTCTTTTCCCTTGAAATTTCTCCCCCTCTACGTCAGAGAACGTAGCAATTTCTCCCCCTTTGGCAATGCAAGCATCAAGGAGCATGAAAAAGATATTGCTTGGAAATGACCAGAATTGCAAAGACATATGAAGCAAAAATATGCCAATATTTAATACCAAGTATCATGTGCTCAGCTCAAATTAACATTCTCTAAAAACATGATGAAGCATGTGATTTGATCCTTTTTTGAAATAAAAGCATCACCACTTAGTCAAGGAGACTAGACAAGTAAGAGCAGAGACTGAGCAAAGCTAGTCAATTTCTACTCTAGACAGACAAGTCCAGTTCAAATGGAGCATTAACAGCAAACTTGATAATCAATGAATTTTGTTGTTCTTTTTATAATGCCAGGGGTTATTTGTTTGTCCACCTTATACTGACCAATCAAGCCAAGCCTAGGCATGAAAGCCATCTGAAGCATAAGGCGGTTATTTTGGCATACACTCCACTATCCCAGTTCAGACCAATGTGCAATGGTAAGCAGTCTAGAATAGAGTAGCGCGACAAACAAACCCACCTGGATCTTTTCATTTAAAGCATTTAAATCATGGATGTTTGATTTTGAGATTAAGTGAACAAATTTGTTTGGCACTTAATGAATATCCATGAAAATGTAGAACAATTTTTCAAGTTGCAATTATTAGCATCCAGAGAAAAGTATCTTGCTATCAAGCAGATAAAAGATAGCTAAAACAGCCTTGTCTCAACAAGCTAGTTTCAAGACTAAGTAGTGAGCATGTTTTGATTTTTGAAGGTAAACAACATGCACAAAAATGTTCCCAACATATTAAATAGAGCTGAGCTATCA
This sequence comes from Zizania palustris, assembly GCA_019279435.1. NCBI lineage: Eukaryota > Viridiplantae > Streptophyta > Magnoliopsida > Poales > Poaceae > Zizania > Zizania palustris. The sequence continues at coordinate 48,603,274 of JAAALK010000288.1, read as the reverse complement.
TGATTACATGATTTAAAATCAGGCATACAAGTGCAAAAGATGTAAATGCAATTTCGCACACAGTGAGCATATGCAAGATAATTAAAATCAGCTCCCCCTCACAAAATGCCGTAAGGATGACAAATACCAAGTTCCTCACGCAAGTAAGCAAATCGAGAAGCATCGAGGGGTTTTGTAAAAATGTCGGCAAGCTGGTGTTGGGTATCAACATATTGAAGTTCAATATCACTCTTCTCATTGTGATCTCTGAGAAAATGATATCGCACATCAATGTGTTTGGTTCTAGAATGCTGAACCGGGTTGTTTGCAATACAAATAGCGCTAGTGTTATCACAGAAAAGAGGAACACTCTTATAATCTAACCCGAAATCCCGCAAAGTGGAAACCATCCACAGAATCTGAGAGCAACAGCTAGCTGCAGCAACATATTCGGCCTCAGCCGTCGATTGTGCAACACTAGACTGTTTGCGGGAAGACCAGCAAACCAAAGAAGTACCCAGAAAATGACAAGTACCAGAGGTACTCTTCCTATCAATCCTACATCCAGCAAAATCCGCATCGGAATAACCTCGAAGACATAAAGATGAGGATGCTGAATACCATATGCCAAATTCAAGGGTATGTTTGAGATACCTGAGGATGCGCTTTACCGCTTGACGGTGCGAAGCTCGTGGTGAAGCCTGAAAACGAGCGCACAGACACACAGCGAAGTGTATGTCAGGCCTCGTAGCAGTCAAGTAGAGGAGGGAGCCGATCATGCTTAGGAACTCCTTCTGATCTACGGCTTCTCCATCTTCGTCAGGGTCCAATGCTACAGATGTAGCCATTGGAGTGGCGAGGGGCTTCGCATCAGACATATCAAACTTCTTGAGCAGGTCCTTGGTGTACTTCGTCTGATGGACGAAAGTACCTTGTTTGCTTTGTTTGATTTGCAAACCAAGGAAAAAGGTGAGTTCACCCATCATGGACATTTCAAATTCCCTGCTCATGGTATCTGCAAACTCGGCAACCAAAGCATGAGAAGAGCCACCAAAGATGATATCATCCACATAAATCTGAACCAGGAGGAAATCTTTGCCATGCTTGAGAGTAAACAGTGTTTTATCAACAGAGCCCATCAAATACCCCTGCTCAAGCAGAAAAGACTTAAGTCTGTCATACCAAGCCCGAGGGGCCTGCTTGAGTCCATAAAGAGCCTTATGAAGTTTAAGGACTTTATGTGGGTACTTAGGGTTTTCAAAACCAGGGGGTTGTTTTACATAAACATCTTCACCTATGAAGCCATTAAGAAAAGCACTTTTGACATCCATTTGATAGAGTTTGAATCCCCGAGATGTCGCAAAGGCAAGCAAAATCCTAATGGCCTCAAGGCGAGCAACAGGTGCAAAAGTTTCAGTAAAATCAATTCCTTCTAGTTGAGAAAAGCCCTGAGCTACAAGTCTAGCCTTGTTTCTTACTATTGTTCCATCCTCCCCTTGTTTATTTTTGAAGAATCCATTTTGTTCCAATGAAATGAACATTTGGTGGAGGATCAACTAATGACCAGACTTGGTTTCTCTCAAAATTTTCAAGTTCCTCATGCATGGCATTGATCCAACTAGAATTAGAAAGTGCATGACTAACATCTAAGGGCTCGAAAGAAGCAACAAAAGCGGAATCAATGAAATGAGCATGAGAACGTGTTACCCTTTGATCAAGCTCACCAATGATCTGCTCGGGAGGGTGCATCCTTTGAACATGATGTGGAGCCTCATGGCGGGATGCAGTCTCCCCCTCAACTTGTGCGTTGGATTGGTCCAAGATGACCGATGTCAAGGTAGTTGCTTCGGGACCTCGTGCCGAAGTGGTTGAAGCGGGGTCGACTTCGGGGGTTGATGTCGAGGGTAGTAGGGGTTCATCCTCGAAATCTTCGGGATCTTCTTCTTCGAATAAGGTCTGTTCCATGTCGTGTTCATTTGCCTGTTCAAAAGCTGAACTAACAGAGGGGGTTGATTCATCAAAAGTCACATCACATGACTCGATGACAGTGTTAGTCTCCAAGTTATAAACACGATAAGAATGACCATGTGTAGTGTAACCCAAAAAGATCCCGTTAGAAGAACGCGACTCAAATTTATCCAAATTACCACGCTTTAGGATAAGCAGCGACAGCCAAAAACTCGAAGATGAGTAACCTTGGGCTGTCTCCCAAAGCGCAGCTCATAAGATGTCAAATTTAAAATTGAGCGCAAGAATATACGATTTGAGATGTAACAAGCAGTGTTCATGGCCTCAGCCCAGAATTTTCTAGGAGTCCTATGCTCATCAAGCATCGTCCTAGCCATCTCAACCAAAGTGCGGTTCTTCCTCTCAACGACACCATTCTGTTGAGGAACCCGCGGAGCAGAGAATTGATGTTCTATGCCATGCTCCATGCAAAAGTCAACAAAGAGACTGTTTTTTAACTCAGTGCCATTATCACTTCGAATGAATTTCAATGCACCAGGGAGTTCAGTGAAAAGTCTCAAAGCCAAGCTCCAAAAGTGTGAAAACACTTCATCCTTGCTGGCAAGAAAGAAGACCCAAGAATAGCGAGAGAAATCGTCGACAATTACTAAAACATACCACTTGCCGCCTAAAGAACTAACCCGAGAAGGACCTACAGTATCCATATGGAGAAGTTCTTCGGGTTGTTCAGTCATCACTGTGGTGACCGGCGAATGCGAAGCGGCAATCATTTTCCATGTCGACACGGAGCACAAACTAAATTCTTCTCAAACTTGAGATTGGGCAATCCTCGGATCAGGCCTAGGGCGCTCAGACGAGCGAGCAACTCAAAGCTCATATGCCCTAGTCTCCTATGCCACTTCCAAAGCTCAGAAGTCGAATGTGCAACAAGACAATGAGAAGAACCAGATGACTCTGAAAAATCAGCTCCAAACACTCTCCCAACTCTAAAGATCTTACACACCACAACGCCATCAGAATTGAGTACTTGCGAAGTATCGCGATGAAATCGCACTTCGAAGCCCTCATCAAGCAACTGAGATACAGACAACAAATTGTATCCCAGGTTTTCAACCAAAGCAACATCTTTGAGAGTGAAATTCGAGTTAATTCTTACCACACCTTTACCTTTCACTCTACTCCTTCGATTATTTCTGAAGGTGATATGTTCCCTTTGCTTGGTTGTGGTGAGGCTGGAGAACCATGCTGCATCTCCGGTCATGTGGCGCGAACAACCGGAGTCCATGATCCACGTGCCCTCCAAGCCTCGATCTGTCACCTACACATGATAAGAATATCTCGATCGCTCAGTGCTGGGGTGAGTGAAAAAATGACGAGGCATCCAGCACTGAGTGACACGAGTAGTAGGCACAGTAAAAATAGACGGTCTACGCACATGATAATCTAAATGATGCAAAATGCGAGGTCTACCTACATGTAAAGATCGAAAAGCATGACGAGGTCTCCTACTCTGACGAGGTACAAAGCTACTCGCCCGGTGTCTTACACCATATGGAACATGGTGAACACCTCGAGGAGTAAAACCTCTCCGAGAAGCACAAGGAGCCTCGAAAACAGGACGAGAGTAGAACTCAAACTCATGCATACCTAAAGATGGGTAATGCATGTCCTGGTAACTCATCGCCTGAGCGCGTCGCTCATCCTTGATGCGACGAAAATAGAACCCAACCAAATGACCCGCCCGCTGACAGTAAGAACAGTGAAAAACTCTCCTGGGGGCACTCTCATGGGTCACAGGAGCAACTCTCACAGGCTCCTTGGGCTTCTGCTGAGTGGTTTTCTTGGGAGGATTTTTCTTGGCAGGAGGTGTGGTTTTCTTTGGTGGTTGGGTAGGCTTCTTAGCTGATGGAGTGTCTAACAGAGCTCTCTCTTTCTCTAAGGTAGTGGGAGAGGTAAAAACAGTTTTGGTCTTACTGTCTGAAGGAATCTTCTCAAAACCTAAACCTAGAGCTACCCCTGCTCTGTCAGCACACAACTTGGTCTTGGCCAAGAGCAAATCCATCCTACCCTTCCCCTCAGTGCATTTATTAACTACGGAAAGAAGGTATTCATTTTCTGACATGAGGTTCTCAACTCGCTCTCTAACAGTGCCTAGCTGGTCCTTAAGGGTAATGCATGTGTCACTAACAGGCTGCACATCCTTAGAACTACCGGCTCTCTCCAATCTAGCCTCTAAATCATGAACATGCTTATCGCGTAAATTAATGCTTTCAGCGTAATAAAGAACAGTTCATGCATTCAATAACATCATGAGGTCTAGAATCCACCACCAAAAGCTGCTTCTGTGCAGTCTCAAGCTCAGAAAGAGTTTGAGCATGTACAGAACGCAACTGAGCAAGCTCACCCATGACAGTGGTACAAGAATCACATTCAACATCATTAATTTTAGACTTAAGCATGGCATAATCAGTAGAAACAGATTCTAGCCTAAGTCTAAGGTCTTTTCTTTCTCTAGCGGCTTGCACAAGTGTCCCGTTGGATCGCAAGTTACTCACTATCGCATCAAAGCGAGAAAACATGGCATCTATAGATTCACCAGGTGCCTGCACAAACAACTGATACTGTTGATTGTATGTGCTTTGGCGCCTGGCCTTAATCTGTGTAGAGCCCTCATGAAAAATAGTGAGTGTTGTCCAAATCTCCCTAGCAGTCCTAAGGTGCTGCACCCTATCAAACTCACTCCGGCTCAAACCAATAAACAGTATGTTTCTTGCCTTCGAGTTGGCATTATACTGATCTTTTTCTGTTTGAGTGGTGCGAGTATCAGGGATGGAGTATTGTGAGTCCACAATCTCCCAAATTGCATTTCCTTGGCTTAACAAGTAAGCCTCCATGCGCACCTTTCAGTATGCAAAATCAGTCCCATCGAACAGAGGAATTTTACTGCCTCTATCCATGTCACCAATAGATCACAAAACCGGTTAAGGTCAACTGGTGATCTTAACCCGCTCTGATACCAATTGTTGGACCGAAAACGATGACTAGAGGGGGGGTGAATGGGAGCTTTTTAAAATTTCAGACTAAAAACTAGCCTTCGGTTTTAATTTTGTCTTCTGCTGAACAGGCTTCGAACACTACCTTCGAAGTTCTGGTTCGGAGGTGTTTTGACAACTTCGAACACAGGCTTCGCAGGAGCAAAAGTTCGAAGCCAAGAAGACTTCGCTCCACTCACAACCCTCGAAAATCTACTCTGCTAAGTCAGTGCAGGCTCCGCACACAGGGTGCTTCGAGCAGGCTTCACACTTCACCCTTCGCAAGAGTGGACGACCCTCTGCGGACTTCGACCAAGTATTTGGCAGCAGCAACTGGTGATGGGTTTCGTACACGAAGGTCTAAATGCACACTATGAGGACTTCGCTAAGGACTTAGACACAAGAAGCAAAACAGGCTTCGAACAGGGCTTCGCTAGTAAGCAGTGAGGTCTAGCCTCCTGTCACACAGAGCGAACGCGCACTGTAAAACACACTTCGCACAAAACACCCTTCGCCTAGACAGGCTTCGGTGCACTACAACTAGCGAGGTATGTAAAACGAGCTCAAGCAAAAGCACACAGAAGCAGGGCTTAGCCGCTTGAACAAGGAACACTAAAAATTGAACTCTGGATGAATACAAAGAAGTGGTGGCTGGTACAGGAGCTCAACAGTAAATGCTGAAAGTGTTAAATGTTACCTACCGAGCCCCCATATTTATAGCCCACAGTTCACCCAAAGGAATTGACTACTTTACCCCTAGGGTTTACATTGGTTTTGTCTCTACAGAACTGAGGGGTACAAAAGGTAGTCAACTTTATTGGAGGCTTCTCTGTCAGCCTTTGCAGAGGGGACAGCGCCAGCTTTTTGCAGAGCAGACACTGTCAGACTTGCAGCCTTTGACCTTTCTGAAGCCCCCTTCGCACGCGAGGGGTGCGATAGCTTCGGTGAGAAGCCTTGAGCCAGATGGCCTTCGCTTCACCGAAGTCATCCTTCGATACAGTGACGGTTTTGAGCCGAAGCCGTCAAAGCCCTTGGGCCTTCGCACCAACACCTCCGGAGTGGACCACCACGGCTTCACAGCTTCCGCCCAGCTCGAACTCCATCAGTCCATGTACCAAAGCCATGCAGGCCAAAGTACCACAAGACAACCATACTCCGAAGCCCCACCTTCGGAGTACCACCCTTCGAAGTCCCTCCTTCGTCCAAGGCCTCCGCATGAAGCATTCCATGAGCACTTCGTCGCAGTGTCTCTCCCCGAGCACACTCCTCGACGAGCCTCACCCGGACCATGTCTTCGATGCACCTCGACTTCTGAGATCTTCGTCGGGCACCTTCGAATGTCTCCCTCCGGAGCACACTTCGAACTCCTTGCCTCCGCAGAGGACTTGATCCAACCAACTCCGAAGTCACTCCATCCGGAGTACCTTCTAAGTGCCTCACCTCCGAGGACTTTGTCTCGGAGTACCTTCACCCGGAGCCACGCTCCGCATTCTCTGCCTTCACCTGACACACCTCGACCCAAGGATCGACCCAGACCCCTTCGCAGCCACCGTGACGGAGCTCCCCGCTCCCCTGGCATCAAGCCTCCCGCTTGACCCAGGTTCACCTGCCGCGAACCTGTCCGTCACCTCCGAAGTCCCTGCGCACCACAGACAAGCAAACAAATGTTTCCAGTACTCCAGAGACCTCTCCGGGTTAGCAACCTCCGGCACACACTCCGGTGTACCGCCCAAAGTACCGAAGCCTTCGGTACAAGCCTAGTCATTGTGTACTGTCAGACCCCTCCGACTGGTACACTCCGCTGCAACAGCTGCAGCAACCAAACCACCGAACCCTTCGGTGAAACCACCTCCGAACACCCTTCGGAGGTCCAACCTCCGAACTCCCTTTGGAGGTACCCCTTCGAACCAGAGGGTAAAAGCCTGTCAATCACTCATCACAAACACCAAAACCAACCCTTGGTTTCTTAGTCCTAAATCCAGATTTGATAGGTAGCCGATGCTCCATGAGCTCACGGCTTAATCTAGGCATCTCACTATACTCCCATGTGAAACAATCGACGTACGACCGAAGCAACTTTATTACTTCAGCCTTTTCATCAGGCTGTAAATGTTGGTTTACAAAAGTCGTCCTTGGGATGCTACCATCGCCTATGTCAATTTCTTCTAAAGGATCGGCCGACACAAAACCTTGTCCTAATTTCTCTACTTCGCTAAAATTTTCGATGGCCTCGGCAATACCGTCTTTAGCAGACCGATGTTGCTCTACACGAGACTTTAGCCAATCTAGATTACTTTTGCTAGACATGACTACTAATTTAGAAACAGCTGTGCTACACCATCTTGCCTTATAGACACTGGTACGAAACGTCCTCCGGACACGCTAACAAAGTCCTACTCCAAAAAATCCCTAGCCGATAGACATTCTACTTTATTGTGGATGGCGTCATTGGACACATCGGCCAATGCTACCTGGGCCGAAGTATCTGTGGGTATGACCTCTACTTCATCGCCATCCCACTGAATTAGGCATTGGTGTAAAGTAGAAGGAATGCAGTAGTTTGCGTGAATTCAGTCACGCCCGAGCAGCACACTTTAGTTACCTTCCACGTCGATGATGAAGAATGCCATCGGCAACGTCTTGTTGCCCACTATTAACTTCATGGAGAGTACGCCTTTGGCCTCGGAACTCTTACTGTTGAAGCCGTTGAGCATTAAGTTAGTTTTCTTCAGGTCCTCCTCGTCCCTGCCAAGATTCTTCAATAGCGAGTAAGGCATTAGCTTAACGGTGGCACCACCATCAACAAGCATCCTAGAGATCGACTTCCTATCAATGTGACCCTTGACGTAGAGAGGCTTTAGATGGCGAGCCGAATCCTCGGGATTTTCAAAAATAGCATTGCGTCGGCTAAGGTTCAACTAAGCGACCTCGGCCTCTTCCCGTGGTAGTGCGAACTCTGCGGGCAGCATGATGACGTAGATGTCCATTGCTTGAGGTGCGGGTCCCTCAGAGACGGGCGAGTAGTCATCGTCGAGCATGTCATCGTCGTCGTCACTCGGACTAGGAGTCGGGTTGGTTATCTCAACCGGCTTAATCCTCCATACCTGTCTCATCGTTTGTCGATGGTGGATTTCCTTAAAGATGGCATCTCGATCATCCTTGACTTTCTTCTTGTGCATCCACAAGTTTAGGGGGAGATTTTTGGCTTTCTCTGGGATTCATTTTAGGGGACGTTTTAGTCTCTTTTCTCTTTACTCTTTGGATATCCTTATTGATAATTCAGACATTGCACTCATTAGAGTTTTTATTTGAAATATTTGTTTGATTTCTTTTCTATTAAACCATAATGACCTTTGCTAGCTTTTGCTTTGTTTTTGATCATTAGGGTTAAACCTTTTATTTTATTTACTTCTCTCTGTTCTCTTGTGTTTTGTTTTTGTGTTTCCACATGTGTTCGCATGTTCCAAAGTGTTGAAGAAAAGGTTGTTGACAATGCACTCATCAAGGGGGAGATTGAGGAGCCATTTTGAATATCATGAGTCTCATGGTTCCTGAAAGTGAAAGGAAGAAGAGGAGAGAAGAAGAGAAGACCTACCGTGTTTGGACCACATGTGATTGTGTTACACAGGTGACGAGTGACCATGTTTAGACCATATGGGAGCCACAAAGTCGGGCCGACCCAATCAGGGTACATGGGCAAGGAACGGCAGGGGAGTCATTGTGATTTGACCAGGTTTGACTTAGGTAAATGGGTGGCGAGCGACTGCAGGGCTGAGGGTGTCATAGAGTCCGCTCAGCCCAATCTAGGTATTTAGGGCAGAGGCGATGAGCGCTTTATCGGTTTCGGCGCAAAACCAAGGCCCACATCTAGAACATTTATTAGATATCCAACAGTCCTGAAGCGAAGCCGTAGCTACTACAAAAGCTCCGTATTAGAACAAGTAATCTTTAGATAGGATTTTACTATTTTGCTCATTGGGCCCACTATTTTTATTTTCATGTCTGTGTGTATTTTACCCTAGGGGCAATTGCATCTTTTGCACTTTTTGAACTTCCTATAAAAGGCCATGTATACCGTAGGGTTTCACCAAATCATCCAAAATTAAAAATCTGAGTTCACCTTTACTTTTTGTCTTCCCTTACCTCCTGCAACCACCGGCCTATTCATCCTGCTCAGTCGCAGCTTGTTTCTATCTAGTTTTATGTTACCCTATGAAGAACCGACGATTGGTTTTCTTGAGGACTCCGGTTTTCACCGGGAGCTGATTTTCCCTATTGCGTGGCGGCGTGAGGCGTGCGGTAGCGCGTGAAGCATGTGCTCGTGAATTGTGAGGAAGTTTCGGCATAGGGGCTCTTTCTCTCGGAAGCTGGGAGTTAGGCTACACTCGGGTGGAGTCCGCGTAGAGAAGAACGGCAGCCCTAGGAATGAGCCGCTGGGTGCGCAGTCCGCACAGTCGCCACTAGGAGAGCATAGAGCACATTAATTCATCATTAATCCTCGTGCACATACAGTTACATCTGTAGATTAATTTGTGTGGTTCAATAGCTGCATGTTTTCCATTTTCAGATTTCAATATGCATTTTCATTGGTTTATATGTGTGGTCCATGTGATTGACAAGTGGGTGATGTCTTATCTATAAACACAGTTTATTCCGTACATTTTTATAGCTGTGGTTTGAGGATATTTGTAGCGCCCGGATTTCATAAAACCTAGACTTTATTGAAATTCCATAAAAAAATAAATAATAACAAGATGTTCATCACACGATGACACACATATGTCAAACATTTGTGGCTCGCAGACCACATTATTACACAAGTGTTAAAATAAAAAGAAACTATGAAAATAATAAACTCGATGACATCTTCTCCGGGGTCGCTTCCTAGATTAGGTCGCTACTCAAGACCATCCTCATCGTAGTACGCCTCTGAAGTGGTTTTTCCAACGGGTGAGTACAAACATACTCAACAATCCACCGAGAAATGCAATAATAATGCAAGGTAATAACAAGGGGAGGTAATGGTTTAAAATGTGGAAAAGTACATTTTTGACTTGCAACCTTTAATATGAGTCGGGTTTATTCATACAAAATATTTAAATCATGGATGATGCAACATATTCTAACTCGAGGAGTACAGTCAGCCCTCCTCGCTCGACAGTCCTTACATGCCCAATCAATCATGCAACACTTCTCAAACATACACTAACTATGGGATATCACTCTACTCGCCATTGACTGTGAGCTCAGTTTTTCGAAAATATTTAACTCTGATCAGAGGTGTACCACTGTAACCAAAAGACACTCATTCCCGCACACCGTAGTGTGTCCAATGACCCAAGTCACAGGAACTCATGATGAAACCTTTAGCATGAATCGCTCCAACTCAATGACAGACACTATAGGATTCGCCGGCGTGCCGGTGCACCGGACCAACGTCGCGCCCCCTTTTGGGTCACATGGCCCAAGCCACCCGCAGGTGGTGCTTGCTCCTCTCCACATAGTGCCTAGGGTTTGAATGACCCATACCTCTTGTTAAGACTTACCCATTAGACTTGTTGTTGGTACGAAAGTGCTTTGCAATGAATCCCACAGACCGGTCCTTATAGTGCCCCGGGTGCGACTAACCAATGCCCTCTCTTGCACCCGGAACCCACAATGCTAACTTATCAAACCAATACCAAGACCAACATAATACAAGGGGTGAGAGACATAGAGGATCATATATCAGATTCCAAGCACCTACGACTCGTTTTTAAGCCTATAGCAGTTGTGTTGATACATTGGACACTTCTAATATTAATAATTATACTGGTGACAAAGAATTCAGGCTCGATAGCATGGCTTTGGTTTGCACATCAAGGTCGGAGATCTGATAAATATAACGTAGGGTTATTCATTTGACTAATGCAAATATAACCTATGAGTTTTAGTGATTTTTAATTAAAAACTGGGTTCAATATGTTAAAAATGGGGTTGCTTACTTGCCTTGTTCAACGAAAGTAGAAGGGTTAGCTTCGGGAAAATACTTCGGCTATTCAACAATGTCATAATCTTTACTGTACGGAAAATGAGAAAAAACAATCAATTAAAACAATATGAAATCACAATACAAGCATATATATTTTATTGGGCAAAGTTGAAGAGAATAAAAAGATAAAGCTTCTTAAATTAAAATGGAAATTTTTAGAGTTAATTTAAGGGACTTATGAATTTTTGAAGTTATAATATGATTTCTTCAACTATTATTTTTAGTCCCAATTAAATAATGTAAAATGTTCAGTCTAAATATATAAATTTTAGTGGATAAACCTGAAGATAACAATACGACAAGTTTTCTGAAGTTGGAATGGTAATTTTTTTATGTTAATTCCAAGGAATTGTGAATTTTTGTAGTTAGAACATGATTTCTCAATTTTATTTTTATCCTAATTAAATAATATAAAATATACAGTATAAACATATAAATTTTATTGTATGAACATGAAGATAATAAAAAGATAAACTTTATGAAATTTGAATGGTCAAATTTAGAGTTAATTTGAGCAAGATATGAATTTCTAAACTTTAAATCAATTTCTGGAATTTTTTTAAATCCTAATTCAGCCTTCGGTCCATGGTGTACTGGGTTCACAGCACTGTGCTATGAGCCGGTAGGCGTTAAGTGAAAATGAATGGTTGAGATCACTCGGTACCCTTTCGTTCAACTCAAGAAGCCAGGATTAAACCTCTTATGTGATTTAATTCAAGCCGTTCGATCGTGATCGTGCGGTCGTAGTGAGATCCAACACGGCACAGGGTAATTACCTGTGCCGGTTATCTTCTCCGGCGATGGCTGGCGATGGTGGAGGGCCTATCGACAGCGGTGAAGTCTCGGGTTCTCGTCAGCGATGCGGTTCCAGCAGCGAGGGGCTCGATCGGAGTGGGGGTCGAGCTCAGGGAGGCGACAGCGGTCCTGAAGAGGGGCCGACGGCGAGCGACGGCTGGAGGCATGACAAAGGGGCGACACAAAAACGACACTGAGGCACACGATTCTGGCGAGGGAAGGAAATTGAGGGGTGTGCTCGTCGTGGTGTGCCGAGGGGGTCCTTTATAGTACTCCGGCTACGGCGAATGGTGGTGCAAAGAGGGAAACCAAGGTATTAAACCCATTCATGCCGGCGAGGTTTAACTCGGTAAATTGCTGTGCTCCAGGGCTTAACGGCGAGGGAATTAGAGGGTAATCAAGTGTGGGTATTATGGGCATTAAGCAGGGCTCAGGACCACGACGAAGTCGCTCGGGCATTACAGCAGTGGCCGGGGATCTCAAGAGTGCGAGGTTGAAGATGACTGATAGGGGGGTCCACTGGTCAGCGAGAGCGAGAGGGCGCGAGGGTTAACGGTCGGCACCGACAGGTGGGGCCGATGCTTGCGCTGAGAGGGTGTTGCTGACAGGTGGGCCTCGGGCTCGGGTGCGAGGGCCGAGCGCGCCGACAGGCGAGGCCCACTTGTCAGAGAGAGGGCGGCATGAGGGATGTGTTGGGCCGGCCGGGGAGATAGAAAATGGACGAGAGCGGCCCAATACTGTTTAAATTCATTTCTGAATAAAAAATAATTGTTGAAAATAGTTTAAAAATTCTGAGCTAGCACCAAAGTTTGCAAAAAAATTGTAAAAATTCTCTGAACTGTATCTTGGTGTTAGGAACACAATATATTTTTCTCAGACCTTGGTTTGGACTGTATATATAGATATTTACTTATTTGGATATTTTCAGTTTTAAAGGGAATCAAATTTAATTATTTCCTCTGTGAGAAGTAGTAGTGGTGATAGTAGACTCATCACCACTAGCTTTTTTTAAAATAATACGGATATCGGTTTAAGTCCACTGTTTGTGGAAATATGTTTTTATAGACGGTTGTGTCAAGCCAACCATGCATCATTGTGTAAGAATATATGCTTCTAGTTCCATAGTTTGTTAAGTTTTTGTGATAAATGATTATATGATAATTGGGACTAATAATATTTGTAAAATGTGTATCAAGTTAGGACCCCAGTGAGTTGTGCTTCATCAATTCACCTAATGGAGAGAGTGGGCGGTCTTCTCAGAGGAAACCGGATATTAAGAACTCTTCTTGCTAGTTTATCATATCTAAATTAAGGAGTTGAGGTTGATGTGGAATTAGAATAACGTGGTTTGCTTTTTAGTTGACAGTTTTTAAATCATGTCTTGGTCTTGAAAGGACACTGATATCATTTAGAGGAGCGTGAACAGGTATTCCGAAAAACTTCTTACAGAAAATAGTTAATTTGAAAAACTCTTTGATCGGATGTTTTGGTTAGGGACCGGAAGTTTTTCGGAACTTCAACAAATTAGAAATTCCGATATGAATTGGAAGTTCTGATGGGCTTAAAAAATCAACAAATATGACTTTTGATCTAGCCAACAAAGTGAATGAATGAAAATGTGCATAATGATTTTGGCTCTAACTTTTACATAAGAATATATTCTATAACCTTGATAGCAAATAGATCGGGCAATATTAAAGTATGAACTAGCAAGAACACCAAGGACACTAAGAACACAAGATGAATTTTTATAGCGATTCTAGAAGAATATAAAGTTATCACAAGTTGTTTGGAGTATGCCTGTGCAAGGAAAACCAGATCCATAAGGTAGATTTAGAGATCGGGCTAAAACAAGCAATGAACGTAATTAACCGATAAACTTTAAATCTAGTTTCTTATAATGAGTTCCACTAGAAACCAATTGTTCTTGCAGGTTCTAATAGGTATTATGAAGCTATCAAATTCATCAATTGCAATGAAAATAGCACGAGCACATAGATCGGGCTAAAACATGTATGAATACGATGAACTAGCTCATGAACATAAAGAACACAATGAACACAAGTGGTTATTTACCGGAGTTTGGATCGCTTGAAACAGAGAGTTCAAATTGGACATTCTGACGTAAAATCAGAAGTTCTGACTAAAAAAGAATTCCCGACTAAGAGCTCAAATCGGAAGTTCGGAATCCAGGATTTGAACTTCCGAAATTCCTAGGAGCACCCCAGAAAATAAGTTATAACTTTTGACTTCGAAATCTGTTTTTGATGATCCTTGACATTTTGGAAAGTTTATTCAAAGGGCTATCCAACCAACTAAAGAACAAGGCTTAAAACCGAAAGGAAAAAAGATATGGCTTTGATTTTCTCTCTAGATAGCAATGCGATAAAACATTTTGAGATCCGAGACATACAAACACATCAACTTTGTATCCCTCTTAATAGTACGTCATTCCTATACTGAAATTCAAGTATAAAATATTTATAACAATAGTGAGGGATGACAAAGTTGAAACCAATCCATTATTTGTGATTGTTCACCTATACACACATAGTCGAACATGTTACTCTCAAAATATTTATACCTTTGCCTTGAGCAATATCCGCTTTTAATTTTAGCTTGATGTTGATCAACGTATGATGTGTGGGTGCTTCCACATATTCAAGCCATTTGATATCCTTCAATACATGAAGCCCAAACTTATTTTTTTCTTCATCAACTCTTGCATTTATTGAATAAGAGATGTGGATAATCCATAGTTTTTTTGGATTTACTTGGTCATCGGCACAAGCCTTCTACTCGGTAAACCCAATATTTTTTTGTGTGTGAACCATGTTTCGATACTACGTGATATTTTCTATTTGGTTTTATCTTAAATAAATTTCTGCACTCAAAATACAACATATATTATCTCATGCAAAAAAATTCATATTTTTTAAGTTCAATTTGCTATTTTTAATTTATTAAGTATGTTTTTAGAATTTAAATTGAAATAGGTGAAATTTGAACTACAAGTGCCTAAAATAATGAACCAAAAATCAGAGAAAAATCATATTCATATTTCTGAGTATATATTGAGTTCTTATGCACTAAATTAAAATAACTTTTTAAAAAACAAGGTCGTTACACTCTATAGACAAACATAAACCATAATAGTTTTTAATTCTAAAAAAATCAAATGAAGTTCTAAAATATGAGACTTATCGTAGTGTTATGATATGATACATAGATATTGTGATATAAAATTAAAAATATTTCGAGAAAGTTGTCATATATGATGTTAAGAAACTTGAGATAAGCAAGGAGGAGATAGATTTTATTGAAGGAATAGGTTACATTTGAATGCAATTTGATAATTAGATCTCTTTTTGTACTTGAATTTTTTTATACAATTAAAATATAACATAACTTATCTAATGCAAAAATATGGTATTTTTTAAGTCAGTTTACTATTTTTATTTCATTAAGTGTATTTATGGGATTTAAATAAAAATAGGTCAAATTTGAAGTGCAAGTGCATGAAATAATAAACAATAAATTGTAAAAAACATATTAATGTTGTAAAGTCTATTTTTAGTTCTTAACCACAGAATTGAATGAAATTTTAAACAATATTGGTTGTGGCACTCCACTAACAATGTGGAGCTTTGTAGTTTTTTAATTCTAAAAAAATCAAATGAAGTCTGAAAAATATTACACTTGCGATGGTTTATGATATGCATATGCATATGCATATGCTTTGATAAAAATTTATTTTTTTTTGATAAAGTTGTCACGTAGAGTATTTAAAAATTGGAGATTTTGAGACGGGGAATTAGAGTTTAGAGAAGAAATGAGATAGGTTTGAATGCAAAATAATGATTAATTATTTATTTGAACTTGGTTTTTTTGCAATTAAAATACAATGTATATTATTCCATAAATTTTTTGGTATTTTTTATCCTAGCTAGCTATTTTTAATTCATTAATTGTATTTCTAGTATTTAAATTGAAACATGTCAAATATTTAAATTTTAAGTACATGAAATAAGATGCTAAATTATAAAAAAATCATATTCATATTTTTTAATATATTTTAATGTATTACCCACTATTGTTTCATAAATTTTGTTAAAGAAAAGAATGAAACAAATTTAATAAAATTTGAAAAAAAAATGTTTGCCAAGTGCCATATTCAAGACACTCGGCAAACATAAATATTGGCCTAGTGTTGCACTCGGGAAAGACAAAATTTCATGTCCCGCCATTTTTCCCACACTTTTTTCATTCTCCCGCATTTTTTTTCACTCTTCCTCCTTTAAATTTCCTTTGCCCCCCACACACCTCCCCCACCAGTTCCACCTCTCCACCACCACCAACGCCGCGCTGTCCCCGCCCGTCCCAACCTCTCCCATCCGGCCATGACACAACGCCGCGCCCTACCCATCCCGACACCGCGCCGGTCATGCCTGTCCCTGCGTCGTCCGTCCCCGCCTGTCCCAGCGGCGCCGCGCCATGTCCCGCCCCATCGCGCCCACCCTGCCCGTGCTGCCATCCTGCGCCCTTGGCATCGTCCCGCGAACCATCCCGCCGCGCCACGCCCTCGGCTCCGCCTTCACTGCTAACCAGGGATAGCAGTGGCGTTAGAGCAGTAGCGGACTGGATGCCCGCCACTGCAGGTCAGTTTTGCCTGCCGCTACAGTGTCGCTTTGTAGTAGTGTTGTCCCCGCCCGTGGCGCCACACACCACACCATGCCCGCCATGCTCTGCCGGCCATGTTTTCGATAAAATGGCTTCTTGCATGTGTCTTGTTTTTTTATTTTCTGTTTTTTTCTTTGCTGAGTGCCTAATTTTTCACTCGATAAACCTGCAGCGTGTATGTGATGGCACCATGAAGTCAGTTTTTTGCTGAGTGTCGTGACTGGCGCTCGGCAAAAGGTTTGTCGAGTACTCGATTAAAAACACTCGACGAACCCTTATTCACTAAAACTTTGTTTGCCAAGTGCAACACAAAACAAACCGACACTCATAAACTACTGAATTCAGGTAGCGTTGGTTTGATTGTTTGCCCTTGCATGTTTTCATGGCATGCATGTTTTGGTTCTCGCCAATGAGTTACGTAAATCCCTACCTAACATGACACCTGAGTATTGAGCAGCTTGGATGCAGACATTAATTACGACAAAGTTTATCACTTTTTTTTTCAAACGACGAAACTTGACAAATTTTATGTCGCTGGACTTCTGCGTCTCGAGCCCAGCAAACCTGCTGTCAGTTTGGTTTCATGTGCCGGTTTGTGCAGAGCCATTCGATTTTATTCGCCGCAATGAGAGGAAAATAAGTGTAAATTACTAGTATATATAAACTAACTTCTTTTTCATTTGTTTGTCCTAAGACATGTTAGTCCCAGCCCTAATCTAACCACCATATAACACTGTATCTTAAGTACCTATCTTTATCTTTATGCACGTATTACTAATTAAATATAATAATTTGATATCCATCTTATTTCATTATGCTGCTTTGGATTTTGTGTGGAAACTAGATCACGTATAAAATATACTTTACTTATCTTTTTCCATTTAATATATTGTCATATTAATTTCTATCCTAAGTAATATACTATTTAATACTATACAAACTATCCTTATTAGAACATTGAGATTGCCCGAGTATATATATGCTAACCCAGCCTTAGTTCTATTAAATTATTCTGATACTTCTCCCTGATCTACTAGCAATTAGCACGCTAAACGAGATGACTTTTACGCGTACTTTCGTATAGCCGTGCATCTTATCTGTGTCCTAAACACTACAAGACCATAAACTAAATTAACGGAACAAGCTACATTGTTGTGTATACTGTTAGTATTTTTTAAAAATGTTTGGATGTCTTGTTGTTTCAACTTAAGATTATAACGATCTACCATATAGAAAAACAATTAGGTTAGACAAACTTATTGAATTATTATAACCTGCATTTTAAATTATATAAGCTAGTATAATAAGTTAGTATGTTTGTTTGAGCTTATAAAAATAAGTTGGATTATTATAATTTCAAACTAAAATAAACATATTTTTAGATGTAGTCGGGTCAAGTGAATGTCCCATTAGTTTAAGTATGTGAAGTAGCTTCAATTAATTATCAAACGGAGATATAGCCACCATGATTTGAACTTTTGAAGCTGGTGTGTGATACTACTGATCCTGATACAATTAATGATACTACTGGTTTAGCTTAATTAAGAAGATTCTGCTACATCTATTACTGGTCTGATAAACACATGACTTCTGGCACATAGTATGTGGAGATTAAACAATTATAAGGAGATTTGTTGTTGTCAATTGACACTTGTTAATCAATTGTATATGAAGTTAGTTGGGCCTTAATTGATTGTTAATTTACAAATTAAAGTACTAGGCTTCCTACTCGGGATTTTTTTTGTTGATCTAGTCATCAGTGAGCCTCATACCGTTGGGAAGATTCGTCCTGACAAAAAAAACAAACGGTGCCACTTTTAGCAAAATATGTGGTTATCTAGCACTTAAAATTTGTCTCATAATAAGTGTTGTTCCTGGCTTCTCGTTTTATATTGTTGAGATAAATTTGCTCTTAGAAAAAAAGACCAAGTTGTTCCTACTTTATTAATTATAGTTACCATTTTAATGTTTAGTGGATTGTACAAAATAATTAATTAATAATTTATGCATACTCCCTCTATTTTCCTAAAGCAAGTAATATTAGCCTTCTATCAAGAGTTGCCTAAAACAAGTTGTTTTGTATTTTATTGTGCATTTTAGATGATTATGCCCCTAAAGTAATATAATTTCATTCTTGTTTCCTACATTATCTTCACTCATGAATTTATTTTACAGGGGCTAATAAGGAAAGTACAAACAAATTAATCACTCATTGCTATGTAAAATTATGTTCAAAATGGCTTCCTTTTAGAAACTAGAGTGAGTACTTATTTGGAACAAAGAAAGTATATTATATAAGTTTTTAAGGGTTGAAAAAACCAGAGTATAGTGTTGGGGGAGATAATCCCGATGGCTAAAGGAGGCCACCACCGGAGGGTCCGAAGCCTAGCGCCGGAGGGACCGGGGCCTTCGGGCGATGAAGCCGGAGGTCTTCGGAGGCTTCGGGATGCTCCGGAGGGGCTCACAGGCGTGAGGCAATCGGCCGGAGGTCGGAGGCCACCCTCTGGACTGGAGGCACCGGGGGTTACATCCCGGGGGAAGAATGCCGAAGGCCATCCTTCGGACCGAGTAGTGGTTCCGGAGGGAGTATTGGTGGGAAGAGGACCAGTCAAGCCTACAGGGGGACATGATCGTGATCCTCTGCGCCGTGTCGGGCGGCGCAGGCAGCGTCCGACACGGCTGATACGCTGTCAGAGTCGAATCTTCTTGTCTGTACTGCGTATAGTCCGTTTTGTCTATACTACTGACCGGCGTTTGGCCATGTAGCGGTTGGCGGTCCAGAGGCGCTTGGTCCTCACGACGGAGCGCCCTATAAATACCCCCCAACTACAGTTGTAATGGACACGCTCCAAGAGCACAGAATATACTACGTTCCTACATTTCCATTAAGAAAACCTGCTGGTCCAATCCGTCGTTCCAACAGTTGGCGCCATCCGTGGGGATCCTAGTTCGAGAAGCTAGCGTCCTCTACATCCATTCACCAAAGCATGTCAGGTCGAAAAGGTGCGAGCACGGTTCCCCTGCGTCGGTCAGCCCGCACCGCCGGGATCGAGCTCGCTCCGGTCCCCGACCCCAGCCAGCCCGTCGTTGCGCCCGTCGGGGCGCCCTCCCTGGAACCGACCCAAGCCCCGGAGGGGACGCCCGAGGCTCGGGGCCCTGTTGGCGTACCTGAGCCAGCCTCCGTCAACCTGGCAGGGTTCCCGGAGGGGCTGCCAGAAGGGCATCCTCCGAGCGGACCCCCGGTGGTGTCCCTCCGAACTAACTACGTCCGTTCGCGTGACCCTGAGACCGCTTCAGGAGGAAGCGGGAGTCAAGTCGATGTCTTGGCCGCTGAGAATGCCCGGCTTAAGGCGGAACTGGCCCAGTGGCAACAAGAGGCATCGCTCCGCCCCCCCCCCCCCCGAGCCCTGCCGCGCTACGAAAGCTGCCGCCGTGGCCCTGAGTGACGATGAAGACCAAGCGGAGGAGGAAAATGCGTCATACGACGAGGAGTCCCCCCTGCACCCAGACCTTCAGAGGGTGCGCTTCGGTTCGAACTTCCGGGCCGCGAAGCTTCCCAAGTACTCCGGGGATTCTGATCCCGGAGAATTCTCCCGCTCGTACGCCCTGGCGATAGAAGCATCCGGGGGGAGCCGGGACACCATGGCAAAGTGCTTCCCTCTGGCGCTCGAGGGGATCGCTCTCCGGTGGTTCTGGTCGCTCCGACCTGGAACCATCCGTTCGTGGGACCAGCTGCGGAAGAAGTTCGTCAATAACTTTCAGGGAACCTTCGTGGCCCCTATGTCCACCGGGAGTCTCTTCCAAGTGAAGCAGCAACCCGGGGAGACTTTGCGACAATATTCCCAGCGTTTCGTGCACACAAAGGCCCAGATCAAGGGGCTCTCGGCTTCCTCGGTCATCGACGCTGCCCGGGAAGGTGTCACCCACCCGGGCCTCCTCGACAAGCTCCATTGGAAGCCCATCTCTTCAGTGGCCCAGCTCATGACGTACTTCGAAGAGTATGCCCGGTCCGAAGAAGGCCAGGTGCGCCGACAGGCGATGATAGTCCCAGTTCGGGCCACGGGCACCAAGACATACGAAGCCTCTCCAAGCCTCGACCAGGGAACCAACCCAGCTACTGGCTTCCACCGCCAACATTCCGGCCGGCAAGACTTCGCCCAATGAGATTCCCGACAGGGCCGGAAGCATCTTCGGGAGGATGTCCTCAGCATCACCCCACGAGCCCCCGCTAAGCACCAGCACACTCCCGGAGGGGGCCGCTTCTCCGGGGCCAAGGCCCCATCTAGGGCACTCCCCGGGGTGTCCACTCTCTACTGCAGCGTCCACGGCGTGATCCGGAGCCACGACACCGACTCTTGTCGGACCATACTCGCCCTTCGAAGCGACTACCTCGAGCGTGGCGCTGGCCGTGGCTACACCGACCAGGGGAACCCCGTCCCTCGCCCTAAAGCAGTCCAAGTGGTCGGGCACCGTGACGAGCTAGAGGCACTGGGCCTGACCCCGGAGTTCAGTAGGGCCCAGGCCCCCAAACTCGAAGATGCGCCAGATCGGGGGAAAAGGGTAGTCCTCCCCATATCCGGAGGTGGAGCCCTGGGAGCTCTGTCCAAGCGCCAGCGGTGGGATTACGTTCGGGAGGTCAGGCATATCAGCACGTCCGGCTCCCCCGTCCTTCCTGAATGGTCCCACGTTCCCATCTCCTTCACCGCCGAGGACGCCGCCGGAGTCAAATTCCCGCACGCCGACCCCCTCGTCATTTCGGCCGATATTTCTAGAGTCGAGGTGCGTCGCATCCTGGTCGACGAGGGCAGTTCCGCTGACATCATCTTTGTGCAGGCCTTCGATCAGCTGTGCCTATCCCGCAAGCATCTACTGCTAGCTTCCCGCCCACTCCAGGGCTTCGCGGGCCCCCCGCTCGACGCCCTGGGCCAGGTCGCGCTGGAGGTGACCTTCGGCGACTCCCCCCTTCGACGCTGCGAGGAAATCCTGTTCGATGTGGTCGACGCTCCGTACGCCTACAACGCCATCTTCGGAAGAGGAATGCTCAATCGCTTCGGATCCATCGCCCACCACAACTACCTGTGCCTCAAGATGCCAACTCCAGGTGGGGTGTTGTCGGTCCTAGGCGACCAGGCCGCGGCCTGCCGGGTCGAGTACGGCCACTCGGCGCCGCTAGAGCCACGACAAATTCACAGCGTCCGTGAAGGCACAGAGGGAGCAAGCCTCCCCAGCGGTGGAGCCTCCGGGCAGAAGGGCCGCCCAAAAAAACCTCTCCCGGAGGGGGAGGTCATTACGAAGATCCTGGTCCAAGATGAGAAGGAGTACCTGTCGCGCCCCGATTTAATAAATCAGGACTTTATTGAAATTCCATAGAAAATCAATAAAACAAGACGTTCATCATGCGACCACGTACAATACGAGCAATCATTCACGGTTCGTAGACCGCATTAATACAAAAGTGAATAAAGGTGAAGAGAAACTAATAAAATAAGGGTCCTAGATGAACGCCTCCTTCCAGTCTCGCCTTGACTGGGTCGCTACTCCAGACCTTCATCCTCCTCGTAGTAGACTGGCTCTGATGTTGTAAGTCAACGGGGTGAGTACAGATGTACTCAGCAAGCCACCGAATGCAAATATAATGCAAGGTAATAACAAGGGAGATAGTGGCTAATTTAGCGGAAGCAGCATATTTGTAAAGCTTTAAATGAGAGCAATTTATTGGTACGGAAAAGTAAACATGTGCATGTGTATCATCATCTTCTAACTCGAGGGGTACAGTCACCCCACCTCGCTCAACAGTCCTTACGTGCCATGAATAATCCGAACATTCACCCAATTGTAAACTAACTGCGAGTAGTTACACAACCCGCCCTTGACCGTGGGCTCGGCTCTTCGAAAAGATTAAATTACTCTGATCAGAGATGTACCACTGTACCCACAAGGCACGCACTCATCACCTACACCGAAGTGTAACGAGATGACCCATCACACGGGAACTCGTGCCAAAACCTTCCATATGGTTCCCTCCGACTCCACAACACCCTCTTATGGGTTTCGTATCGTGTCTCGACGTGTCGAGTGCTCACCATACCCCCCCTTGAGCCTTCTTTGGTACAAGTCGCCCGCAGGCTAGCCCCTTGTACCCCTCCACTATGGTGCATAGAGTCGAAGAGTTCCACACTTCCAGTTAGGACTTACCCATTAGACTTGTGGTTGGTACGGAAGTGCTTTGCAACAGATCCCGCAGACCGGTCCTTATAGTGCCCCGGGTGCGACAAACCAGTGCCCGAGCTTGCACCCGGAACCCACCATACTTATAACCTAGCCAACTCCAACAGAGTCCAGAGACGAGAATAACAGGGAAATACTTATACAGAATCCAGCTATCTACGACTCATTCTTTTTAACCTATAGCAGGTGTGCCGGTACATTGGGCACTAGCTAATATAGTATTTGTAGGGTGACAAGGAGTTAAGGCTCAATAAGCATGGCTTGGGTTTGCACACAAGGACGGGGATCTAATAAATATAAGTGTAAGGCTTGATCTTTGACTAATGCAATATTAACCTATGTGTTATAGCGATAATTTATTAAAATCATGGGCTCAATGATGATCAACTGTTTCCACAGAGATGGTCGATGACTTGCCTTGCTCAGCAAATGGGGATGGAGGAACCTCGGGGTAGAACTCCTGCTCCTCGACGAACTCGTAGTCTTCTCGATACGGAAAATAAACAATACATTCAATAAACAGATAAAATCCACCAAATAACAAACATACATATTTGTGGGTTTTTATTATGTTGAATAAAGCTTCATTATTCTGATGTTTGGTGAATAAACAATAATCTTATTTTTCTCAAGGCTTTTCTCATTTATTTTCCTGAATTAATAATTTATCCCTAAGGGGTTTTTATTCTTTTATTTCCTAAAAATATTTTGGGTAACAGTAACATACTGTTTTTATGGCATCAATGTGTAGAGAATATTATTCTGGATTTAACAAAATTTGAATGGTGAAATTTGGAGTTAAAATGAGCAAGATATGAATTTTGAAGTTTAAACTATTTTTCTGGATTTTATTTAAACAGAAAAACAGTCCCTGGTCCACGGTGAACCAGGTTCACCGTGAACCCGTGACTATGCGCGTGGACCCGAGCGATCTGGGCCGTTGGATCTGGATCTGGCGGCCAGATGCGAGGCGGGGGTTTTAAATGAAAATGAACGGCTGAGATTAAAACGTGGCGAACGGTTACACGTGGACGCCTGAGATCGCTCGGGGGGTTTAAGTGGCGATCGACGGCCGAGAGGCCTCGATACCCCTTTGACCAGATCCGAGGGCCCAGATTAAATCCCTCCGGGATTTAATCTTAGCCCTCCGATCGCGATCGGACGGTCGCTGTTTGATCCGGCACGGCACGACGTAAGGGGGCGCGTATCCCCCTTCGTCTCCGGCGACGGCGGCCTCGGATGCGATGGCGACGGCGGCGGCGAGCGCCTACGGGCATAGCTAACGGCAAAAATGGAACGGGGAGGGGCGGGCGGTCATGACCGTACCTTTGACGGCGACGACGGAGGTCCGGAGGTGACCGGCGGCGAGCGTAGATGGCGGAGGGGTTTCGGGTGCTCGACGGCGACGACGATCCGGGGGTCTTCACGACCGATGGAGTGGTGGCCGAGGACGGGTGAGCTCCGGCGATCACAACGGTGGCGACGGCTAGGACGGGGGAGGTCCGAGGTGGCGGAGAGCGACGGCCGGAGGTGGAGCAGGGGAGGGGCTCGCAAAAACAGCAGCGGCGCTCTGGAGGGCGAAGGCTAGGGCTTAGGCGGTGTGGGCAGAGTGCGGTGAGCCGAGGGGTACTTATAGGGTCGCCGGCGTCGGTTAAATGGAAGGGAACCCGAGGGTTTCCTTTTCTCTCCGGCGAGCTTCCATGAGCGCGGGTACCTGCCATCCAAGGTGAAAACGCGTGGAGATAAGGGGGAAAGCGATCGCCGGGATTTGGCAAGTCATGGCGTGGGCCCAGATCGGCGATTGACGGCTGGCAGGGGCGATTTCGGCAGGGGGGCTCGCCGGCGATGGAAAGGGGGATCCCTTTCCATCGGGAAAGAAGCTTCCGACAGGTGGCCCCCACCTGTCGGCGGGTGAATGGAAATGGAAACCCAGACAGGCGGGCCATGGTTGTCAGAGGGAGAGAGGGGAGTGGCAGAGGCTGACTGGTGGGGCCGAGGCGGGGCGCGGGCGGGAGGAGAGAGGGGAGCGGCGCCGACAGGCGGGTCCCGCTTGTCAGTGGGAGGGCAGTGATGGGCTGGGCCGAAAGGCCTTCAGAGGGGAAAATGGGGTTGCGGCCCAATAAGTATTAAAATGTATTTTTCAATTAAAATAATTCCAGAAATTCAAATATTTGTTTAAGGGTTGGATCACTGTTGGTAAAAATTTGTAAAAATTCCTAAAATTATATCTTGGTCTCTAGTCCATCTCATAAAATTTTCAAGTCCAGATTTTGAGTATTTCTCCCTGTTTGGCTTTATTTGGATTCTTTTGTGATTTTCCTTTAATAATAAATCCAGAAATAATTATAAATAATGTTTTCTTTTTTTATTTTATTCCTTTTAATTTTTGGGGTGTTACAATCCTATCCCCCTTACAGAGAATCTCGTCCTCGAGATTCGGATCAATCCTCGAATAGCTCAGGATGCTGTGCCTTGAGTTCATCTTCTTTCTCCCATGTGGCTTCCTCTACTGGGTGATTGCTCCACTGCACCTTGCAGAAGCGGATGACTCGACTCCTGGTGGTTCTTTCTTTGACTTCCAATATCTTGACCGGTTTCTCCACATAAGTCAGATCCTCTTGGACATCCAACTGCTGAAGATCCACTTGCTCCGTGGGGACGCGGAGACACTTCTTGAGTTGAGACACATGAAATACGTCATGCACTCCAGCCAATGAAGGTGGTAATTCCAACTGATATGCGACTTCGCCTTGGCGTCGAATAACGGGAAATGGTCCAACATATCGAGGGGCCAACTTTCCTCTCATGTTAAACCGTTGAGTCCCACGAAGAGGTGTAACCCGAAGGTATACATGGTCTCCTTCTTCAAAGGCTAGATCTCGACGACGATTGTCGGCGTAGCTCTTCTGTCGCGATTGGGCCGTCTTGAGTCTGTCTCTGATGATCCGTACTTTCTCTTCGGCTTCACGGAGAATGTCGGTTCCGAATACTTGGGATTCACCAGTTTGGTCCCAAAGGAGAGGCGTTCTGCACTTACGTCCATATAGGGCTTCAAAAGGAGACATCTGAAGACTGGCTTGGTAGCTATTGTTGTATGAAAATTCTGCATATGGCAAGCTCTTGTCCCAAGTGGCTCCAAAATCCAAAACACAGGCTCGAAGCATATCCTCTAGTATCTGATTTACCCTTTCTGTTTGTCCATCTGTCTGAGGATGGTAGGCGGTACTGAAATTTAATCTCGTGCCCATCTCCTCTTGGAGGTTCTTCCAAAAGCGAGAGGTGAACTGACTTCCTCGGTCGGATACTATTTTCTTGGGCACTCCATGAAGACATACTATCCGGGCCATATATAACTCTGCTAGCTTAGGGCCACTAAAGGTCGTCTTGACGGCTATGAAATGAGCTACTTTTGTAAGCCGATCAATGATCACCCATATAGAATCATACCCGAGTTGGGTCTTTGGGAGTCCGGTGATGAAATCCATACCG
Source organism: Zizania palustris (assembly GCA_019279435.1). Taxonomy (NCBI): domain Eukaryota; kingdom Viridiplantae; phylum Streptophyta; class Magnoliopsida; order Poales; family Poaceae; genus Zizania; species Zizania palustris. Next base: position 48,577,072 of record JAAALK010000288.1, on the reverse strand, counting down.
ATCTCTTCCCACTTCCATTCCGGCACTTTAAGTGGTTGTAACAATCCTGCAGGCCTCTGATGTTCGGCTTTTACTCTTCTGCAGGTGTCACATTCGGCGACGAACTGGGCAATCTCTCTTTTCATGCTAACCCACCAATATCGTTCCTTCAGATCTTGGTACATCTTGGTACTGCCGGGATGAATGGAGTACAACGTCTCGTGGGCTTCTCTTAGGATAAGAGTCTTTATTTCAGGTTTATCCGGCACACATATCCGAGTTCCAAACCATATGGTGCCATTCTCGTCTTCTGAAAATCCGGGGGCCTTTCCTTGTCTCATATTCTTCTTAATGGCGGCTATATCCGGGTCCTCTGACTGAGCTTCACGAATCTGCTCAAACAATACCGGTTGGGTCTCCAAGGTGGCTAGATATGCTCTGGTGGTCAATCCAAGATTTAAGTTTTCCATCTCCTTACATAACAAGGGTGCGTGTTCTTGAATCATCATGGCCGCGCAATATCCCTTGCGACTTAAGGCATCAGCTACCACATTTGCTTTTCCTGGGTGGTAGTGAATACCTAAGTCGTAGTCTTTAATTAATTCCAGCCATCGTCTTTGCCTTAAGTTCAGATCTGGCTGTGTGAAGATATACTTCAAGCTCTTGTGATCCGTAAAGATCTCACAGCGATTCCCAACCAAATAGTGCCTCCAAATCTTAAGGGCGTGCACTACGGCGGCTAATTCCAAATCGTGGGTCGGATAGTTCAACTCATGAGGTCTCAACTGACGGGAGGCATAAGAGATAACTTTCCCATCTTGCATAAGAACACATCCCAATCCTTGGCGAGATGCGTCGCAATAGACATGGAAGTCTTTGCGGATATCCGGTAGGGTCAGTATAGGTGCAGATACCAAACGAGTCTTGAGGGTGCGGAAACTTTCCTCGCATTCAGGAGTCCATTCGAACTTCTCTCCTTTCTGCAACAACTTGGTCATTGGCTTGGCTATCTTCGAAAAATTCTCGATGAATCTTCGGTAATATCCGGCCAATCCCAGAAAACTTCGTATCTCAGATACGTTTGTGGGTGGCAGCCAATCCGTAACGGCTTCTACGGTGGCAGGGTCTACTGCGATTCCTTGAGCAGAGATGATGTGTCCAAGGAACTTTACTTCTGCCGTCCAAAACTTGCATTTGCTATACTTGGCATACAACTGGTGTTCCCTTAACTTTCCTAAGGTTAACCGGAGGTGAGTCTCATGCTCCTTCTGGTCCTTGGAATAGATAAGGATGTCGTCTATGAAGACCACGATGAACTTGTCCAGATATTCCATGAATACTTTATTCATCATATTCATGAAGAATGCAGGGGCGTTGGTCAATCCAAAAGACATAACCGTGCACTCATATAATCCATAACGGGTAGTGAAGGCCGTCTTGGGTATATCTTCTTCTCGAATCCTCAACTGATGGTAACCAGACCGTAGGTCGATCTTCGAGAACACCGTGGCTCCTTTGAGCTGGTCGAAGAGGTCATCGATCCGAGGCAACGGGTACTTATTCTTGATGGTTACCTCATTCAAGGCGCGATAATCTACACACATACGCTTTGCCTTGTCTTCTTTCTTCTCGACAAAGATGACGGGAGCACCCCATGGTGATGTGCTAGGCCTGATGTAGCCTTTCCTCTCAAGATCCTCCAACTGTTGCTTCATCTCAGCTAATTCATTGGCGGCCATCCGGTATGGTCGCTTATAGATAGGGGTGGTTCCAGGCACCAAGTCAATCCTGAACTCGATGTCCCTCCTGGGTGGCATTCCCGGTAAGTCCTCTGGAAACACGTCCGGGTACTCACAGACTATCGGTATTTCTTCCAAGGTAATCTGGTGCAGTCTTGGTCTTCTGATCTTCAGTCTTGGCATCTGGAATGTGACGGCAATCCCTTCTTCGCTGGTCACAGTCACTTTTCTCTGGGCACATTCTATCACTCCTTGGTATTTATTTAACCAATCCATTCCTAGAATGAGATCCAGGCCTTGGCATTCTATTAGGATGGGGTCGGCCCAAAATACGGTGCCGTGGATTTCTATCCATACTTTTGGGCTATATGTTAGGGCTAGAGTTTGTTTACCCGGGGTGACTATTTGCACGGCTCTGGGTAGTTCTTCTGTGCTTAGATTGTTCTTTTCCACAAATTCAGTTGAGATGAAGGAGTGCGTAGCTCCGGTGTCAAACAAAACTATTGCAATTGCTGAATTTACCATGAACTTACCCATCACGATCTCGGGCGCAGCCTGGGCTTCCTCGGCGGTGATATGGTTGACGCGAGCACGGATGGCGGGGTTCGTCGTGACTCCCTGTGCGCGCTTGGGGTGGGGGCACTGATAGGCGAAATGCCCCTCCTGGCGGCAGTTAAAACATACCACGGGCTTGCCGTTCTTGTCGCGCAGAATTTCTGCCTTCTTTGCCGGGACGGGTGGTGCAGCTGGCGCGGCAGGAGCGGGGCGAGGCTGTCCGGCTCCGGTGTTGGCGGCAGGTGGTGCCGAACGATGTACTGGGCGGGGGTGGTACTGTGGCGTTGGAGGAGGAGGGGTGAAGCGAGGCCTCTGTGCCATGCCTTGATTCTGTCTGAAGGCAATCATTCTCTTCCTCTTCAGGTCGACCTTATTTTGCTGAGTCTCCTGAATAATTGCCTTATTAACCAACTTTTGGAAGTTGGCATAATCTCCGGAAACGAGTTGAAGGGACAACTCATCCTTAAGACCTCGAAGGAACTTAGACTGCCTGGCCGCGTCAGTTCGGACTTCTTCAGGCGCGTATCGAGCCAGTCGGTTGAACTCGTGTAAATACTCCGTGACGGACCTGCTCCCCTGCTGCAGGTCCCTGAACTCCTGCTGCTTCTGTGCGATGATGCCCTCTGGGATATGAGCGGCACGGAAAGCGGCCGAGAATTCTGCCCAAGAGGGGGCGTGGCCCTCGGGCAGAGTCTCGCGGTGGTTGTCCCACCACTCAGCGGCGGGACCATGAAGTTGGTGGGTGGCGAAGGCCACCCTCTCCTGCTCAGTGCAGGTCAGCAGATCTAGCTTCTTCTCAATGGTCCTTAACCAATCCCCAGCCTCCATGGGGTTGGTGGTGCTTGAGAAGGTTGGTGGGCGAACTCGGAGGAACTCCGAGAGCTGGGACGCGGGAGCGGGAGCTGGGGCGGCGTGATGATGCAGCTCGGGCTGTTGGTGATGGCGGAAGAACTGAGCCTGCTGCTCTCGCATCTGCTGCTGCTGTTGTTGCATCTGGTTTAATAGGGCAGCAACCAACTGGTTCTGAGTGGCCATCATCTCGGCTAGCGTGGGGTGGTTGGCGACTGGGGCTTGCCTTTGCCCGGTCGCTCCCCACTGTGGCAAGTTGCCGTTCTCTCCTCCGTTCTGGGGAGCGTCGGAGCCTTGGTTGTTCGACATCCTGAGGTTTCCAAAATTAGACAACATTCTTCTAGCGGATACTTTTATTAAATTTTATTCCAAAAATGCCGTTCTTGCGGTTACATTATTTATTACTTCATTCATGCCTTATGTTTTGACATGAATGCTAATACAATTAAGCAAAAATGAAAAACACTCAACCGAAAAACTACGTCTACGGTAGCTCGGGGGACGGCTCGATCTCGGGCTCGTGGGAGATGGTCGGGGTCGAGGAACTGGATGGTCCGGCGGGTGGTGCACTGCGGGAGATCCTCTTGGGCCTCACTGTGGGAGTCTGAATGGGTTTCTTCCGGCGAGGCGGAAGAGGTGCGATCTCCTCGATGTCCTTCTTCAACTCCTCGATCTGGTAGCGGAGGTGCGGGTTGGTGGCGACACGCTGTCGAAGAAGCTCATTCTGGCGCCGCAACTCCTCTGCCTCGGCAGCCAAGCGGTGTCCCTGCTGGATGCGGCGGCGAAGCTCTCCGTTCTCGCGGTTCAGATCCTCAGAAGAGTGTCGGTAGAAGCTGATGGTGTCGCGCTGTCCATTGGCGTCCTGCAGCGCCTCGTAGTGGAGATCGTCCATGGCCTCCAATAAGCGCATGGTATGACCGATCGCTGAATGACGCTGGGAGAGGGTGCTGACGAAGACACTGTGTGGGCTCCCTGGGGTGCGAAGAGGTACGAAGCGGAAGTCCGTGTCGTAGAGCTCGCTGTCGTAGATCATCCGGAGCTCGGTAAGTGCCTGGAGAGCGGTGCGCTGACTGGCTACCAGGAAGGTAGGTCCTCCTCCGCGGTAGGTGTGAGCTGTCTGAGGGGAGGGCTGGACGACGACGGTGACCTCGCAGTAGCTTTCTTCCTCGTCGGGGAAGACTCCATGGTACATCGGCTCTTGCTCGAAGCCGAGGAAACTGACGAGCATGCGTAGCTCGCGGATGAATCCGGCCTCATCACGAAGGTTTCCATTCATGGTACGGACCGACATCTACAAAAGAGAGAAGAATTTTGTGAAAACCTCGGAAGATGAGAAGATAAGTAATCTTTTGTAAAATATAGTGAATATATATAAGTCCTAAGGTCAGGTCTGTTTGGCTTCCTACAGTCAAGTCGGCTCTGATACCATCTTGTCGCGCCCCGATTTAATAAATCAGGACTTTATTGAAATTCCATAGAAAATCAATAAAACAAGACGTTCATCATGCGACCACGTACAATACGAGCAATCATTCACGGTTCGTAGACCGCATTAATACAAAAGTGAATAAAGGTGAAGAGAAACTAATAAAATAAGGGTCCTAGATGAACGCCTCCTTCCAGTCTCGCCTTGACTGGGTCGCTACTCCAGACCTTCATCCTCCTCGTAGTAGACTGGCTCTGATGTTGTAAGTCAACGGGGTGAGTACAGATGTACTCAGCAAGCCACCGAATGCAAATATAATGCAAGGTAATAACAAGGGAGATAGTGGCTAATTTAGCGGAAGCAGCATATTTGTAAAGCTTTAAATGAGAGCAATTTATTGGTACGGAAAAGTAAACATGTGCATGTGTATCATCATCTTCTAACTCGAGGGGTACAGTCACCCCACCTCGCTCAACAGTCCTTACGTGCCATGAATAATCCGAACATTCACCCAATTGTAAACTAACTGCGAGTAGTTACACAACCCGCCCTTGACCGTGGGCTCGGCTCTTCGAAAAGATTAAATTACTCTGATCAGAGATGTACCACTGTACCCACAAGGCACGCACTCATCACCTACACCGAAGTGTAACGAGATGACCCATCACACGGGAACTCGTGCCAAAACCTTCCATATGGTTCCCTCCGACTCCACAACACCCTCTTATGGGTTTCGTATCGTGTCTCGACGTGTCGAGTGCTCACCATACCCCCCCTTGAGCCTTCTTTGGTACAAGTCGCCCGCAGGCTAGCCCCTTGTACCCCTCCACTATGGTGCATAGAGTCGAAGAGTTCCACACTTCCAGTTAGGACTTACCCATTAGACTTGTGGTTGGTACGGAAGTGCTTTGCAACAGATCCCGCAGACCGGTCCTTATAGTGCCCCGGGTGCGACAAACCAGTGCCCGAGCTTGCACCCGGAACCCACCATACTTATAACCTAGCCAACTCCAACAGAGTCCAGAGACGAGAATAACAGGGAAATACTTATACAGAATCCAGCTATCTACGACTCATTCTTTTTAACCTATAGCAGGTGTGCCGGTACATTGGGCACTAGCTAATATAGTATTTGTAGGGTGACAAGGAGTTAAGGCTCAATAAGCATGGCTTGGGTTTGCACACAAGGACGGGGATCTAATAAATATAAGTGTAAGGCTTGATCTTTGACTAATGCAATATTAACCTATGTGTTATAGCGATAATTTATTAAAATCATGGGCTCAATGATGATCAACTGTTTCCACAGAGATGGTCGATGACTTGCCTTGCTCAGCAAATGGGGATGGAGGAACCTCGGGGTAGAACTCCTGCTCCTCGACGAACTCGTAGTCTTCTCGATACGGAAAATAAACAATACATTCAATAAACAGATAAAATCCACCAAATAACAAACATACATATTTGTGGGTTTTTATTATGTTGAATAAAGCTTCATTATTCTGATGTTTGGTGAATAAACAATAATCTTATTTTTCTCAAGGCTTTTCTCATTTATTTTCCTGAATTAATAATTTATCCCTAAGGGGTTTTTATTCTTTTATTTCCTAAAAATATTTTGGGTAACAGTAACATACTGTTTTTATGGCATCAATGTGTAGAGAATATTATTCTGGATTTAACAAAATTTGAATGGTGAAATTTGGAGTTAAAATGAGCAAGATATGAATTTTTGAAGTTTAAACTATTTTTCTGGATTTTATTTAAACAGAAAAACAGTCCCTGGTCCACGGTGAACCAGGTTCACCGTGAACCCGTGACTATGCGCGTGGACCCGAGCGATCTGGGCCGTTGGATCTGGATCTGGCGGCCAGATGCGAGGCGGGGGTTTTAAATGAAAATGAACGGCTGAGATTAAAACGTGGCGAACGGTTACACGTGGACGCCTGAGATCGCTCGGGGGGTTTAAGTGGCGATCGACGGCCGAGAGGCCTCGATACCCCTTTGACCAGATCCGAGGGCCCAGATTAAATCCCAGAGGGATTTAATCTTAGCCCTCCGATCGCGATCGGACGGTCGCTGTTTGATCCGGCACGGCACGACGTAAGGGGGCGCGTATCCCCCTTCGTCTCCGGCGACGGCGGCCTCGGATGCGATGGCGACGGCGGCGGCGAGCGCCTACGGGCATAGCTAACGGCAAAAATGGAACGGGGAGGGGCGGGCGGTCATGACCGTACCTTTGACGGCGACGACGGAGGTCCGGAGGTGACCGGCGGCGAGCGTAGATGGCGGAGGGGTTTCGGGTGCTCGACGGCGACGACGATCCGGGGGTCTTCACGACCGATGGAGTGGTGGCCGAGGACGGGTGAGCTCCGGCGATCACAACGGTGGCGACGGCTAGGACGGGGGAGGTCCGAGGTGGCGGAGAGCGACGGCCGGAGGTGGAGCAGGGGAGGGGCTCGCAAAAACAGCAGCGGCGCTCTGGAGGGCGAAGGCTAGGGCTTAGGCGGTGTGGGCAGAGTGCGGTGAGCCGAGGGGTACTTATAGGGTCGCCGGCGTCGGTTAAATGGAAGGGAACCCGAGGGTTTCCTTTTCTCTCCGGCGAGCTTCCATGAGCGCGGGTACCTGCCATCCAAGGTGAAAACGCGTGGAGATAAGGGGGAAAGCGATCGCCGGGATTTGGCAAGTCATGGCGTGGGCCCAGATCGGCGATTGACGGCTGGCAGGGGCGATTTCGGCAGGGGGGCTCGCCGGCGATGGAAAGGGGGATCCCTTTCCATCGGGAAAGAAGCTTCCGACAGGTGGCCCCCACCTGTCGGCGGGTGAATGGAAATGGAAACCCAGACAGGCGGGCCATGGTTGTCAGAGGGAGAGAGGGGAGTGGCAGAGGCTGACTGGTGGGGCCGAGGCGGGGCGCGGGCGGGAGGAGAGAGGGGAGCGGCGCCGACAGGCGGGTCCCGCTTGTCAGTGGGAGGGCAGTGATGGGCTGGGCCGAAAGGCCTTCAGAGGGGAAAATGGGGTTGCGGCCCAATAAGTATTAAAATGTATTTTTCAATTAAAATAATTCCAGAAATTCAAATATTTGTTTAAGGGTTGGATCACTGTTGGTAAAAATTTGTAAAAATTCCTAAAATTATATCTTGGTCTCTAGTCCATCTCATAAAATTTTCAAGTCCAGATTTTGAGTATTTCTCCCTGTTTGGCTTTATTTGGATTCTTTTGTGATTTTCCTTTAATAATAAATCCAGAAATAATTATAAATAATGTTTTCTTTTTTTATTTTATTCCTTTTAATTTTTGGGGTGTTACAGTACCCGATCAAGTTCAGAGGGGGTCTGGAGCCGGAGGTGTCGGCGCAGCTCGAAGGAATCATCCGCAGCAACCTCGACATCTTCGCATGGTCCGACGAAGACATTACCGGGGTCGACCGCTCGATCATTGAGCACTCGCTAGCGGTCGACCCGATGGCTCGGCCGGTCCGCCAGGGGCTCCGGAAGCTTTCCATCGAGTGGGCCGAGCTCGCCAAGGCTGAGACAGAGAAGCTGCTTCGAGCGGGGGTCATCCGGGAAGTGAGTCATACTGAGTGGTTGTCTAACCCAGTGTTTGTCCAAAAGAAAACATCTGGAAAGTGGCGCATGTGTATCGACTTTACTTCTCTGAATAAAGCTTGCCCCCGTGACCCCTACCCCATGCCTCGCATTGATCAACTAGTCGATTCCACAGCCGGAGCGGAGCTCCTCAGTTTCCTCGATGCTTATTCCGGCTATCACCAGATCTGGTTAAAGCCTGAAGACCAAGTCAAACCAAGCTTTGTCACTCCCGCGGGAGTATTCTGTTACGTCCGGATGCCCTTCGGCCTCTGCAACGTTGGGGCTACCTTTTCAAGGTTGATCTCCAAGGCTTTGGGCCATCACATGGGGCGTAATGTTAAAGCATACATGGACGACATCGTCAGCAAAAGTACCACCAAGAACCGTCAAGGCACGGACATAACTGAGACTTTTGACAGCCTTCGGCGGTGTGGAATCCGACTCAACCTAGAGAAATGTGTCTTCGGAGCACGCGCTGGGAAGCTGCTCAGATATCTGGTTTCCAGCCGAGGCATTGAAGCCAGCCCAACACAAGTTAATGCGTTGCAGAACATGTCCCCCCTCAGAACTTGAAGCAAACACAGAAGTTAGCCGGGCGGTTAGCAGCCCTCGGCTGATTTTTAGCAAGATCAGCTGAACGAAGCTTGCCCATCTTCAAGGCGCTTCGAGGTTCTAAGCATTTCGAGTGGTCCTCTGAATGTCAGCACTGCTTCGAGCAAATCAATGAGTATCTCTCCGGCCTCGTGGCCCTCGCCGCGCCCCGGGCCGACAGTCCCCTATTGGTCTACCTCGCCGCCTTCGGCAGCGCGGCGAGTGAGGCTTTGGTCCAATAAGAAGAACTCGACGGGAAGTTGATACAACGCCCCGTCTACTTCGTTTCCGGAGCCCTCTCTAGAGCTAAGGTTTGGTATTCCGAGCTCGAGAAGGTGGCGTACGCCCTCGTCATGGCATCACAAAAGCTTCGGCACTACTTCCTGGCTCATGAAGTCATCATCCCGACTGCCTACCCACTAAGCGACATGTTCCGGAACAAGGATGCCACCAGCCGCATCGGGAAGTGGGCGGTGGAGTTGGCCCCGTTCGGGATCTCCTTCGTCGCCCGAACTGCCATCAAGTATGAAATCCTCGCCGACTTCGTCGCTGAGTGGACGCTGGCATCTGATCGCCCCGGCGCCGAGGCAAGCGAAGGAATTTGGACCGTCTATTCGAACGGTGCTTACCAGGCTTCGGGCGCTAGGGCTGGAGCAGTTATTGTCTCCCCCTCCGGCCAACGGGCCTTGTATTCCACCCGGCTGAAATTTAAGGCTACCAACAATATCGCCGAGTACGAAGGAGTCCTTTTGGCCCTCCGCAAAGCGCACGCGCTAGGAGCAGCCCGCGTTGTAATCAAGACCGATTCCCAAGTAGTCGCCGGGCATATTGACAAGAGTTTCCAGGCTAAGCACCCGGACCTCGCCTCCTACCTCGATGCCATCCGCAGATTTGAAGAATCCTTCAAGGGCATATCCATTCAAAGCATCCCGCGAGGCGAAAATGGCCAAGCTAATGCCCTCGCCAAAGCCGGAGCAGGAGGCCAAGCTTTGCCACCGGGTGCCTTCTTCGAAGAAATTATCCAACCTTCGGCGCCTTCTCGTGGCGAGGCGTCCACCTCCGCATCAGCCGAGCTCCTGCCGTCGCCTCGGCCAGCTCCAGTCTTATGCACGGTCGGCGACGATTGGCGGGAGCCCATCCTGTGCATGCTCGTGGGCAGCGAAGACGACCATCCTAGTCCAGACCAAGTACGCCTCCAGCTCCACGCTAGGTCTTTCCAAGTCATCGATGGCATTCTATACAAGTCGGGAGTATGTTCTCCGCTGCTCCGTTGCATCTCTCACTCGGACAGAGTGGCCATGCTCTGAGAAATCCATGAGGTGTTGTGTGGGAGCCATCTGGCGCCACGGGCCCTCGCCGGCAAAGCTCTCCGATAGGGCGTGTACTGGCCCACGATTGTTGCCGACGCCGAAGACCTCGTCCGCACTTGCCAAGGGTGCCAGTGGATGGGGTGGCGGAGTCACCAACCGCCGGTCAGCCTACAGCCCATTCCCCCTGTGTGGCCATTGGCTCGGTGGGGAATGGACCTCATTGGGCAATTTCCTATAGCGAAAGGCAACCTGCGCTTCGCTGTCGTCGCCGTCAAGTATTTCTCTAAATGGGTCGAAGCTGAGCCACTGACGTCCATCACATCCCGTAGCGTCCAGAAATTCTTCTGGCAGAATATCATGTGCCGCTTCGGAGTAACCAGACAGCTCACATTGGACAACGGAACGCAATTCGATGTTGGGGCCTTCCGAACATTCTGCGATGGATTGGGAGTCCAGCTCTATTTCGCCATAGTGCGGCATCCCCAGTCTAATGGGGCTGTGGAGCGAGCTAATGGGCACATACTCTCGGGCCTCAACAAACGCATCGTGGGCCTAGCCAAAGGATTGTGGCCTGAGGAGCTGCCGAAGATCTTGTGGTCCATCCGCACCACCCCTTCCCGAGCTACCGGGTTCACCCCATTCCGCCTCCTGTTCGGCGACGAAGCAATGACCCCAACGGAGCTTCGAGCCAGTTCGCTACGCGCCATAGCACCCGAAGCCGATCAGGAGCACGCCGTCTCCCTCGACCTGGCGGAAGAGACACGGCTCCGAGCCGTTGCCAATCTCTCCCAGTACCAGAAGGAGACGAAGGCATGGTACGATCCCAAAGTCAAGCACAACGAGTTCTAGCCAGGGCACCTCGTCCTTTGCGCGGTGGCCGCTCCAATAAAACTGGGCAACAAGTGGGAAGGACCATACATCGTAACCGGTTCTGGGCGCCCGGGCTACTACCGACTCGCTACCTTGGAAGGCGAGGACCTGAAGCATACTTGGCATGCGGAGCACCTGAAGCATTACTTTCCGTAATTTCATAAGTATATTCCGCCAGCGGCCGATAACGCCCGCTCTTGTATCCAAATTAAGTAATAAAATCATTAGGCAAACGTTTTCGCCCACAGTGAACGCGCAACGACACTAAGAGTTTCATTTCACCAAGCGAACTGGCTTCCGAGCCCCGGCTCGATGCGCCCTCATTCGGGTTCCGAGCTCCAGCTCGACGCACCCTCGAACTGGCTTCCGAGCCCCGGCTCGACGCGCCCTCACTCGGGTTCCGAGCTCCGGCTCGACGCACCCTCGAACTAGCTTCCGAGCCCCGGCTCGACGCGCCCTCACTCGGGTTCCGAGCTCCGGCTCAACGCACCCTCGAACTGGCTTCCGAGCCCCGGCTCGACGCGCCCTCACTCGGGTTCCGAGCTCCTGCTCGACGCACCCTCGAACTGGCTTCCGAGCCCCGGCTCGACACGCCCTCACTCTGGTTCCGAGCTCCGGCTCGACGAACCCTCGAACTGGCTTCTGAGCCCCGGCTCGACGCGCCCTCACATGGGTTCCGAGCTCCGGCTCGACGCACCCCCGAACTGGCTTACGAGCCCTGGCTCGATGCGCCCTCACTTGGGTTCCGAGCTCTGGCTCGACGCACCCTCGAACTGGCTTCCGAGCCCCGGCTCGACGCGCCCTCACTCGGGTTCCGAGCTCCAGCTCGACGCACCAAAAAACTGGCTTCCGAGGCCCGACTCGACGCGCCCTCACTCGGGTTCCAAGCTCCGGCTCGACGCACCCTCGAAGTTGGCTTTCGAGCCCTGGCTCGATGCGCACCCAGTCAGATTTCGAGCTCCTGTCCGAGGTATCTTACCCTCGTTGACGCAATATACTCACCACGCCTTCCTCCTAGCTGGTTAGCGCCCAGATGGCTTGCCGTCTACCCGCTAAGGAGGGGAGGGGGAAAGGAGCAAGGAGAAAGGCCTCAACCACATATACTGGAAAAAGAAGAAAAAAGGTGGCATACGGTGTTTGTCACGAATCAAGAACAGGGGAGAAGGATCAAGAGAAGTTTTCATCCAAGCCAAGCAAGAACCGGAGGCCCCCTCGGTCGGACGAACCGCTAGGGCCAAAGTGCGCTCTAGCCTGGGGCCCTGGCACGGTTCGCGTGGACTTCTCCTTCCTCTTTCGCCGTTCATCCTCTTTCTTCTGGGCATGAAAGGTCCTTTGGTCTTCTTGAAGTTGGGCCCAGCTGCGTAGATTGTCTCCCTCAGAGGGCACATCGTCTAGGCCAGCTTCTGTGTCGGACCAGTCCACCGGTTCGGGAGACGAAGACGGAGCGCGGAGCCCTTTCTCTTCTTCCTTGACAAGGTTCAGAACCCCTTGAAGGATGTCGGGGTCCGCGCGCCCGTCGCTACTACGAGGAAGGGCGAAGCGTGCGGGCCGATTCGCTCTCAGGGCTTCGAAGATAGCCCATCGGTGCTGAAGAGTGTCATCAAGCTCGAGCACTTCGACATCGCAATCACAATCATGGGCACCCTGAATGACCCCCAAAATGTACTCTTTATTAAATCCATGACCAAGTCTCTAGAACTATTACAGGATATATAGCGCGAGGGTCTTGAGGAAGCTACACCTTCGGGTCTGGCTGGCGGGCCGAGGCCAAAGGTTTCGAGGGAGCCGGAGGATCGCCAGTGCGAAGCGCCTCCTCTAGCCATGTCTTGATCGCTTCGGGGCCCTCGGTTTGCCAAATCGCCTTAAGCGCCCTCCAGGATTGGGTCAGCGTTGGGCTCAGCGTTCGGAGGTGATCCCCCACGAAGGTGACCAGATGCGGACTCGAAGGGGAAGGAAGAGGGAGCCCGGACGCCTCGAGGTGTCGGAGAATTCCGTAGGCAGCCACTCGAGAAGACACCTCACCGTACTTCGACACGGTAAGGTGTATTTGCTGAACGACGAACTGGATAAACTTTACCCAGCAGACCAGGGGCTCCCGGGCGATGTCGAACGTGCCGCACCCGGTGCCATAGCATGCCAGCACCCTCCGGAGGGACAGCGCAGTGTCAGCCGCCGTCTTCCCCGCCTCGGCAATCGCCTCAGCTATCTCCCCGTTCTAGGCAGCAAGGTCCACCTCAGCCCGCTCCAGCTGAACCACTCGGGCCCCGAGGGCCTCGACGTTAGCTACCGCCTCTCGAAGTTTGTCTATCTCCGAGACTTGAGCCCGGAGTGCGGAAACCTCTCCTACGAGTTGCTCCGCTTCTGCGGCCCGAGACCGAAGCCTCTCCACCTCGGCAGCTCGGGCCCGAAGAGCGTCGACTTCCGCCTCCAGCTCATCCGCTCGCGCGGCCCAAGCCCAGAGCCCTTCTAGCTCTGCAACGCGGGCCTTGAGGGAGTCCACCTCCACCACCCGGGCCTCGAGCGCTTCAGCCCTAGCGTCCTAGAGCCAAAGGCCTTCGATCTCCGCCACTTGCTCACGGGCCAGCCTCTCAACGGCGTCCGCTCGGGCTACAAGCCCCGAAGCGTCTGCTTCGCGGCGTTGGCGCTCGGAAAACAGGGAAAGCACCGAACCCTACGCCAGCGCGACTACCTGCGCGCGAGGAAGAGAATCAGAAGGAAGGAAGGCTAGGGGCTCGTTGAGGGCCACTCCAAGAATATACCTGGCCCGCTGTAGTCTCGATGGCCCTACCGAGCTCCAGTCCGTCCGCTAGCCCCAGCTCGTCTATCATCGGAGCCTCGCGCAGGCGCAGGTAATAGTCGTGGACTAGAGCCACCTTGGACGCGAAGTCCTCACTGTCCGCCAAGTAGGGACGCAAGAGGGGCACGCTAGATTGCACGCCTCGAGGGCTGGAGGGGAGCCGGGGTCGAGTCCCTTCGTCTTCGATGGCCTCCGGAGAAGCCCCTTCAGAGGCTCCGGACTCCGTCCCGCCCCGCGGCCCCGAGGCCTTCGTCGTGTTAGCGGGGGCTCCGGACCTCGCGTCCGCAATGTCCTCGGAGGGCGGAACGATTGGATCGACGCCCCGGACGGACGTGCCTGCTCGAAGCGAACAAGAGCTGAGAACGAGAAGGCCCGGCATTTTGGGAAAAGATTGGGTAAGTATCATACCTTCATCCGCGGCCTCGGCGAGGTCCCCCGAAAGCTTGGCGAGCCCCGATGGGCTCGGGCGATAGAACAGGTTGTCTATCGAATTCACCGGAGAGCCCGCCGCCGCCGCTGCGAGCTCAGCCTCCATGTTGGCGCTCCCTTCAACGGCGCCAAGTGGGTCAGCCAGTCCCCCTTGGTCTAGGCTGTCTGTCTCCCTGCTCCCTCGGGAGCTGGCGGAGACCCCCTCCGAAGCTGGCTCGCGTGGGGGAGCAGTCTTGGGGGGCGGTGTCACTTCGGTGGTTGGCGCCTCCTGCCCGATCCTCAGCGCAGGTGCCGTAGGGTCCGAGCAAGGGAGAGCTTCTTCAGTTCTTCCGGTGCCCGGCCGGACCAATGGGCTCGGGTCTGGAACTATCGAAGGCTCCTCCGATTCTGATCAGGCTCCATCACTAGAGCACCCCCATTCGGAGTGGGAGGCGGGGAGTGGCTCGGGGAAAGCCGCCTCGGGCCTTTCACCATCTTCTTCTTCTTGGAGGGGCACCGCGGGGAAAGGCCACCGTCGGGGTCAGCCACCTTCCTCTTCGAGATGGCCCGAAGGACCTCCCCCTCCGAAAGAGGTGGGGGCGAGAGCTCAAGTGCCCCCCACACTCTGTTAAAGCGCTCCCAGGAGCCCACCAGCTCCAGCCGCCGAGTGCATTCGGCCGGAGTAGGGGCTCTGAGGATCCGCTCCGTCATGCGGGCCACCTCCTCGGGGGTCTGGGCAACAAGCGACCATGCATTCGAGGATCAGGACCGGAGTACTCCTCGGGCATGGAAGAAAGAAACGAAGCTAAGGAGCGCGTAAGCTTACCAAGCTGGCGGGAGAGCTCTATCGATATCGACTCGTCCTGGCTACTCCGCAGCGACGCTGGCCATTCTTCCTTCAGCGGAGGGATTTCGAGGGCCATGAACTCCTCCGCCAGGTCCCGCATGCTCATTCGGCGGGTGACGATCTGGAGGAGTTGGATCCTTGCGGAGATCGAGCCGGCGTTGGCCTCGATGCGTGCCTCCCTCCGAAACCAGATGTGGCGCGGAGGCCCGTCAAGACCGGAGCTGAGCCCCACGTGGACGTAGAACCACCAGTTCACCCACTTAGAGTACCATCTTTTGTTGATGGCCTTCGCCGGGAAGGAGTCTGCATACTTCCTTCGGAGCTGGAAGTTAATGCTCCCGAAGGCCAAAACCTGCCCCCCTTCTTCTTCGGTTGGCAGAGAGCTTCGTGCATCTGCGCGAAGACCTCCGCCCTCCCCTCGCAGCCTTCGGCGCGCATGGCCCACTCGAAGATGGCGAGGTGGGCCACGGCGTTCGGGGATAGCTGCGGGAGCTCCAGATGGAAGACGTACAGCACCCCGGTGAGGAGCTCCGAAGCGGGGAACCCCAGTTCCACGTCGAAGAAGGCCTCGAAGACGACGACTTCGCCCTCTCGCGGCTGCGGGACCGCTTCCCTGCCCGGTTTCCTCACCGGCGTCTCAGGGCCGAGGTGGGCCTTGGTCACTTGCTCGATCGACGCATCCGTGCACGCAGACGGACCGAGCTCTAGAGTTTGCTCCCGAAACCGCTCCGAAGCTGGACGGAGCTCTCGCGAGTCGCGTGCTTCTCCTGGACCTGATGCCATCACAGCCGCTGCAGCCGCCGCCGCCGCCATCTGGCATTGCAAGAAACGAGGGTCCATCGCCACGGCTGGGGCTGCACTCCTCACCATGGCGAAAGGAAGCGAGGAAGGAGTAAGCGCTCAAAAAGCAGGCGGGTGCTGTCGAGAGTGGAGAGAGGCGATGCAACAAGTGGGAGGAGGAAGGAAAGGCCGCGCGGTAGGGGATATTTAAGCACAAGGTCGCCGCTGATCCCTCTTCCGCTCGTTTAGCGTGTGAACGCGACGATCGCGCAGCACCTGCATTTAAGACCCAACTGGCGCCTCGGGTGCATCAGTTCCTGATGGTTCTCCTCCCCGACGTCGCTTATACACGCACGGCATTAACTGTTTCAGGCGGCGCTTGGCCGCCTCCTCGGGTTGGAGACCCTGCAGTCAAAGGCGCGCGGGCGCCCAGCGGGCCCGGTCAAACTCCTCCCTCCGAGAGAAGGGGGGTGGGAACAATCGACTTGCCGAAGGGTGCTTCGAAGTGGCTCCCAGTCTTCGGATCCTCAGGCGCCTAGCTGCCTCGAAGCATCCCAGCACCAGTCGGAGAGGACTGCATCGCAGCAGGATACAACATCTTTGTGTAAGTGATTTTCCTTATGAAAGTTATCGGAATTATCGTGTGCGCTTCCACCCTCTCTTAATGCAGGGCTCTCGAGAGGAAAGAAGTGAGGGGCTACTGTTGGGGGAGATAATCCGGATGGCTGAAGGAGGCCACCACCGGAGGGTCCGAAGCCTAGTGCCGGAGGGACCGGGGCCTTCGGGCGATGAAGCCAGAGGTCTTCGGAGGCTTCGGGACGCTCCGAAGGGGCTCACAGGCATGAGGCGATCGGCCGGAGGTCGGAGGCCACCCTCCGGAGTGGAGGCGCCGGGGGTTACTTCCCGGGGGAAGAATGCCGAAGGCCATCCCTCGGACCGAGCAGTGGTTCTGGAGGGAGTATTGGCGGGAAGAGGACCAGTCAAGCCTACAGGGGGACAGGATCGCGATCCTCTGCGCCGTGTCGGGCGGCGCAGGCAGCGTCCGACACGGCTGATGCGCTGTCAGAGTCGAATCTTCTTGTCTGTACTGCGTATAGTCCGTTTTGTCTGTACTACTGACCGGCGTCTAGCCATGTAGCGGTTGGCGGTCCAGAGGCGCTTGGTCCTCAGGACGGAGCGCCCTATAAATACCCCCCAACTATAGTTGTAATGGACACACTCCAAGAGCGCAGAATATACTACGTTCCTACATTTCCATTAAGAAAATTTGTTGGTCCGATCCGTCGTTCCAATATATAGATTACACATTTCTGGAGAGACTATCAACATAGAGTCTGTATATGTATGAACAGAATTCTACAAAACCATGTAAATTTCGTATCAAACATTTTGATTAGGACAAGGCTGCGCAGAGTACTACATCATGAGAGGCCGGCTCGCGAGAATTTTGGTCCGCCGGCCTTGCAGGAAAATATGCCATGAATTCCGTGGAGCTGGACCCAAGAAAATTCTCAGCTGTCAGAGCCTCAGAGGGACACCTGAATGAAGCTCTCATCCTGCCCCAGCTAGGTCGCTCTCAATTCTCTGGACATTCACATTAAATTGAGGATTGAGATCTCAAGAACTGTGAAGCACTCAGGCAATGCTACTTTAGTTAGGACACCTTGATGATCATTCAGGGCGGCAGAGGTAGCAATTTTCTGAATGTTTCAAAGAATTGTTCAGGCAAGCACACAGATTTGAAAAACTAGTGTGCGGGTACTTCCACTGGCTCACTTAAGATCTCTGAGACAATGTTGAGGTCTAAGTTTTCAGTAATTTTATTGCCGAAATTTCAGAATTGAAAGCTCAATGGATTCTCTGCAAGCTATGGGCGGGAACTCATCGATCGTCACATTTTGATACAGGTTCTGCAGATTGCCACGAGGCAGGCAAGACTTTCAGAAATCAGAATGAATTATTGCAGCTGTTCAGAAATCAGAAAGCTAAGGAAACAATAATTCGCAGCGCAAAGCAGCAGAGGGGAGAGAGAATCGGATAATTTCCTCGCTGTTAGTGTAAGATAAATCCAAAAGTTGAACTAAACAAATATCGAATGGTACCAAATTTTTTAAACACACCAACTATTGGTTAATACAAAGTAAAAGTTATCCATCATCAAATTTTATAACTTCATATATTATACTATCCAATCCCATCGTTAGTTTGTATGAGTTTATTATATTTATTGTTAATTAAGATAGGTAACCATCGTTTTTTGTTGTTAAGCTTAATTAAAATCACTCAATGGCAGATCTATGACTATTACAATAAAACAAATTCACAACTTTTTCACTAATTATAATGGTTTTTAAAATTCTACCTCTAAACCAAACACACCTAGAATATCACACTTAATTTCTCCCAATGCAAAGGTTGGGTCTCTCTAGAGTTACATGTTCAATTTTACGTCGTTTTATTTTCTGAATCGGAAACATGATGCTGGCTGCCCACATAAAGGTATGGTCAGTGGTTACCAGAGAGATACTGCTCCTCCAGAACTGTGAGGTGGGATGCAATTCGCTTAAGTTGCTGAATTTATGAGGGGATAGTGCAGCCAGACTGCAAAAAGCGATACAACATATTGTCATTGGAGTGAGCAATAAATAAAGAAGAGCTTTACAACAACATGGCTAGACAGAACCATGGTAGCATGTGAAAACTAAAAAACGGAAGCATGATAAACATGTGTTGGCATTTCCATTTTTTTAGTTTTCACGTGAGGGAAGAAATGACCATGTGTGTAAACGGATGCAAGTTCAAAATTCACGTTCAGGGATGGTACATGGGTTCCTAAATTCAAGTTCAAAATGGAGTTTTTAGCAGCCCTAGCTACTCCTATAATCTCCAACTACATTCAACGGTGTAAATTTCTTTAGAGGGTAAAACTCGGTAGCTATAGAATCTAATAACAATCTGATATTTAGTAGAAGGTATAAAATACTATTATACTTGTCACTCAACAATTGCTTTTAAGAATCTTAGCCCGGTCTGTGGTACCCTTTTAAGTATCCTTTTCTAGAGATACTTCAATGATTTTAAACTTGCATTTGTTCCAAGGACCAATTGAAAAAAACCGATGGATATGTCTAAAACGAAAGCCCACAGTAAAATTTGCAGAGGCCTTCCAACAGCACAAGAGAGTGTGATTGCACCATCAGGAGCCCATTATTATTGCAAGCTATGAATTTTGCAAAGTCGGTGTTGTAGCAATTGTGTTAGCTACAGCATAGATTTTGTATGTGTGTATATCATGTGTAAAATGAACCTCGAAGGGTTCTCTGAGAAGGAGAAAAGATTTATACTAGTTCGGACCTCCCCTAAGGGATAACAGCCCTACGTCCAAATTGTGGTGGGTTTGACATAGTATGCATCGGTGTAGTCTAGTGAATCTCGGGGCTCTCAAGGACCTGGAGGAGCTTTTTTATTACAAGGGCTTGGCCCTGTTTTTATAGGCACGCAGGCCAAAGGAAAAGACTAAAATGCCCTCTATAAGTCAAAGGCTTGTTGGGGCAAAAAGGGGAAAAAGGGCTAGTGTACTGTACAAAGTGCTTTATAGCTTTACAGACGTGTCAGATAAACGTCACTTCTTGACCAGCTAAACGACATACTAGGGCAGAGCGAGGGCCCTTGGAATGACTTCTACACTGTAGCGAGGTAAAAATATCTTTTGGGTTCGGAGTAGGGGCCGGAGCTCTTCTAGCAGAGGCCACAAGGAAGCCTTCGAAGGACACTCCGAAGTGGGCTTCGAAGTATACTCCGGATTGAACTCCGAACTGGGTTCTTGGAGATTTAGCTTCGAATCAGTTGAAAAGGGTCCATAGACTAGCTCTGTGGAGCTCCATAAGGAGCTCGAAGGTTAACTCCGAACAAGGTTCGGAGGTTTACTCTAAAGTTAGCCTAGAGGATAACTCCGAACCTAGCCTGAGACTTGTCTTCTAGCAAACTTCAAAGGGAGCTTGGAGGCTTCGCTCCGAAGGACTCCGAAAGGGGTTCAGAGGCCTCGCTCCAAAGGGCTCCGAAAAGAACCTTAAGACTTAGAAATAACTTCTCCTGATTGGAGCATGCTTCGATAGTGTCGGGCTCTGGGTCGAAGGTTGTCGAAGGCTGACATCATTTTGCCCCTGTTTAAGGGAAAACTTATTCCCCCAATAGTAGCCCCTCGCCTGCAGGCCTTCGGGACGAAGGGGTGCGTGCGCTCTTGGGACAAATGACAGTAAAAATTGCAACTTCAGAGAAGACAGGCCTTCGGAGCTTGGATCGAAGGAGGATTCGACCTGCGCAGGTAATAAATGCTTTCCTCGGCTATCAGAACGACCTCGGGGAGATCAATTGACTTCACAACAGCTATAAAATTGACCATTACAGTGCGCCGGTTCGCTTCAGCTTCGCTGGAGGCCCCACTGTCAGTAGCTTCGGCACGGGAGCCGTTAGGATTTTTACCGCCTATAAATAGGGGTTTACCATACATGGCTTCGACTCACCTCTCATTTGCTTTCTTCTCAACGCCTTGCATCCTTCGCTCTCTTCTCCTCATTCCCATCTTCGTGCGAAGCCCACTTCGCAAGCTTTAGCGCTCTTCGTGCCGAAGCTCCACAAAAATGCCGAAGAAAGTGGCTTCGAAGGCTTTGGCCTTGGGCTCGAGCTCGAGATCCACCCAAGCGCAGGCAGTGGCTGCAGCGGCAGCGAAGCCTGAAGCAAGGCGGTTGGGGCCGAAATATCTTCAGTCGCCATCAGATAAGTTCGAGCAAACATTGGAGATAAGGTCTTTGATCTCAACAGAGGAGTCCGTCCGAAGGGCTTGTGCGGGGAGGATATCATCAAAGATCTAGCTTCGAGTGCCGGAGAAGTCGGAGGCCATACCGAGGCCTCGGGCTGACGAAGTGGTACTGTTCGAGGCCTTCTTTGAAGCCGGCCTCAGATTGCCAGCTGTGGGGATGCTGAGCGAAGTCTTGAAGGCTTACAACCTCGAGCTTCCTCAACTATCGCCCAACGTCGTGGTGAGGCTAGCGGTGTTTGAATGGGCCATGAGGGCCGAAGGATGCGAGGGGCGCGCCGACGTATTCATAGCCCTTCATGACGCCTACTGTAAGCCGAAGCCGAGGGAGGGTGCAGACCACGTAAAGAGGTCTTTGGACTTCGGAGGAGCTAACTTCTAGCTTAGGAGGGAGTACCAATATGCCTTCCCAACGAGGGCCGCCAACAGCAAATGGTACTCGAGGTGGGAACAAGAGTGGTTCTACGCCTCCGTTGGTGTGAACTCTCCCCTTCGGAGTACCAACGCGCTCATCTCTTACCGGCGCGAAGGCATGGTGAAGACGAGCTCCGACACCCTTCGCTCGAGGATCCTGCTCCATCGGAAGGTGTCTTCGAAGATGAGCATGAGGGACCTCGCGGAGGAGTTTATAACCCTTCGGCTTAGCCCCCTTGTGCGCTCTTGGCCGGAGGGCCTCTTCCAATCTTCAGGCCTAGGGGGCCTGAACAAGGTGGCAACAGAACGACTTGGTAAGACTTCGAAGCCTTTTCACTTTCATTCTTCGCCAAATAACTTTATCCTGA
Organism: Zizania palustris; assembly: GCA_019279435.1. Classification (NCBI taxonomy): domain Eukaryota; kingdom Viridiplantae; phylum Streptophyta; class Magnoliopsida; order Poales; family Poaceae; genus Zizania; species Zizania palustris. The sequence goes on along the minus strand of JAAALK010000288.1, from coordinate 48,555,733 downwards.
CTTGGAATCTTGATGAAGCCGCTCTTGAAGTGAGGACTCTGGAGGAGTTCATCATGGCGGTGGAGCGTGTTGTCGGAGCCTCGACACCTGAGGAGCAGGCCCAACGGCTTGCTCTGGTGGGGACTTGGGAGCACTGGAACAGAGTGTGGACTCTGCTCGGCGTCGAGGGGGTCTAGGCTCTGCTAGACTTCTCCAATCTGGTACCCTCGGCAACCGGCTCCAAAAGGAAGAGGGTGGACGACGACGAACCCAAAACTTCGAGGGCTCGGTCAGAGGTCCTCGCGATCGAAGCCCCTACTCCAGAGGAGGCAATGGTCGCGAACCCTGAAACAGAAGCAGAGCCAGTAGGGGCTCCGGCAGCAGCTACCGAGGTGGTAGTGAAGGCTGCAACGACGAAGACTTCGGGCACAGAGGGTGATGCGCCAGCTTCGTAGCAAAAGGATTAGGGGGCACACATCGACCCCTCTACCTTTGAAGACATCTCCGTCGAAGGCCTCTAGCAGCAGCATCAGTAGCAGTAGGAGCAACAGCAGTTCGGAGTCTGACAGCTCCTCGTCTGAAGAAGATGGAGGCAGCGGTCACAACGAAGGGAACCCCCGAGACGACGAGCACGTCGAGGTGGTGGACCGGAGTCCGGCTCCGCTGATGCCTATGAGGGAGGTTGAGGTAGAGGAGATTGTCCAACCTCTACAGCCAAAGGGGGCCGTGACGGAGGTGGCCATCCAAGACTTTCATGAGGGATGCGCGGCTATGGAGGTAGGAGGTTTGGTGGCTCAACTCAGCCACTCAAGCCCCATGGACCTCTTCATAAACGCAAACGAAGCCCTCATCCAGGTGAGCAAAGTCCTATACAGCCTTCGAGTCATACTTGCTCTTCAATCAACACTTATGATTTTCTTGAATTCCTTCAGGCCTTCACACTGAACACTGCAGCATCAACTTCTGCGGACAGGCAGATGACGTTCTTGTCGGAGGAGAGGGACACCCTCCGACGTGAAGTCTCGGTGGAAGCCGAGAAGCGAAGGCGGGCCGAAGCCTTAGCGGAGACGGCGAGGGCCAAGGCTAACAAGGTGAGGGAAGTCTTGGCCTCGTAGACCGACAAGCTCCGAGTGGAGCTTCGAGCTGCGGAGTATGCCAAAGCTCATCTGGCGGATGAGAACTCCAAGCTTCGCCAAGCCAGCCACTGCCTTCAACACTTCGTCATTGCTAATGTCGACAAAGCCACTCTGAGCTTCACCGAGGTACTTAAACAAATAGGGACTAAGTGTCGGGCTCCAGACTTTGGCCTTCAGGACCCGATTGGCGACCATGTCAATTTCTTGAAGGTGGTGGCTGCGATGGTGGAGCAATCCCTGAAGGGCTTCGCTTTGATGGCCGACTGAGTGGTGGGTCAAGGAGTGTTGCAAATGCTTCACGACTCGGGGTGCAACCACCTCGAAGCAGCGACCTCGGCAACTCCGATGGCCTTCGGAGGCCAACACCTGGTGACACCCCTGGCAGACGTTCGCGGAGCCTAGCGCCGCCTTCAGGAGTCTTGGAAGGCCCAAGGCTGCAAAGCAGTCCTCGTACTCCAGAAGGCCATCAGCCTTCGCCGAGCCAGGGCACATGCCTCGCCAGCTTAGCCTTCGACGTCGGTGCCTCCGCCTCCGAAGGTGTAGATCTCCTTAGGCTTCTTGTAATTCTTAGCTGTAGGCTTGTAAAAACTTATTAGTTTATTAATATGAATGTGGGGGTACTTTATACCTGCCCAGACTCAGCCTTCGAATGTTGACCTCGAAGTACTTGAGGACTCTGAAGAACTTCGTCAATTATGGGTGGTCCTCGAGGTAGCTAGGTCCGAAGGCCCCCCTCGGTTCAAGCTTTCGAGGGGGCCTAACGGCGAAGCCATTTCCGATGTAGCCCAGGAGCTGCTGGCTACCGTGAAGATGGAGCCCCTTCGGAGTTCTTCCACTTCGCCAGACTTAAGCTGCTTCGAAGTAGACTTATGTAGCGAGGGGGTACAGCCTTCGCAAATGGCCTTGGCAGGCGATGAAGCCTTAGACTTTTCTGCCTTCGACACGGCACCGCCTGCCTCGTAGACTTGGACAAACCTGCAAAGTGGAAGACGAGGTCTGCGGGCTTCGGGGCGTGGACGAACCAAACATGGGAGAGCAGGTTCCGACGAGGCTTCGTCCAGCCGAGGGGGCCCTGGCCGAAAGAAGAGCAAGCGAGTGTTGGGGCCTCGAGCTCGCTTTTTCTTAGCCTTATATTGTTTTCGAAGTGTATTTGTAGCATACTTCTCAATTATCATTCAATGAATAAGATTTGTTGTATTTGCATACTTCGTCTGCATGCTTCGCATGATTTGATTGTTTCGAATGTTTTAGCGTGTCACGCTCGTACTGCGCATTACATTCGCACACTTCGCATATATACTTCCCCCTTGCGCGTGGCAGCTAGGGACTTAGTCATTGCTGGTGCAGGCAATTAAAAATGCGTAGGGGTGCGCCTTTTTGGCGGCTTCGGATGCTTATATCGCATCTAGCGAAGGCCTCTTTTTGGCTTCGAATGCATTAATTTGGAGAGAAGCAAGGCTTCAGCGAAGCCAAATTAAACGAAGCATGCTTCGCATGCTTAGATTTGAATACTATTCGTGAGCAAAGCTCTGGAACACACTTAGATTTTAAGCGAAGCATGACTTCGAGTTGCTTAATTTTTAGATTAGATTTTAACACGGGAAGCAAGGCTTCGGAGCATGTTTAGATAGCGAAGCAAGGCTTCAGAGCTTGATTCTGTACTAGGAATGGATATCTGGTGTGGATTCACCGAACCTGTGATTGTGAGCTGCCTTCGCTCTGAGCCACCTTCGACTCTGAATACCGAGAATGGATCTCGGCATTCTGGGATACATTAAGCCAGTGGCCTTCGTATCCCAGACGCATCAGGTCGATGACCTGGAGTCCTTGGACGCATCGGGCCAGTGGCCCGGAGTCCTTTAGCCCACTGCTACGGGCCTGGAGGCGCTGTGTAGCCTTCGGAGAGATGCTCCGGATTTTGCAAAGCGAAGGAAAGATTCGATTTTTAAATAAGATTGAACAAAGTTTTGCTTTAAAGTCGAAGCAAGGCTTCGATTTTAAGGCAAAGTAGGGATTCGATTTCATACTAAAATAATTGCAAATTTGTACATCGAAGTGGTACTTCGGACTGTGTACATACCTCGTAAAGTGGGTGAAAACTTGCCTCGTAGCCCCTGGGGCTTTGACAGCCTTCGACACGTGAAGTGGAGCCCCTTATTGGAGGGTAAGCTCCGAAGTGCGAACGATAGAGGAAGGCGAAGAAGGCCTTCGAACTGTACCCGAAGCCCCTTGCCGGAGGGTGCGTGAAGCAAGAAAGCTTCGAAGCTCCCCCCTCAAGCGCACTTCGAATTACAGACAGTGGCAGAGAACATAGCTTTTAGGACTAAGGTCCCCCTGAATGGTGCCAACTGTTGTAGCAATTGTGTTAGCTACAGCACAGGTTTTGTATGTGTGTGTATGATGTGTAAAATGAACCTCGAAGAGTTCTCTCAGAAGGAGAAAAGATTTATACTGGTTCGGGCCTCCCCTAATGGATAATAGCCGTACGTCCAGTTTGTGGTGGGTTTGGCATAGTATGCCTCGGTGTAGTCTAGTGAATCTCGGGGCTCTCAAGGCCCTGGATGAGCCTTTTTATTACAAGGGCTTGGCCCTGCTTTTATAGGCACACAGGCCAAAGGAAAAGACCAAAATGCCCTCTATAAGTCATAGGCTTATAGGGACAAAACGGGGAAAAAGGGCTAGTCTACTGTACAAAGTGCTTTACAAGTTTACAGACATGTTAGATAAATGTCACTTCTTGACCAGCTAAACGACATACTAGGGCAGAGGGGCCCCTGGTATGACTTCTACACTGTAGCGAGGAGGACACAAGGAAGGCTTCGAAGGACACTCCGAAGTGGGCTTCGAAGTATACCCGGATTGAACTCCGAACTGGGTTCTCAGAGACTTAGCTTCGAATCGGCTAAAAAGGGTCCGAAGACTGGCTCTGGGGAGCTCCGAAAGGAGCTCGAAGGTTAACTCCGAACAAGGTTCGGAGGTTAACTCCGAAGTTAGCCCGGGGGATAACTCCGAAACTAGCCTGAGACTTGGCTTCTGGCAAACTTCAAAGGGAGCTTGGAGGCTTTGGTCCGAAGGACTCCGAAAGGGGTCCAGAGGCCTCGCTCCAAAGGACTCTGAAAAGAACCTTAAGACTTAGAAATAACTTCTCCTGATTGGAGCATGCTTCGATAGTGTCGGGCTCCGGGTCAAAGTCTGTCGAAGGCTGATGTTATTTGGCCCCTTTTAAGGGAAAATTTAATCCCCCAAGAGTCGGTGGCCACAAAACGAAGCAAACACTTCCCAGTAATACCAAAGTATCAGCTTTATCTATGTGGGTTAATCAGAAAATTAAAACTGAAATCCCAGTCAGCATAATTAGGAGCCGTAAGAGCATCTTCAAGAGAAACTTTAAAAAGCTCAATTCTCTAGTTTTTTGATATTACAATTAAAAAATCAACTTTAACAGATTTTCTAAATGACTCTAAAAAAAAGGATTCCAAAATTAAACATATTTAAAGTGATTTCAAACCAAAAAAGAATTCTAAAAACCATATAGAGAAGCAATTTTTAGAATTACTCTTGGAGATGCTCTGACATAAGTTGAACATGGACAAATGGACGGTTGAAAGTGAACCTCTTTACTCTTTCTGTATATCACAATTAGATTTGCAGCTATGTATATAATAAAATTATTTTACAATAATTAAGATATTAATACCAAAATTAACATTAAAAATTATGTTACCAATAAAGAACTATAAAATTTCCAAGATAATAAGCAAATCCAGCGGTTGACAGATACAAACAACGGCTTGTTTGGAGGCAGAACAGGGGGGCATGGCATTGCCAATAATATGCTGTAAGGATGTAATCCACAGTGTTATGCAATTCAGGAAAAAAAGTGCTAACCTAAGAAGGAACTACCTCTTCATTCTTCGCTGCAGTCGTCGTCCCTTTCGCTGAAGAATCCTGGCTCTCTTGTTGCCATCCCACGGTCCAATGCTTTCAACCTTTTTCTGCAAAGACAGGGGTAGGCAGCAATGCAAATTAAAGCAGTGAAAACACAACTTGACAATTAAAATGGAAGAACTAAGCTCATTTCTAAACTAAAATAATGAAAAAATGAATCTGGTGTGGCCATTGAAGAAGCACTTCCTTAATGTAGTATATACTTTGTTCAACATTGGCATGCTTGGGAGTTGACATAAAGGTCCGCCTACTGCTACTAGTCAAGGTGTCAAGGATTCAAGTGGTGAATTTGATATCCTCTTGAGGCTAAGGCTTCCTACCGTTAGTGTGCCAGTCAGCAGATTTCAATCGTCTCGCTGAGATTTGATGGTGCGAAGCAAGGTTTCGCAGCAGCTAGGACTCACTATGCAGCAAAAGAAAATGGGGCTTCGCGGTGGCCAAAGCAAGCTTCACCCCATCGGATCCTAGTAGAATGGTTGGTATACCGACATCAAATCAACCGGTTCCTGAGTGGCATGATGGAGGCAACAACACCACAAGCTAAAAGGACAAGAGGAAGATTCTAAAGTCTTAGTTTGTTTCTTGCTTAATGAAAAGAAGTACAACCATTGGGTGATCAGTTCCAATGTTAACTAAGTTTTCTCAACTACAAAGTACAAAAACTGGCAATACCTTTATTAAAATATGTTTCCATATTAAAACTCAAACCCATCATCTGAATTTGAATCAGGAAACTATTTGTTGAATAGCATGTAATGACATTAATTATAAACACTACTGAGCACCACGAGTCCACTAATGTTGGGGGAAATACTTTCGCTCTAAATAAGGCAATGATAATAAGTATTATTGTGAAGCCCCCTCCGAAGACTAAAGTCAGTAATTTGGCACCAACACACCATGAAACGCTTTGTAGGCTGATGGTACAGAGCCGCTTGATATTTCAAAGATCTCCATTCGACGAGAGGGCTACGAAGCTAAAAATCGCTCGGAGGTGATGTCAAAACCATGGGCTCTCTGCCCATTCAATAAGACGTGTGCTTTACCATATTCATATGGCGCATTACTAGATTGCCCCTATGTAATTCACCATGCAATATTGTCATAGTTTATTATACATAGGGAGTAAACTAGTATTACCCCGTTGTCACCGTGTCTATAAATATCCTCCCCTTGCTAGGGAGAGGATCTAAAACTAGAAGTATTATTCAATAGAACTAACCCCGAAGGCTGTAATCCACTTCGGAGGCCTTAGGCATTGTTCGACCCCCTATAAACACTCCGAACCCTTCAAGGTTCCAAACACTGAAATCAATTGCATAGTTCTATATTACGCCAATAGTTGGTGCCGTTTGTGGGAAATCCTAATTCTAAGCTAGCCTCTCTACCACAAACCTTCGATCCATACCTCCAAAGAAAAGCAAAAGCGTAACTCCTCCTCAAAGGAGCCCTCAAGACTCGTGGGCCTCATCACTCCTAGAGTGCCCTCTCTCTGAATCTAGCACCTAAGACATGCAGGACCTAGTGGGCCTCCTAGAAGTGGCCACTAGTTTATGGGCTATGGAACACACCACAGACCTCCCAAGAGTTGACACCCCAAGGATCAAGGAGCACAACTCGGTCCCCTCTTCGGTGAATGACATATCTAGGCCTATGGGTCCCGCGATAGCCCCATCGGCTCCTATTGTGTTAAGAGAAGCGAGACCTCAATGCATGAGCACCCTACCACCATAAGGGTGCTGCAAACCAACTACATTTGGTCACACGACCTAGGAGGGTACTCTAGGGAAAGTAGAACCGTCAATAATGTGCAAGCCTCTGTGCTAGCTCCGCTGAAGGCAGAAGTCATGATGTGGCTTCAAAACATGGCTAATCAAGCGTGCACTTAGAAGCCCCCAAGGCACTTCGAGACTGCCGACCAACATCACCGTGAGTGACCATAGTGAGCAGGAACCACAAGAACAAAGGAAAAATGCCTTTTTGACGAGGAATCACCACTACACATATATTTGCAGATAGTATGTTTCCAGTTGAAGTTTCGAGCAATGAAGTTGTCGAAGTACTCCGGGGGTTCAGACCCCAATGAATTCATGCCCTCCTGCACCCCCACAATTGAGGCTAGTGAAGGCGATAGAGATACTATGGCTAAATGCTTCTGATTGGCCCTTGAAGGCCGGTTTCATGAAGTCATGGGAGAACTTGCGAAGGAAATTCACGAGAAATTTTTAAGGAACATATGTACCACCCATGTCCATCAAGAGCCCGTTCTTGGTGAAGAAGCAACCTAGAGACAACCTACGACAATATTTGTAGTGCTTCGCTTATACGAAGTCATAGATCAAAGGTTTCTCCATGTCTTCGGTGATTAACACGTCTCATGAAGGTCTCACCCACCTAGATCTCCTTGACTAGCGTCATAGGAAGCCCATATCCTCGGTGGCCCATCTTATAAGATACTTCGAATAGCATGCCCATTTTGAAGAAGGGCATCTCCGAAGGAGTGTCACCATCACTCAAATTCAAGCTCTGGAGGTGCGGGCTTTGAGTCCCCTAAAGCCAATATACACAGAGCATATTGTGGGCTAAGGGACGATAGATCAAGCACCCGAAGCCACCTGCCTAGAGCATGTCCAGGCCATAGGCCATGTCAAGGCAAGCAAAGCTCCACCTCTAGTCCTAGTGGTGAACTTAATACCACCTCCGAAGGTTGAAGATGTGTCAAGACCCTAGAAGCCTGTGGTACTAAGCATCTTCAGAGTTGGAGCCCTAGGGAACCTGTCCAAATGATAGATGTGGTAGCAATTGTGTTAGCTACAGTAGAGGTTTTGTATGTGTATATTGTGTGTAAAATGAACCTCGAAGGGTTCTATCAAAAGGAGAAAAGATTTATACTGGTTTGGAGCTCCCAAAGGGATAATAGCCCTACGTCTAGTTTGTGGTGGATTTGGCATAATATGCCTCAGTGGAATCTAGTGGATCCAGAGGCTCTCATGGCCCTATGGATAGGCTCCTCTATTACAAGGGCTTGGCCCTGCTTTTATAGGCACGTAGGCCAAAGGAAAAGACCTAAATGCCCTCTATAAGTCATAGGCTTTATAGGGGCAAAAAGGGAAAGGGCTAGTCTACTATACAAAGTGCTTTATAGCTTTACAGACGTGTCAGATAAACATTACTTCTTGACCAGCTAAACGACATACTAGGGCCAGAGGGGCCCTTGGTATGACTTCTACACTATAGCGAAGTACAAATATTTTTTGGGTTCGGAGTAGTGGCCGGTGCTCTTCGGGCGGAGGCTGCAAGGAAGGCTTCGAAGGACACTCTGAAGTGGGCTTCGAAGTATACTCCGAACTGAACTCCGAACTGTGTTCTCAGAGACTTAGCTTCGAATCGGCTGAGGGTCCAGAGACTGGCTCTAGGGAGCTCTGAAAGGAGCTCGGAGGTTAACTCCGAAGATAGCTTAGAGGCTAACTCCGAAGGTAGCACGGAGGTTAACTCCAAAGAGACTTCAGAGAGAGCATAACTTGGATTCTGGCAGACTTCAAAGGGCATCTGTGGGCTTTGATCTGGAAGGCTTCAGAAGGAGTCGAAAGGCTTCGACCCGAAGGGCTCCGAAAGAGGTCCGGAGGCTTGAACTGTGATGCTTGGAAATAACTCCGGCAGGCTAGAACCTGATTCGAAAGTGTTGGGCTCTGAGCCGAAGGTCAATGGAGGCTGACGTCATTTGGCCCATGTTTAAGGGAAAACTTATTCCCCTAACAGTAGCCCCTCGCCTGCAGGCCTTCGGGACGAAGGGGTGCGTGCGCCCTTGGGACAAATGAAAGTAAAAATAGAACTTCAGAGAAGACAGGCCTTCGAAGCATGGACCAAAGGAGGCTTCAACTTGTGCAGGTAATAATTGCCTGCCTCGGGTGTCAGAACAACCTCGGGGAGATCAGTTGATTCGCAACGACTATAAAATTGACCATTACCGCGTCGGTTCACTTCAACTTCGCTTGAGGCCCACCTGTCAGCGGCTTCGGCATGGGAACCATCGGGATTTTTACCGCCTATAAATAGGGGTTTACCGCACACGGCTTCGACACACCTCCCATTTGCTTCTTTCTCAGTGCCTTGCATCCTTTGCTCTCTTCTTCTCATCCCTAGCTTCGCGCGGAGCCCACTTCGCAAGCCTTAGCGTCCTTCGCGCTGAAGCTCCACAAAATGCCAAAGAAAGTTGATTTGAAGAAGGCTTTGGCCTTGGGCTCGAGCTCGAGCTCTACCCAAGTGCAGGCAACGGCTTCAGCGGCGGCGAAGCCTTCAGCGAGGCGGTTGGGGCTGAGGGATCTTCGGTCACCATCAGACAAGTTTGAGCAAACCTTGGAGATGAGGTCTTCGATTTCTACGGAAGAGTCTGTCCGAAGGGCCTGCGTGGGGAAGATATCATCTAAGATCCAGCTTCGGGTGCCGAAGAAGTCGGAGGCCATACCGAGGCCTCGGGCTAACGAAGTGGTACTATTCGAGGCTTTCTTCGAAGCCGTCCTCGGATTGCCAGCCGTGGGATGCTGAGTGAAGTCTTGAAGTCCTACAACCTCGAGCTTCCTCAACTGTCGCCCAACGTCGTGGCGAGGCTAGCAGTATTTGAATGGGCTATGAGGGCCGAAGGCTGCGAGGGGCGCGCCAATGTCTTCGTAGCTCTTCACGACGCTAACTGCCAGCCGAAGCCGAGGGAAGGAACATACCACGTCAAGAGGACCTTAGCCTTCGGAAGCACCAATTTTCAACTTTGGAGGGAGTACCAGGACGCCTTCCCAGCGAGGGCCGCCAACAATAAGTGGTACTCGAGGTGGGACCAAGAGTGGTTCTACGCCTCCATTGGCGCGAACTCTCCCCTTTGGAGTACCAATGCGCTTATCTCTTACCGGCGCGAAGGCGTGGTGAAGACGAACCCCGACACCCTTCGCTCGAGGATCCTGCTCCTTCGGAAGGTGGCTTCGAAGATGAGCATGAGGGACCTCACGGATGAGTTTATCACCCTTCGGCTTATCCCCCTTGCGTGCTCTTGGCCGGAGGGCCTCTTTCAACCTTAGGGCCCAGGGGGCCTAAACGAGGTGGCAACATAACGCCTTGGTAAGACTTCGAAGCCTTTCCACTTTCATACTTTGCCAAATAACTTTGCTCTAACTTGGAATCTTGATGAAGCCACTCTTGAAGTGAGGACTCTGGAGGAGGCCATCATGGCAGCGGAGCTTGTTGTCGGAGCCCCGACACCTCAGGTGCAGGCTCAACGGCTCGCTCTGGTAGGGACTTGGGAGCACTGGAATAGAGTGTGGACCTTGCTCGGCGTCGAGGGGGTCCAGGCTCTGCCAGACTTCTCCAACCTTGTACCCTCGGCGACCGGCTCCAACAGGAAGAGGGTGGATGATGACGAACCCAAAGCTTCGAGGGCTCGGTCAGAGGTCCCAACGACCAAAGCCTCTACTGCGGAGGACACAATGGTCGCGAACCCTAGGACCAGAGCGTAGCTAGTAGGGGCTCCGGCAGTAGCTACCGAGGTGGTGGTGATGACCTCGACGGCGATGACTTCGAGTGTGGAGGTTGAGGTGCCAGCTTCACAGCAAAGGGATTGGTGAGCACACATCGACGCCTCCACCTTCGAAGAAATCTCTGACGAAGGTAAACACTTTAAACATACTTCTCTTTTCATACGCGGATATTGACTTGAACTTTTTTGTAGAATATGATATCAGTGTGAGGTCCACCGCACCAAAGCCGGCGGAGGCCTCTAGCAGCAGCAGTAGTTCGTAGTCTGATAGCTCCTCGTCTGAAGAAGACGAAGGCAACGGTCACGACGAAGGGGACCCTCGAGACGACGAGCACATCGAATTAGTGGACCAGATCCTGGCTCCACTAGAGCCTGCACCGGAGGTTGAGGTGGAGGAGATAGTATGGCCTCTACAGGCGAAGGGGACCATGACGGAGGCAGCCATCCATGATTTTCAGGAAGGTTGTGCGGCTGCAGAGGCAGGGGGCTTGGTGGCTCAACTCATCCGCTCGAGCCCCTTCGGCCTTTTTACAAATGCAAACGAAGCCTTCATTCAGGTGAGCAAAGTCCTATATAGCCTTCGAGTCATGTTTGCTCTTCAATCAACACTTATGATTTTCTTGAATTCATTCAGGCCTTCGCACTGAACTCCGCAGAAGCAACCTCTGCGGACAGGCGGATGAGGCGCTTACCAGAGGAGAGGGATGCCCTCTAGCGCGAAGTCTCGGTTGAAGCTGAGAAGCGAAGGCGGGCCAAAGCCTCAGCGGAGACGGCTAGGGCTGAGGCCGACAAGGCGAGGGAAGTCTTGGCCTCAGAGACCGACAAGCTCTAGGTGGAGCTTCAAGCTTCGGAGGATGCCCGAGCTTAGTTGGAGGAGGAGAACTCAAAGCTTCGCCAAGCCGGCCATTGCCTTGAAGACTTTATCATTCATAACATCGATGAAGCCACTTTGAGCTTGACCGAGGTCCTCAAACAAATAGGGACTGAGTGCCGGTCTCCAGACTTCGGCCTTCGGGACCCAATCGGAGACCATGTCGATTTCTTGAAGACGGTGGCTACGATAGTGGAGCAATCCCTGAAGGGCTTCGCCTTGATGGCTGGCCGAGTGGCGGGTCAAGGAGTTTTGCAAATGCTTCACGACTCGTGGTGCAACCACCTCGAAGCAGCGACGTCGGTGACTCCAGTGGCCTTCGGAGGCCAGCAACTTGTGACGCCTCCACCAGGCGTCCGCGGAGCATGGCGTCGACTTCAAGAGCCTTGGAAGGCCCAAGGCTGTGAAGCAGTCCTCGAACTTCAGAAGGCCATCCGCCTTCGTCGAGCCAAGGCATAGGCCTTGCCAGCTCAGCCTTCGACGTTGGCACCTCTGCCTCCGACGGTGTAGATCTCCTTAGGCTACATGTAATTCTTAGTTGTAGGCTTGTAAAAACTTATCAGTTTATTAATATAAATGCGGGGGTACTTTATACCTGCCAGGCTCAGCCTTCGAATGTTGACCTCAAAGTACTTGATGACTCTAAAGAACTTCACCAGTTATGGGTGGTCCTCGAGGTAGCTAGGTCCGAAGGCCCCCCTCGGTTCAAACTTCCGAGGGGACCTAACGGTGAATCCATTTCCGGAGTAGCCCAGGAGCTATTCGCTACCGTGAAAATGGAGCCCCTTCGGAGTTCTTCCTCCTCGCCAAACTTAAGTTGCTTCGAAGCAGACTTACGTGGCAAGGGGGTACAACATTCGAGTGTGGCCTTGACAGGCGACGAAGCCTTAGACTTCTCTACCTTAGACACGGCACCGCCTGTCTCGCAGCCTTGGACAAACCTGCATGGTGGAAGATGAGGTCTGCGGGCTTTAGGGCATGGATGAAACGGACGTGGGAGATTAGGCTCCGACGAAGCTTCGTCCAGCTGAGGGGGCCCTGGCCGGAAGAAGAACAAGTGAGGGTCGGGGCCTCGAGCTTGCTTTTTCTTAGGCTTAGATACAGACTACTCATAATTTTGTTTTTCGAAGTGTATTTGTAACATGATTCTCAATTATCATTCAATGAATGAGATTTGTTGTATTTGCATACTTCGTCTACATGCTTCGCATGACTTGATTGTTTTGAACATTTTAGCTTGTGAGAAACCATGTTGAAGAATATGGTTTTGATATTCCAGATGTGATGAGTGATTGTCAATGGAAGTCAAAGGACGGAAGATATGAAGACCTGCCGAGTCTGAGGTGCATGTGACTCAGGTACACGGGTAGTGAGCGACGGCCGGGCAGAGGAGCCACGGAGTCGGGCTGGTCCAATCCGGGTACATGGCTAGGAGCAGCAGATGATCCACCGGTCTGTTGACTGGGTTTGACTCAAGTACACGAGTGGCGAGCAATTGCCGGGCTAAGGAAGCTGCGGGGTCGGGTCGGCCCAATCCGGGTACCCGGTGCGATGACGGTGAACGTTTTGTCAGTTTCGGCGCAAAACTGACAACCTATGATTAATTCGTTTTTAGGATATTAATATTTAGTTTTTAAGTTTAGAATATTTTTATTTTAGTCAGGTGATTTTTCTAAGAATATTTTAGTAATTTTCGGAATTTATTTTAGAGTCAGTTTATTTTACCCGAGGGTAAATTAGTCTTTTCATGTATTAGGAGTCGCCTATAAATAGGCCCCTATCCCCCCTTGGGATAGATGACTGTAGGAGATTCGCGCACACAGGCACATGAACAAAATGGAGAAGGGTTTCAGCCGGTTTTGCACAACCAGTCGCACGTTTTCCGAGGCAGTCAATTGCTGTTCATCGCACGGCGGAAAGTTTTTTTTTGCGCTGCAGCAGCCAGAGCAAGCAAGCTGCAGCAATTATCGCGCGGGACCCACAGCCATCAAGTATTCTTCCAAGTGGTGCGGTAGAAGGCTTCATATTTTTTTACTCCTTGTGCACGTTTCCCAAGTGTTTGCATAGGCGTGCAGCAGAGGGATTTCTTCACAGCACATCATCACGAATGACGTAGAGGATTTTTCTTCGTGGAAAGCAGCAAACGCACGCACGCCAGCGTTTTTGCGTGGAGGCTGAAGAACGTTCTACTGCTGGTAAAATTTTAAGCAGTCCGATGGAAGATGCATGCAGCAACACACTTGTAATCTGTTATTGATCTCCTATTTTTTAGTAGATCATTTTTAGAGATAATCATCTATTAATTAATTAGCAGAAAATTCGTTTAGAAATTTCATGTTAATTTAATCTGCTAAACTGTTTTTATAAATCACATATTTTTATTTATATCTGTTTAATCTGCTTATATAAAAAGTAAAGAAAAGTTTATTAGTCGCAGTAGTATTTTAATTCTAGTCTTTACCTGAAATATTTTTAGGTTATTTTTGAATTAATTTTTGTATGATCCATATTTTATCCAGTTAATTAGTATTTTATTTTTAGCCTGCAATCTGAATATTTTATTAAGATAATTAGTGTTCTTTTTATTACGTCATTAAAATATTTCTAGTACCCATTTTTATTTACTGCAGTGATTCTTTTTAGTTTAGCTTTAATATCATTTTAATTAGGACAACAGTCATTTTTAGGCTAGACAACTATAGTGCCAGTAATTTACTTTACTAATATTGTTTGTCCGGTTAAATTCATTTGGGTGTTGGGTTTAAAATATAGTTTAGCAAGAAATTTTTAGGCGCCCATTCACCCCCCTCTTGTCGCTACTTTTTGTCCTACAGCTTGTCACGCTCATACTGTGCATTACATTCGCACACTTCGCATACATACTTCCCCCCTTGCGCGTGGCAGCTAGGGACTTAGTCGTTGCTAGTGCGGGCAATAAAAAATGCGAAGGGGTGCGCCTTTTTGGTGGCTTCAGACGCTTATATCGCATCGAGCGAAGGCCTCTTTTGGGCTTCGAGTGCATTAATTTGGAGCGAAGCAAGGCTTCAGCATAGCCGAATTAAGCGAAGCATGCTTCAGCATGCTTGGATTTGGATATTGTGCATGAGCGAAGCTCCGAAACACACTTAGATTTTAAGCGAAGCATAACTTCTAGATGCTTAATTTTTATATTAGATTTTGACACGGGAAGCAAGGCTTCGGAGCGTGTTTAGATAGCGAAGCAAGGCTTCTGAGCTTGATTAGAATGGATATTTGGTGTGGAATCACCGAACCTATGATTGTGAGCTGCCTTCGCTCTGAGCCACCTTCGGCTCTAAATGCTGATAATGAATCTCGGGATTCTGGGATACATTAAGCTAGTGGCCTTCATATCCTAGACGCATCAGGTCGATGACCTGGAGTCCTTGGACGCATGGGGCCAGTGGCATGGAGTCCTTTAGCCCACTACTACGGGCTCGGAGGCGCTATGTAGCCTTCGGATGTTGAGTCCGGTTTCAAATAGTCCTCGAAGTCGTGCTTCGGTCCTTTACAATACAAAGCTGTAACCTCGGTTCTTAAAAGAACTAGGTTGTTGGCTTCGTGTCTTGATAAGGACACAGCAGAGCTTCGGTTTTGAATGAAGAGGAAGCAAGGCTTCGATTTTAAAACGCGAAGCAAGGCTTCAGCTTCAAACGCGAAGGAAGACTTCGACTTTTAATAAGATGAAGCAAAGTTTTGTTTTAAAGGTGAAGCGAGGCTTCGATTTTAAGGCGAAGAAAGGCTTCAATTTCATTCTAAAGTAATTGCAAATTTTTACATCGAATTGGTACTTCAGACTGTGTACATACCTCGTAAAGCGAGTGAAAAACTTGCCTCATAGCCCCTTGGGTCTTTGATGGCCTTCGACACGCGAAGTGGAGCCCCTTGCTGGAGAGTGAACTCCAAAGCGCGAAGGATGGAGGAAGGCGAAGAAAGCCTTCAAACTGCACCCGAAGCCCCATGCTGGAAGGTGCGTGAAGCGAGAAGGCTTCGAATCTCACCTCTCAAGCATACTTCGAAATGCGGGCAGTGGTAGAGAACTTAGCTTCCAGGACTAGGATCCCCACGGGCGGCGCCAACTGTTGTAGCAATTGTGTTAGCTACAACACAAGTTTTGTATGTGTATATGGTGTGTAAAATGAACCTCGAAGGGTTCTATCAGAAGGAGAAAATATTTATACTGGTTCGGACCTCCCAAAGGGATAATAGCCCTACGTCCAGTTTGTGGTGGATTTGGCATAATATGCCTTAGTGGAATCTAGTGGATCGAGAGGCTCTCATGGCCTTCTGGAGAGGCTCCTCTATTACAAGGGCTTGGCCCTGCTTTTATAGGCACGCAGTCCAAAGGAAAAGACCTAAATGCCCTCTATAAGTCATAGGATTTATAGGGAAAAAAGGGAAAAAGGCTATTCTACTATACAAAGTGCTTTACAGCTATACAGACGTGTCAGATAAACATCACTTCTTGACTAGCTAAATGACATACTAGGGGCAGAGGGGCCCCTGGTATGACTTCTACACTGTAGCGAAGTACATATATTGTATTGGTTCGGAGTAGTGACTTCATGGAAGGCTTCGAAGGACACTCCGTAGTGGGCTTCGAAGTTGAGAAACCATGTTGAAGAATATGGTTTTGATATTCTATATGTGATGAGTGATTGTCAACGGAAGTCAAAGGAAGGGAGATATGAAGACCTGCCGAGTCTGAGGTGCATGTGACTCAGGTACACGGGTAGTGAGCGACGGCCGGGCAGAGGAGCTGCGGAGTCGGGCTACCCAAATCTGGGTACATTGCTAGGAGCGGCAGAGGATCCACCGGTCTGTTGACTGAGTTTGACTCAGGTACACGGGCGGTGAGCGATTGCCGAGCTGAGGAAGCTACGGGGTCGGGTCGGCCCAATCCAGGTACCCGGTGCGAAGACGGTGGACGCTATGTCTGTTTCGGCGCAAAACTAACAACCTATGATTAATTCGTTTTTAGGATATTAATATTTAGTTTTTAAGTTTAGAATATTTTTGTTTGAGTCAGGTGATTTTTCTAATAATTTTTTAGTAATTTTTGGAATTTATTTTAGAGTCAGTTTAATTTACCCTAGGGGTAAATTAGTCTTTTCATTTATTAGGATTCGCCTATAAATAGGCCCCTATCCCCTTGGGGATAGATGACTGTTTTCGTTTAAGATCAATCTACAATCTACAGTCCAACAAAAAATTATTTTTTCTCACCACAATTTTTTTTGTCCGCCACCGTTCGTCACGAGCAGCAGCAGAAGGCCATCGCACGACTGCATTTTGGTCTTCTCCCAGCCGGCAGCTAGCCTGCGGCGGTATAGACAGCCTAGTGCTGAGGTGGCTTGCACGCGGCGCATGTTTCTTTGAGCAAAACTACAAAAGCAGGAAAAAGTCTACAGTGGCATGGGAAAAGATGAACATGCACCTACGTGGTGTCATTGGCAGGGGCTAGATCATAGCTTGCGGCAGCAGTGTGACCCAGGCAGGTAAATTTTTTTTTACAACAGCAAGACATGCAGCTTATCTGTTGGCGCGAGGAGATATTTCTTGGGCGGCGCATCTGCAGGCGAGACGCACGCCGGCGTCCAGGTGCATCCACTGATAGCATCACGCAGAGACGACGGCGGGGGCAAAATATTTTTGGCGTCGGATCTGGGGTGTGCGACGACGTGAACGACGAAGGTAATTAGTTATTGATCTAATCTACTATTTTTCAGTTAGAACAATTAAATCATTTATTATCTAATTTTTAGCCTGCATAATTTTGTGGTTAAATTTTTATCTGTTAAAATATTATTAATAATCGCATATTTTATTTAAGTATTTTTAATATGCTCATATAAAATAATAATTATTATTATTTGTCGCAGTAATATTTTTAGTCTAGATTTTACGTGCAATATTTTCTTTCGATTTCTGAATGAATGTTTTTAAATGATCCAAGTTTTATTCATTTGATTAGTATTTTATTCCTAGACTACAATATAAATATTTCGTATTATATCTAGGTGTGTTTATTTACTGCATTATTTTTATTTAGTTTATCTTTAATATCATTTTAATTAAGACACCGGTCATTTTTAGGCTAGACAACTTTAGTTCTTGTAATTTGCTTTGTTAATATTGTTTATCTAGTTAAGTTTGTTTGGGTGTTGGGATTAGGATATAATTTAGCAAGAATTTTTTAGGCGCCCATTCACCCCCCTCAGGTCTCTACTTTCGGTACTACAAGTGGTATCAAAGCGAGGTTAGGTTTTTCTATATCTTAACCGATTCAAAACCTAGGTAGTGACCATGACGTCTTGTGGTAAAATCCCATCCCTAGAAGCTTTTGGCTACACTTATTGGAAGACTCGCATGCGAGCATACCTTATGAGCCAGAGCTCGGACATATGGGAGATTTGTGTTCATCCTAGTTTCACCATAACGACTATTGTTTCGGATACTGCTGCAGATGTAATTACTCAGCATCAAAATAATAGTAAGACGGTGAATATTTTATTTTCTAGTCTAGGTCCTAGTGAGTTTGAGCGTGTTAGCCATCTCACCACTGCTCGAGAGATCTGGGCTACCCTCTAGGCACACCATGAGGGGACATCTCAGGTCAAGGCTAGGCTCTACCAGACCTACCGGCGTGAGTATGAAAATTTTTCACAAAAGCCGGGTGAGACTGTTGAGGCTTTGTTTGGTCGTTTTCAATGGATCATTAACAAGCTTCGCGTT
Source organism: Zizania palustris (assembly GCA_019279435.1). Lineage (NCBI taxonomy): Eukaryota > Viridiplantae > Streptophyta > Magnoliopsida > Poales > Poaceae > Zizania > Zizania palustris. Next base: position 48,537,525 of record JAAALK010000288.1, on the reverse strand, counting down.
AACAAGACCGAGTGTGATCAGCTGGTCTTGGATCGTGAGAAGGTGCTTAAGGTACTCCATACCTTGATCCTAATATCTGGGAGATCAAGGTCTCTTCTATTGTTGAGAGCGCGTCTTATGATACCTTGACCGTCACAGAGCTTTTTAGTAAGCTCAAGGCCTCAGAGGTCGATATTCAGTTGAGATCAAATCTCACTGATTCTGGCTCAAAGACTCTGGCGCTTGTGACACCGTCGGCTGATCCTAATGCCATGAGTTGTACTGCCTTTTCCTTGATGTCTATCTCCGAGGAACAACTTGATACTCTATGATAAGTGGATGATTAAAAGACACGGCACAAAATCTGGATGCTTTGAGTGTGGTGATCCAGGTCATTTCATCGCCGACTGCCCCAAGCAGAAGAATTACAAGAAGGGAACCAGCGGTAACTCCTATAACTCCGGCAAATACGACAACTCCACGAAGGGCAAGCCCAAGACGAGATTCTTTTAAAAGGCTCTTAAGGATTACAGGCGTGAGAACAAGAAGCGAGACAAGACCTTCTTCGCCGAGATGGAGAAAAGATACTCCAAGAGATCCTCGTCTTCCTCCTCGACTTCAAGTTCAAGTGATGAAGATGTCATGATCAGGAAAGGGAAGGACAGGGACAATCCGGCGGGCCTCTGTTTCATGCTCTTCGGGGACAAGCCGAAGAGTCTCTCACGTCACAGCCGAAGACCCCACAAGAGCTTCTGCTCAATGGTTCTTGGGGAGAAGAAAGAGAAGGACTCCTCCAACGACTCTGACGACTACGACGATGAGAATGCATCTTCCTATGAACAAGAAGTTGTTAATTTACTAGAACAGAATAGTCAGGAGTTGAAGTATAGGGAGAAAGTTCTTAGAGGGGATAGTGGTGAGTGCCCTAACTGTGAGGTGCTGTTGTGTGACCAGATGACTCTTAAGTCCAGGTACATAGAGAGAGTAGATGAGAGAGACGCATTGGCCACTGAGCTTGAGAGCGCTCAGCAGGAGCTGAAAGATGCTCATGCCACTGTCGTTGCACCTTGTGTAGATTGTCCATCTCATTTAGCTAGTATAGCTGAACTGAGAGCCAAGAATGATTAGCAGTTGAGTGAGTTAGCTGGAGTGAGAGCTGAGTTGGAGCAGACTAAGCTAGAGCTTGAGACCTTATCAGTTCCACTCACTGTTTGTGAGAACTGCTTGTCCATTAGAATGGAGTTGATCAAGCTAAAAGCTGAGAAGTCTGTCGAAGTTGATAAAGAGTGTGAGATATGCTTGTCTCAGGTGGAGGTGTTAGCTTCTTTGAGAGATGAGCTAGCTTATGTTTAGAAAGAGAACTTTTACCTCCGTCAGATCTTGAGTTGGATTAGTGTCATAGAGCCACAACTCGGCTTGATGATCCAGCAGTTCAAGAGACCGGATGGATTTGGGGTTTGTTACACCTATAACAAGTCTGATTTTGAGAGTGCTATTAGCCGAGCACTAGAGTGGAGTAAGATGACTCCTGAACAGAGATATCCCAAGACTCACTCCACTGAGTCCTTTAAGGATAGTCAGCCCAAGGATGGAGTGATGCAAGAACAACCTAAAGCTCCACCTAACAAGCAGATCTAGGTTCTAAAGCATAAAACTCTCCACACTTCTCTTGACTCTTTACCTAGACCTTCTCACACCAAAGATGCTACACCGAACACCACCAAGCCTAAGATTTGCAAGCCTCAACCACATCCTAAGAAGCCTACCTATCACTGTGAGTTTTCTTAGAGAGACGGGCATCTTGAGGAGTTTTGCTTCAGGAGGAAGCGGGTTGAGCGAGCAGAGAGAGCTCGTGGTGGGCAGGAGCAGTTCTACCAGCAGGGTGGTAGACAGAGACTTCCTCGACATAGAGAGAGGCTAGAGGCCAGTGTAGGACCGAAAGTAGCGACCAGAGGGGGGGTGAATGGGCGCCTTAAAAATTCTTTCGAATCAATGGCCTGTTCCCAATACCCAACGCACCTCAAAAGACTAAGCAGCAGAAAATAAACAGAAGACCTAAGTCTAAGGGTATCTAACCTAGAAGCAGCTGAAGTCAAACAGAGAACTATTAAAGAAGTGCAACTAGGCAGATGAACACTGTGAAACAGGCCTAAACTTCCCAAAGAAATGATCTGAATATATGTAAGGTGAAATGAGAAGTTACTGTCCAAATTTGTCTCCTGTTCGGAACTTGGCGAAGCCTGCTTCGCCTGTCGAGGTCTGCTTCAGAGATGATTGTCGAAGATTGCTTCGCTGATCGAAGCCTGCTTCGGAGGTTGGTGACGAAGCCTACTTCGGAGGTCAGTTGCGAAGCATGTTGAAGATGTCGAAGGTGTTTTGGTCTAGCCTAGTACAAAGAGGCAGGGAGCGAAGTATGCTTCGAAGCGAAGTATGACAAAGTCGGAGCCTGCTTCGAAGTATGTACTTCGAAGGCAAGACTTCGAACACAACTTCGAACCAAGTACTTCAAAGCCAAACCTTCGAACAAAAATACTTCGAACACACCACACAGACGGACTACCTTCGAACAAAGAAGCGAAGCCTGTCACACGACAGAGAAACCAAACTCGAAGCCTACACTCTACCTTCGAAAAGAGTGACCTTCGAAAAGAGAAGCGAAGGCTGACACGCGACAGAGAAATCAAAACGAAGTCTATCAGAGTGATTAGCTTCGAAGCTAACTTCGAAGCCTGACGAAGTATCGACTTCGAACAGCTCGTGACTGAGAACACCTTCGCAAGGTCTATCGAAGTATGTGAAGCTGACAGAGTGCAAAGTGTTCTGCGAAGCTAGAGACACAGCACAAAAATGAAGCCGAGGTTCAAGCGAAGCCTTCGAAGATGTTAGATCGAAGCCTTCCTCACGGAGCTGAGGGGCTTCGAACAAAGAGGGTGGCTTTGCCAGGAAACAGTCAGAAAAGGTACTCAGCCCTGACAACCTCGATCAGAAAGCAACACAGAAAAGTAAAAAAGCTGGCACTAGTGTACTGTTGCTACAGTGTAGTAGTACTACTTGCAACAGCAAGAACTAGTACTACTTATGTGAAGAACACAAGGAACAGAAGCTTCCGAAGCCTCAAAATGCATAGAAAAACTTGTTGTGCAAGTGAAATGGATCCATTAAAACACTGCAGAAGCTGCACACGATTTGAGAATAGAAACTTCACTGCAGCAATTAATGCACGACAATAAACAGAGGCAAAAATTCCTGGCTGCGCAAGAATGAACAGGAGAGAAGAGAGGCAAAGCAAGAGACAAAATGACCCAAAGGAGTAGTATTGATTTCAGCAAAAGGGGTAGTCCAAACCCTAGGGATTGGGGTCCTATTTATAGGCACCCAACACTAGGAACATTCCACCTGCCCCTTAGGGTTTTTACAGACGCAAGAATAAAGGAAAAGACTCTACTGCCCTTAGGTATTTTTACAGACACGACTGACTGACTGTGGGCCTAGAGTTACAGATGACTTATCCGGAAGCTAAGCTTTCATAGCGACTACGGCTTCTCTTCTAGACAGTCGGATACAAGATCGACGGTTGTCAGTTTTGCGCCGAAACTGACAAAGCCTCCACCAGCTTTGCACCAGGTACCCAGATTGGGCCGGCCCGACTCCGTAGCTCTCTCAGCCCGGCAATCGCTCACCGCCCGTGTACCTGAGTCAACCCTGGTCAACAGCCCAGTGGGTCTTCTACTGGTTCTGGCCCATGTACCCGGATTGGGCCAGCCCGACTTCGCAGCCTCCTCTGCCCGACAGTCGCTCGCTGCCCGTGTACCTGAGTCACACACGGCCCATGAAACAGCAGATCTCTTCTTCTTTTGTCCTCTTTGACTATCGTTGACAATGACTCATCACTTCTGGAGCCATGAGGCCCACGCTATTCAGCATGGCTCCTCAATCTCCCCCTTGATGAGTGCATTGTCAACACTCCTCTTTTCTCAGCTCTTCAGCACCTGCGAACAAATGTGGAAACACGAAAACAAAACACAAGAAAACAAAGAAGAAGAAAAATAAGGTAAAAGTTTAACCCTAATGACCAAAAGCCGAACAAAAGCAAGAAGCAGTCATTATGGTTAACCAAAACGTAAAAGCTCAAAATGAGTGCGATTTCAGAACAACAAGGATATCAACAGAGTAAGAACTCCCCGTTAAACTCTGATCCCAAATTTTCTCCCCCTTGTTGACAAATGAACTCATCAAGCAGTCAATAGAGACACAGACTCCCCCTGAAATGCAACTCCCCCTCAAAATATGCAGTGAATTCAACTGGAGTGCATAAGGAGTGTAGAAAGCATGCTTCTCAAATATGATTGACTGCAATTACAGCATCTAACAAGTATAGCAAAAGAGATACTGTCTAAGACACATGGCATGATCAGTGCAACAGATGATATCTAAGGAAAGTCATTAGCACGCATTTTTCAGTTTTCGCAAACTAAACAACATCACCACATTTTCCAGTAAAACAAGCAAGGTAAGACATGAGATGCAAAAGCTAACTGATATCTACCAAGATAAGCTTTGTTCAAAAACAAAGTGCTTCAGCAAACTTGTTATCATTTCAATTTTAAAGCTTTTTCTTTTTCCTTTTTCATTTTTGCCAGGGGTTATTTGCATGTCAAACCTTATGCTGACCGACCAAGTCAAGCCTAGGCCAGATCTGGACCATCAGAAGCTTAAGACATTGGTCTTGGTATACACTACACTGTCCTAGTTCATACCAAAGTGCTATGGTATACAGTCCAGAACAAATGTAATGCGACAAAGCAAACCCACCTGGATCTTTTCAAGTTATGCACAAAAAGGCATGGAATTTCCATTGTTCTCGAATTTTCATCATTTTTATAGCACATTTCCATGTTTAAAGCATACAGATGTCCAAGTTGCATATTTGCATCTAAGTCAGAAACTAGCTACAAGGCATGTAACAGATAGCAAGAACATTCAGCCTACGCATGCTAGTTACCAGAAACAATAGTGATCATTTTTCAATTTTAAAGCATAAAAGCCATGCATATGACAGATATCAGACATATCATTTGAACTGAAGCAAAGCATGATCATTGACAAGTAATCAAAAGCATGTACCAGCTAGAATAAGTAAAGTAGTTCAATCATATAACAGAAGCAAGCTCAAAAGTGTGATATGTGAATATGCAAGATATGAACACACACAGAAAGACTCAAGAAAAGAGTAAAGAAGAATGAAAAATTGACGCAAAATATCCTAAAAAGGATACACAACACCCAAATCCCCTCGTAAACGCTCAAATGTAGACTGATCTAGGGGTTTGGTGAAAATATCAGCCAACTGATGATGGGTATCAACATGAACAAGGTCAATGACACCTTTCTCATATTGATCCCGCAAGAAGTGAAAGCGCACATCAATATGTTTGGTTTTTGAATGGAGACACGGGTTTTTCCCTACACTAATAGCACTGGTGCTGTCGCAAAACAATGGAACTCTGGTAGGAAAGAACAACCCAAAATCTCGTAGAGTGGAAATCATCCAAACCAAATATGAGCAGCAGCTAGCAGCAGCTACGTACTCAGCCTCTGTGGTCGAAAGAGCAACTCCAGATTGCTTTCGAGAAGACCAAGAGACAAGAGAAGAACCAAGAAACTGGCAAGTACCGGAAGTCGACTTGCGATCCAACCGGCACCCACCAAAGTCGGCATCCGAAAATCCAGATAAATCGAGAGAAGATGATGCTGAATAGAAAAGACCAAGATCAGGCGCATAAGTAAGATACCTGAAAATGCGCTTGACAGCCTGCCGATGAGACGCGCGAGGTGAAGACTGGAAGCGCGCGCACAGCCCCACGGCAAACTGAATGTCTGGTCTTGTCGCCGTTAAGTAAAGCAGCGAGCCGATCATCCCTCGAAATTCCCTTTCATTGACCTTGACACCGCTCTCATCCTTGTCCAGACCCCCAGAAGTGCCCATCGGGGTCATCTGCGGCTTCAATTCACCACCAATGTCAAATTTCTTAAGCATGTCGCGAGTGTACTTACCTTGGTGGATGAAGGTGCCGTCCTTGGTCTGCTTGATCTGGAGCCCTAATAAGTACTTGAGCTCACCCATGAGGCTCATCTCAAACTCACTGTGCATCTTCTCAGAGAACTTGGACACAAGAGAATCGGTAGTACCGCCAAAAATAATATCGTCCACGTAAATCTGAGCAACTAAGAAGTCTGAAGCAACTCTGAGCAAAAAGAGAGTTTTGTCCACAGAACCCATCACAAAGCCCTTCCCCAACAAAAACTGCTTCAACCGGTCATACCAAGCCCTGGGGGCTTGCTTTAACCCGTATAAAGCTTTTTGCAATTTAAAAACATGTCGAGGAAACTTAGAGTTCTCAAAACCGGGGGGTTGCCTAACATAAACCTCCTCTTCTATGTACCCATTCAGAAAAGCACTCTTAACATCCATTTGAAAAAGCTTAAAACCCTTCGAAACGACAAAAGCTAGAAGAATACGAATGGACTCAAGATGGGCAACAAGAGCGAAGGTTTCTTCAAAGTCAATACCTTCCTTCTGGCAATAACCCTGGGCAACTAGTCGAGCCTTGTTGCGCACCACAACCCCATCTTCACCTTGTTTGTTCTTGAATACCCACTTGGTGCCTATGGGGTTGCATCCTGGTGGCGGCTCAACTAATGTCCAAACCCGATTGCGTACAAAATTCTCAAGCTCTTCTTGCATAGCATTAATCCAATTAGAATCAGAAAGAGCATGAGAAACATCTCTGGGCTCAAAAGATGCAACAAAAGCAGATTCAGCAAACACAGCGAGAGAGGCAGAAGAACGTAAAGTCCTCTCAGTCAAATCACCTATGATGAGCTCTGAGGGGTGATCACGCTATACTGCTCGGGTTCCCTGGTGATCCGAAGTCACCTCACCGGAGTCAGCAGCTGGCACCTCTGGACTCGACTGAGGGGGCTCGATCGTAGTGGAAGAAGTGATCAGAGGTCCGCCCTCATCATCAGTCGAAGTCTCAGAAGGTGTGGGCTCTGCGGGGTATGCAGAAGGCCCACCCTCATCAGCAGCTGGAGTATCCTCATCTTCCTCAAAGATGGACTCTCCGAGCTCATCATCACCAGAAAGCTCAAAAGGAGTCAAAGAAGGCAATGACTCATCAAATGAAACCTCACAAGTCTCGACAAGCAGCTGGGATTCGAGGTTCCAAACACGAAAACCTCGAGAATGCAAAGCGTAGCCAAGAAAAACACCATCCCAGCAACGAGACTCAAACTTGTCCAAGTGCCCTCCCTTCTTGAGCACAAAACACTTGCAGCCAAACGCTCGCAAGTGGCTCACCTTGGGCTGTCTGCCAAACCGCAATTCATATGATGTCTTACCAAGGTAAGCTCTAAGAAAAATGCGGTTGGCCAGATAGCAAGCCGTGTTCATAGCTTCAGCCCAAAAACGCCTAGGAGTCCTGTGCTCATCGAGCATCGTCCTGGCCATCTCGACTAGCGTGCGGTTCTTTCGTTCCACAACGCCGTTCTGTGGGGGAGTGTAAGGAGAAGAAAACTGATGGTCCAGACCCTGATCACTACAAAAGCTGATGATCTGAGAGTTCTTGAACTCAGAGCCGTTGTCGGAGCGAATTGCTCGCATCCGACCATTGTTCTCATTCTTCAGCTTCAAAATCTGGTCATGAACAATCTGAAACGTTTCATCCTTAGACTCCAAAAAGAAAACCCACGAGAATCGAGAAAAGTCGTCAACAATGACAAGTGCGTACCACTTCCCACCGACTGAACGTACCCGAGCTGGACCAATAGTGTCCAGGTGTAAAAGCTCGCCCGGATACGAAGTCATCACCTGAGTCATAGGTGAGTGAGAAGCGGCAACCATTTTCCCATGACGACAGGGATGACAGACTAGATCCTTCTCCAACTTAAGCTTGGGCAATCCTCGGATGAGGTCCATAGAGCTTAACCTGTCTAGCAGATCAAAACTCAAGTGACCTAACCTCCTATGCCACTTCCAGAGCTCAGAAGAAGATCCAGCAATCAAACAGCGAGAAGGGCCAAAAGAACTAGAGAAGTCAATTCGAAAAACTTTGCCGAATGGTAAAATCTGGCAAATCAAAGACCCTCTAGAATCAACCACAGAAGAATTACCCTTCTTAAAACGCACTTCCAAACCATCCTCGAGAAGTTGCGAAACAGAAATCAAGTTGAAGTTCAAATTTTTAACCAAAGCAACATTCTTTAAGGAGAAATGATCTGAAATGCGAATTGAGCGTATGCCACTTACTTTCCCTTGACCGCTGTTCCCGAATGTGATGTACACTTTGGAGCTCGGGGGAGTGAGACTGGAGAACCATCTGCGATGTCCTGTCATGTGGCGAGAGAATCCTGAGTCCATGATCCAAACATCCTCCAGTCCCCGGTCCTGCACAATCAGTGTCTGTAAGTGGGAGCAAATGGTCCGGCACCGGGTTTAGCAAAAGAGCCAAACCAGTGTCGAGCCATCTGCTCGAAAGATGGAAAGCGAAAACCATCAAAAGAGTTTGGACCAAACCGCGGCTCAAAGCGCGGTCCTCGGTTCTGCCTAAACCTGCGGCCACGAGGTCCAGGACCGTAGCCAACACGGTCTGGAGCTCTGCCGGAACGGACACCACCAACTGGAGCACGGGCAAGAAAGTCGTCTCCTCTACCACCACCTACACGACGCGGCCTGGCCTCCAGCCTCTCCCCGCATCGAGGAACACGTAGTTTACCACCCTGCTGGTAGAACTGCTCCTGATCACCACGAGCTCTCTCAACCCGCTTCCTCCTGAAGCAAAACTCCGCAAGATGCCCGTCTCTCTGACAGTACTCACAATGATAGGTGGGCTTCTTGGGATGTGGTTGAGGCTTGGGATGTTTGGGCTTGGTGGTGTTAGGTGTAGTCTTCTTGGGTTGAGAAGGTCCAGGAAGAGAGTCTAGAGAAGAGTGGAGGTGTTTGGGCTTAGGAACCCAGATAGGCTTCTTGGGTGGAGCTTTGGATGGTTCATGAATCACTCCATCCTTTGGCTGACAGGCCTAGGAGGACTTAGTGGAGTGAGTCTTGGGATACCTCTGCTCTGGAGTCATTTTACTCCACTCCACTGCCCGGCTAATGGCACTCTCAAAGTCAGCCTTGGTGTAGGTATAACCTACTCCAAACCCATCTTGCCTCTTGAACTGCTGGATCATCATGCCAAGCTGAGGCTCTCTAGCACTGATCCAACTCAGGATGGAATGGAGGTAAAAGTTCTCATTCTAAGAATCTGCTAGCTCCTCTCTCAAGGAAGCTAGAACCTCCACCTGAGTCAAGCAGGTCTCACACTCACTTTCTACTTGGACAGACTTTTCGGCTTTTAGCTTAATCAACTCCATTCTAAGAGACAGACAGTTCTCACAGATAGTGGGTGGAACTGACAGTGTCTCAAGCTCTAGCCTAGTCTGGGCAAGCTTAGCTCTCAACCTCTCCAAATCACCCAAATGCTCATCGCCCTTGGATTTCAGCTCAGCTAAGGCAGCTAGACGAGTTGGGCAATGAACACAGGGTGTGACGACAGTGGCTTGAGCATCTTTCAGCTCCAGCTGAGCACTTTCAAGCTCAGTGGCCAAAGCGTCCCTCTCATCAACCCTTTCTGTGTACCTGGACTTCAGAGTCAACAGGTCACACAGAAGCACCTCACACTTCGGGCACTCACTGCTATCACCCAAGCAAGGAGAAGAAGATAGACTCTCGATTCTGCCGTTGGCCACGGCAAGCTCACTCTCTAACTCATCTATCCTCTTCTTAGCCCCCCTAAGCAGTTTTTCCCGATATTTCAACTCCTGACGATTGCTCTCAAGTAAATCAACGATTTCGCGCTCGTAAGATGATACCTTGTTGTCGTCGTCGTCGGAGTCGTCAGAGGAGCTCTTTTCTTCCCTATCCCCAAGAGCCATTGAACAGAAGCTCTTGTGGGATCTTCGGCGCTGGTGTGAGTGGCTCTTCGGCTTGTCTCCGAAGGCCATGAAGCAAAGACCCACCGGATCGTCCTTGTCCTTCCCCTTCCTGATGACGATCTCCTCATCGCTTGAGCTTGATGAAGAGGAAGAAGACGTGGACTGCTTGGAGTAGCTCTTCTCCATCTCGGCAAAGAAGGCTTTGTCGCGCTTCTTGTTCTCTCGCCGGTAGTCCTTCAGGGCCTTCTTGAAGAATCGGGTCTTCGGCTTGCCCTTGTTGAAGGATGAGCTCTCATGCTTGCCGGAGTCGTGGAAGCTGCCACTGGTGCCCTTCTTGTGTCCATTGCGCTTGGGGCAGTCGGCGATGAAGTGTCCTGGATCACCACACTCAAAGCATCCGGATTTTGTGCCGTGTCTTTTGAACATTCTCTAGTCATAGACACGACGCACCCGGTTGTTAAAGAGACACAAATCATCATCTCCCAAAGACTCAAGCTGGTCCTCAGTGATAGACATCAAGGAGAAACCAGCACAGCTCACAGCAGAGGGATCAACAGAAGGTGTAGCAAGGGCCAGGGATTTTGATCCAGAACCAGTGAGATTTGATCTCAGCTGGATATCTACCTCAGTGTCCTTTAGCTTGCTAAATAACTCAGAAATGGTCAAGGTATCGTAAGAAGTGCTCTCAATGATAGAGGATACCTTGATCTCTCAGATCTTTGGGTCCAAGGTATGGAGAACCTTGAGCGCCTGCTCGTGATCTGAGACTAACTGAGCACCCTCAGCCTTGTTGTCCCGAAGCTTGTTTATGATCGACTGAAAACGACCAAACAAAGCCTCAACAGATTCACCCGGCTTCTGTGTGAAATTCTCGTACTCACGCCGGTAGGTCTGATAGAGCCGAGCCTTGACCTGAGCTGTTCCCTCATGGTGTGCCTTGAGGGTAGCCCAGATCTCTCTCGCAGTGGAGAGATGGCTCACACGCTCAAACTCAGTGGGACCTAAACCAGAGAAAAGAATGTTCACAGCCTTACTGTTGCTCAGATGCTGAGCAATGATACCAGCAGTACCATGCTCAGCTACTGGCAATATGACAAATGTGGTGTGAACGCAAATGTCCCAAATGTCCGAACCCTAGCTCATGAGATAGGCTCGCATGCGAGTCTTCCAATAATTATAGCCATAGGCTTCCAAGGACGGGACCTTGCCAGGAGACGTCATGGTCACTACTAGGGTTTAGAACCAGTTAAGGTATGGAAAAACCCTAACCTCGCTCTGATACCACTTGTAGGACCGAAAGTAGCGACCAGAGGGGGGGTGAATGGGCGCCTTAAAAATTCTTTCGAATCAATGGCATGTTCCCAATACCCAACGCACCTCAAAAGACTAAGCAGCAGAAAATAAACAGAAGACCTAAGTCTAAGGGTATCTAACCTAGAAGCAGCTGAAGTCAAACAGAGAACTATTAAAGAAGTGCAACTAGGCAGATGAACACTGTGAAAGAGGCCTAAACTTCCCAAAGAAATGATCTGAATATATGTAAGGTGAAATGAGAAGTTACTGACCAAATTTGTCTCCTGTTCGGAACTTGGCGAAGCCTGCTTCGCCTGTCGAGGTCTGCTTCGGAGATGATTGTCGAAGATTGCTTCGCTGGTCGAAGCCTGCTTCGGAGGTTGGTGACGAAGCCTACTTCGGAGGTCAGTTGCGAAGCATGTTGAAGATGTCGAAGGTGTTTTGGTCTAGCCTAGTACGAAGGGGCAGGGAGCGAAGTATGCTTCGAAGCGAAGTATGACAAAGTCGGAGCCTGCTTCGAAGTATGTACTTCGAAGGCAAGACTTCGAACACAACTTCGAACCAAGTACTTCGAAGCCAAACCTTCGAACAAAAATACTTCGAACACACCACACAGACGGACTACCTTCGAACAAAGAAGCGAAGCCTGTCACACGACAGAGAAACCAAACTCGAAGCCTACACTCTACCTTCGAAAAGAGTGACCTTCAAAAAGAGAAGCGAAGGCTGACACGCGACAGAGAAATCAAAACGAAGTCTATCAGAGTGATTAGCTTCGAAGCTAACTTCGAAGCCTGACGAAGTATCGACTTCGAACAGCTCGTGACTGAGAACACCTTCGCAAGGTCTATCGAAGTATGTGAAGCTGACAGAGTGCAAAGTGTTCTGCGAAGCTAGAGACACAGCACAAAAATGAAGCCGAGGTTCAAGCGAAGCCTTCGAAGATGTTAGATCGAAGCCTTCCTCACGGAGCTGAGGGGCTTCGAACAGAGAGGGTGGCTTTGCCAGGAAACAGTCAGAAAAGGTACTCAGCCCTGACAACCTCGATAAGAAAGCAACACAGAAAAGTAAAAAAGCTGGCACTAGTGTACTATTGCTACAGTGTAGTAGTACTACTTACAACAGCAAGAACTAGTACTACTTACGTGAAGAACACAAGCAACAGAAGCTTCCGAAGCCTCAAAATGCATAGAAAAACTTGTTGTGCAAGTGAAATGGATCCATTAAAACACTGCAGAAGCTGCACACGATTTGAGAATAGAAACTTCACTGCAGCAATGAATGCACGGCAATAAACAGAGGCAAAAATTCCTGGCTGCGCAAGAATGAACAGGAGAGAAGAGAGGCAAAGCAAGAGACAAAATGACCCAAAGGAGTAGTATTGATTTCAGCAAAAGGGGTAGTCCAAACCCTAGGGATTGGGGTCCTATTTATAGGCACCCAACACTAGGAACATTCCACCTGCCCCTTAGGGTTTTTACAGACGCAAGAATAAAGGAAAAGACTCTACTGCCCTTAGGTATTTTTACAGACACGACTGACTGACTGTGGGCCTAGAGTTACAGATGACTTATCCGGAAGCTAAGCTTTTGTAGCGACTATGGCTTCTCTTCTAGACAGTCGGATACAAGATCGACAGTTGTCAGTTTTGCGCCGAAACTGACAAAGCCTCCACCAGCTTTGCACCAGGTACCCGGATTGGGCCGGCCCGACTCCGCAGCTCTCTCAGCCCGGCAATCGCTCATCGCCCGTGTACCTGAGTCAACCCTGGTCAACAGCCTAGTGGGTCTTCTACTGGTTCTGGCCCATGTACCCGGATTGGGCCAGCCCGACTTCACAGCCTCCTCTGCCCGACAGTAGCACATTTCATAGCCGTCAAGACGACCTTTAGTGGCCCTAAGCTGGCAGAACTATACATGGCCCGGATCGTATGTCTTCATGGAGTACCCAAGAAGATAGTATCTGACAGAGGAAGTCAGTTTACCTCTCGTTTCTGGAAGAACCTTCAAGAGGAGATGGGCACAAGATTGAATTTCAGTACCGCCTACCACCCTCAAACAGATGGACAAACAGAGAGGGTGAATCAGATATTGGAGGATATGCTTTGAGCATGTGTCTTGGATTTTGGAGCCACTTGGGACAAGAGCTTGCCGTACGCTGAATTTTCGTACAACAATAGCTATCAAGCCAGCCTTCAGATGTCTCCTTTTGAAGCCCTGTATGGACGTAAGTGCAGGACGCCTCTACTTTGGGACCAAACAGGTGAATCACAAGTATTCGGAACTGACATTCTTCGTGAGGCTGAAGAGAAAGTACGGATCATCAGAGACCGACTCAAGACAGCCCAATCACGACAGAAGAGCTACGCGGACAATCGACGCCGAAACCTAGCCTTTGAAGAAGGAGATCATGTCTACCTTTGAGTTACGCCTCTCCGTGGTACCCAGCGGTTTAACATGAGAGGGAAGTTGGCCCCTCGATATGTTGGACCATTCCCCATTATCTGACGCCAAGGCGAAGTTGCTTATCAGTTGGAACTACCACCCTCATTGGCTGGAGTGCACGATGTATTCCACGTATCTCAACTCAAGAAGTGTCTCCGCGTCCCCACAGAACAAGTGGATCTTCAGCAGTTGGATGTTCAAGAGGATCTGACTTATGTGGAAAAGCCGGTCAATATATTGGAAGTCAAAGAAAGGACCACCAAGAGTCGGATCATTCGTTTCTGCAAAGTGCAGTGGAGCAATCATCCTGTAGAAGAAGCTACCTGGGAGAAAGAAGATGAACTTAAGGCACAACATCCTGAGCTATTCGAGGATTGATCCGAATCTCGAGGACGAGATTCTTTGTAAGGGGGATAGGATTGTAACACCCCAGAAATTAAAAAGGATTAAAATACAAGAAAAATATTATTTAAATCATTTCTGGATTTATTATTAAAGGAAAAATCACAAAAGAACTCAAATAAAGCCAAACAGGGAGAAATACTCAAAATCTGGACTTGAAAATTTTATGATATGAACTAGAGACCAAAATATAATTTTAGGAATTTTTACAAATTTTTATCAACAGTGATTCAACCCTTAATCAAATAAATGAATTACTGGAATTATTTTAAATCAGAAAAGAATTAAAATGCTTAATGGGCCGCCCACCTCCAAAGTGCTCTCAACCCAGCCCAGCCCAGCCGTCCCTCACTAACCCGTGGGTCCCGCCTGTCGGCGCTCGCCTCCCCTCTCTCCTCCCGCCCGCGCCCCGCCTGGCCCCACGCGTCAGCCTCTGTGCGCTCGCGTTTGCCCACTAACAGCCGTGGCCCGCCTGTCGGCCCTTCCTTTTCTGTTACGCCCGCTGACAGGTGGGGGCCACCTGTCAGATCCTTCGTCTTCGATGGAAGGGGATCGCTCCCCTTCCCTTCTCCGGCGATCTCCTTCTTGTTTCGCCGCCGGCCGCCCGCATTCGCCTGGATTTGCCTCGGATCGCCTTCCCCAACCGCCGATGATCCCTTTCCATGTAATCCCGACGCGTTTTGCCGTTTATAGGAGCTCGGCCGAGAGTTATGAAACCATCGCCGGAGTTCTTGGAAACCTTCGGTTTCCTTCCGTTTAGGCGCCGCCGGTGACCCTATAAATCCCCTCGCCCACGCCGCACTCACCCCACACCGCCGTAGCCCGAGCCTTAGCCCTCCAGAGCGCCTCGGCTGTTTTTGCGAGCTCCTCCCCTACTTCCACTCCGGCGAGCCTTCGCCATCGCCTCAGACCCCCGCCGCCCTAGCCGCCGCCACCGTCGGGTCCGTCGTCGACCACCCCACCTCGTCCACCCCTCCGTTGGCCGTGGACACCGCCGGACCACCGTCGCCGTCGAGCACCCGAACCACCTTCACCGTCTACCCTCGCCGTCGTCGCCGTCCGTCGTCCATCGTCACCGCCGAAGGTATCACCGGGACCCCCATCACCTCCGCGTTCCATTTTTGGCCCTAGCTAGGCCCCTAGGCCCTCGCCGTCGCCGCCGTGGCCGCACCCGAGCCCGCCGTCGCCGGAGACGAAGGCGGTACTCGATCCCTTACGGCGTACCATGCCGGACGAGATCGAGGCCGTCCGATTACGATCAGAGGGCTACGATTAAATCCCTTCGGGATTTAATCCGGGCCCTCGGATCTGATCGAAGAGGTATCGTGCGATCGCAGCCGTCGATCGTCACTTAAACCCCCAGATCCATCTGGTGCGTCCACGTATACCCCTTCGCCACGTTTTAATCTGGACCGTTCAATCTCATTAAAACCCCCCGCCTCGCATCTGGCCGCTGGATCCAGATCCAACGGTCCAGATCCGATCGGTCCACGCGCATAGCCACGGGTTCACGGTGAACCTGGTTCACCGTGGACCAGGGACTGTTTTTCAGTTTAAATAAAATCCAGAAAATAGTTTAAACTTCAAAAATTCATATCTTGCTCATTTTAACTCCAAATTTCACCATTCAAATTTTGTTAAATCCAGAATAATATTCTCTACACATTAATGCCATAAAAACAGTATGTTACTGTTACCCAAAATATTCTTAATAAATAAATGAATAAAACCCCTTAGGATTAAAATTAATAATACAGAAAATAAATTAGGAAAAATCCTAAAAAGTTAAACTTTACTGTTTTATACAAAACCCCAGAATATTAAAATATTACTTCACATAAAAACACCCACAAATATGTATGTTGATTATTTGGTGGATTTTATCTGTTTATTGAATGAATTGTTTACTTTTTCGTATCAAGAAGACTACGAGTTCGTCGAAGAGCAGGAGTTCTACCCCGAGGTTCCTCCATCCCCATTTGCTGACCAAGGCAAGTCATCGACCACCTCTGTGGAAACAGTTGATCATAATTGAGCCCAGGTTTTAATAAATTATCGCTATAACCCATAGGCTAATATTGCATTAGTCCAATAATCAAGCCATACACTTATATTTATTAGATCCCCGTCCCTGTGTGCAAACCCAAGCCATGCTTATTGAGCCTTAACTCCTTGTCACTCTACTATTAAAATATTAGCTAGTGCCCAATGTACCGGCACAACTGCTATAGGATAAAAAGAATGAGTCGTAGATAGCTGGATTCTGTATATGAATTTCCCTGTTATTCTCGTCTCTGGACTCTGTTGGAGTTGGCTAGGTTATAAGTATGGTGGGTTCCGGGTGCAAGCTCGGGCACTGGTTTGTCGCACCCGGGGCACTATAAGGACCGGTCTGCGGGATCTGTTGCAAAGCACTTCCGTACCAACCACAAGTCTAATGGGTAAGTCCTAACTGGAAGTATGGAATACTCCGGCTCGATGCACCATAGAGGAGGGGGCAAGGGGCTAGCCTGCGGGCGACTTGTACCTGACGAGGCTCAAGGGGGGGTATGGTGGGGCTCCGATGCGTCGGGACACCATATGAAACCCATAAGAGGGTGCTATTGGGTCAGGGAGGACTATATGGAAGGTTTTGGCACGAGTTCCCGTGTGATGGGTCATCTCGTTACACTTCGGTGTAGGTGATGAGTGCGTGCCTTGTGGGTACAGTGGTACATCTCTGATCAGAGTAATTTAATCTTTTCGAAAAGCCGAGCCCACGGTCAAGGGCGGGTTGTGTGACTACTCGCAGTTAGTTTACAATTGTTTGAATGTTCGAGTTATTCATGGCACGTAAGTACTGTTGAGCGAGGTGGGGCTGACTGTACCCCTCGAGTTAGAAGATGATGATGCACACACACATGTTTACTTTTCCGTACTAATTAATTTGCTCACATTTAAAGCTTTACAATTATGCTGCTTCCGCTAAATTAGCCACTATCTCCCTTGTTATTACCTTGCATTATATTTGCATTCGGTGGCTTGCTGAGTACATCTGTACTCACCCCGTTGACTTACAACATCAGAGCCCGTCTACTACGAGGAGGATGAAGGTCTGGAGTAGCGACCCAGTCAAGGCGAGACTGGAAGGAGGCGTTCATCTAGGACCCTTATTCTATTAGTTTCTCTTCACCTTTATTCACTTTTGTATTAATGCGGTCTACGAACCGTGAATGATTGTCCGTATTGTACGTGGTCGCATGATGAACGTCTTGTTTTATTGATTTTCTATGGAATTTCAATAAAGTCCTGATTTATTAAATCGGGGCGCGACAAGATGGTATCAGAGCCGACTTGACTGTAGGAAGCCAAATAGACCCGACCTTTGGACTTATACTTACTGTATTTTCTTACGAACACTGCTTATCCTCTCATCTTCCGAGGTTTTCACAAAAAATTTTTCTCTTTTGTAGATGCCGGTCCATACCATGAGCGGGACTCTCCGTGACGAGGCCGGATTCATTCGCGAGCTGCGCATGCTCGTCAGCTTCCTTGGATTTGAGCATGAGCCGATGTACCATGGAGTCTTCCCCGACGAGGAAGAAAACTTCTGCGAGGTCACCATCGTCATCCAGCCCTCCCCTCAGACCGCTCACACCTATCGTGGAGGAGGACCTACCTTCTTGGTTGCAGTCAGCGCACCGCCCTCCAGGCACTCACGGAGCTCCGGATGAGATACGATAGTGAGCTCTATGACACGGACTTCCGCTTCGTGCCTCTTCGCACTCCAGGGAGTCCCCACAGCGTCTTCGTCAGCACACTCTCCCAGCGCCATTCTGCGATTGGTCATACCATGCGCTTGTTGGAGGCCATGGATGATCTCCATTACGAGGCACTGCAGGACGCCAATGGACAGCGCGACACCATCAGCTTCTACCGACACTCTTCCGAGGATCTGAACCGCGAGAACGGAGATCTTCGTCGCCGCATCCAGCAGGGACATCGTTTGGCTGCCGAGGCAGAGGAGCTACGGTGCCAGAATGAGCTCCTTCGGCAGCGTGTCGCCACCAACCCACAGCTCCGCTACCAGATCGAGGAATTGAAGAAGGACATAGAGGAGATCGCGCCTCTTCCGCCTCGCAGGAAGAAAACCCCTTCGGATCCCTACTGTGAGGCCCAAGAGGATCTCCCGCAGCGCACCACCCGCCGGACCATCCAGCTCCTCGACACCGACCGTCTCCCACGAGCCCTGAGATTGAAACGTCCCCCGAGCTGCCGTAGACGTAGTTTTACGGTTGATTGTTATTTTCATTTTTGCTTGCTTGTATTAGCATTCATGTCAAAACATAAGGCATGAATGAAGAAATAAATAAATGTAACCGCAAGAACGGTACCCTTTTGAAATAAAATATGAAGAAGTTCACTAAAATAAATGTGTCTACTCCAGGATGACCAACACCCAGGGTTCCGACGCTCCTCAGAACGGAGGAGAGAGTGGCAGCTTGCCACAATGGGGAGCCACCGGGCAAAGGCAAGCCCCGGTCGCTAACCACCCCACCCTGGCTGAAATGATGGCCACCCAGAACCAGTTGGTTGCTGCCCTACTGAACCAAATGCAGCAGCAACAGCAGCAGATGCAAGAGCAGCAGGCTCATCTCTTCTGCCTCCACCAACAGCCTGAGCTGCCCCGACCCGCCACACCAGCTCCCGCTCCCGCGTCCCAGCTTTCGGAATTCCTCCGAGTCCGCCCACCGACCTTCTCAAGAACCACCAACCCCATGGAGGCTGGGGATTGGTTGCGAGCTATCGAGAAGAAGCTCGATCTGCTGACCTGCACTGAGCAGGAGAGGGTGGCCTTCGCCACCCACCAGCTTCATGGTCCCGCCGCCGAATGGTGGGACAATCATCGCGAGACTCTGCCCGAGGGCCACGCCCACACTTGGGCAGAGTTTTCAGCCGCTTTCCGTGCCGCCCACATCCCCGACGGCATTATAGCCCAGAAGCAACAGGAGTTCCGAGACTTGAAGCAGGGGAGCAGGTCTGTCACAGAATACCTACATGAGTTCAACCGTCTGGCCAGGTACGCACCTGAGGAGGTCCGTACGGATGCGGCCAGATAGGCCAAGTTCCTCCGGGGACTGAAGGATGAGCTGTCTCCACAGCTTATCTTCGGAGACTTCGCCAACTTCCAAAAGTTGGTGAACAAAGCTATCATGCAGGAGACCCAGCAGAATAAGGTCGACCTGAAGAAGAAGCGGATGATTGCCTTCCGGCAAAACCAGGGCATGGCCCAGAGACCCCGTTTTGCTCCACCTCCACCAGCACAGCAGTACCACCCCCGCCCAGTGTATCATCCGGCGCCACCAGCCGCCAATGCCGGAGCCAGCCAACCTCGTCCCGCTCCCGCCGCACCAACCGCCCCAGCTGCCCCGGCCAAGAAGCCGGAAGTTTTGAGAGACAGGCATGGCAAGCCTGTAGTATGCTTCAACTGCCACCAGGAGGGACACTACTCCCATCAGTGCCCTCACCCCAAGCGTGCTCAAGGCGTTGCCTCCAACCCCGCCGTCTGCGCCAAGGTGAACCACGTCACCGCCGAAGAAGCCCAGGCCGCCCCGGAGATTGTCATGGGTAAGTTTATGGTTCATTCATCGTTTGCAGTGGTATTATTTGACATCGGAGCTACCCACTCCTTCATATCAACTGCTTTTGTGGAAAATAATGCCCTGGACATAAGTGAACTACCCAGGCCAGTATTGATAGCCACCCCAGGCAAGCAAACCCTCGCCTGTTCCTTTAGCCCAAGGGTATGGGTAGATATCCAAGGCACGATATTTTGGGCCGACCCCATTCTAATAGAATGTCAAGGTTTGGATCTCATTATAGGGATGGATTGGTTGAATAAATACCAAGGAGTAATAGAATGTGCCCAGAGAAAAGTGACTGTGACCAGCGAAGAAGAGACTGCCGTCACATTTCAGATGCCAAGACTGAAGATCAGAAGACCAAGACTGCACCAGATTACCTTGGAAGAAATACCGGTAGTTAGTGAGTACCCGGACGTATTCCCAGAGGATCTACCAGGGATGCCACCCAAGAGGGACATCGAGTTCAGGATTGACTTGGTGCCCGGAACCACCCCTATCTACAAGCGACCATACCGGATGTCCGCTAATGAGTTAGCTGAGATGAAGCAGCAGTTGGAGGATCTCGAGAAGAAAGGCTACATCAGACCTAGCACATCGCCATGGGGTGCTCCCGTCATCTTCGTCGAGAAGAAAGAAGACAAGGCAAAGCGTATGTGTGTGGATTATCGCGCTTTGAATGAAGTAACCATCAAGAATAAGTACCCATTGCCTCGGATCGACGATCTCTTCGATCAGCTAAAAGGAGCTACAGTATTCTCGAAGATCGACTTACGTTCTGGTTATCATCAGTTAAGGATCCGAGATGAGGATATACCCAAGACGGCTTTTACCACCCGTTATGGATTATATGAGTGCACGGTTATGTCCTTTGGATTAACCAACGCCCCTGCATTCTTCATGAATATGATGAATAAGGTGTTCATGGAGTATTTGGACAAATTCATCGTGGTCTTCATAGACGACATCCTCATTTATTCCAAGGACCAGAAAGAGCACGAGACTCACCTCCGGTTAACCTTAGGGAAGCTAAGGGAACACCAATTGTATGCCAAGTACAGCAAATGCAAGTTTTGGACGGCAGAAGTAAAGTTCCTTGCACACATCATCTCTGCGCAAGGAATCGCAGTAGACCCTGCCACCGTAGAAGCAGTTACGGATTGGCTGCCACCCACGAACGTATCTGAGATACGAAGTTTTCTGGGTTTGGCCGGATATTATCGGAGGTTCATCGAGAATTTTTCTAAGATAGCCAAGCCAATGACCAAGTTGTTGCAGAAAGGAGAGAAGTTTGAATGGACTTCTGAATGCGATGAAAGTTTCCGCACGCTCAAGACAAGTCTGGTGTCAGCACCCATACTAACCCTACCCGATATCCGTAAAGACTTCCATGTCTACTGTGACGCATCTCGTCAAGGCTTGGGATGTGTTCTCATGCAAGACGGAAAAGTTATCTCTTATGCCTCCCGTCAGTTGAGACCTCATGAGTTGAACTACCCGACCCATGATTTGGAATTAGCCGCTGTAGTGCACGCCCTTAAGATTTGGAGGCACTATTTGGTTGGAAATCGCTGTGAAATCTTTACGGATCACAAGAGTTTGAAGTACATCTTCACACAGCCAGACCTCAATCTGAGGCAAAGACGATGGTTGGAACTAATCAAGGACTATGACTTAGGTATTCACTACCACCCCGGAAAAGCAAATGTGGTAGCTGATGCATTAAGTCGCAAGGGATATTGCACAGCCATAATGATTCAAGAACACGCGCCCCTGTTATGTAGGGAGATGGAAAAACTGAATCTTGGATTGACCACCAGGGCATACCTAGCCACCTTGGAGACCCAACCTATTCTATTTGAGCAGATCCGTGAAGCTCAGTTGGAGGACCCGGATATAGCTGCCATTAGGAAGAACATGAGGCAAGGAAAAGCCCCCGGATTTTCAGAAGACGAAAATGGCACCATTTGGTTTGGAACCCGGATATGTGTACCGGATAAGCCAGAGATAAAGACCCTTATCCTAAGAGAAGCCCATGAGACATTATACTCAATTCATCTCGACAGTACCAAGATGTACCAGGATCTGAAGGAACGTTATTGGTGGGTTAGCATGAAAAGGGAGATTGCCCAGTTCGTCGCCGAGTGTGACACCTGCAGAAGAGTAAAGGCTGAACATCAGAGGCCTGCAGGATTGTTACAGCCACTTAAAGTGCTTGAATGGAAGTGGGAAGAGATCGGTATGGATTTCATCACCGGATTACCAATGACCCAACTTGGATATGATTCTATTTGGGTGATCATCGATCGGCTTACAAAAGTAGCACATTTAATAGCCGTCAAGACGACCTTTAGTGGCCCTAAGCTGGCAGAACTATACATGGCCCGGATCGTATGTCTTCATGGAGTACCCAAGAAGATAGTATCTGACAGAGGAAGTCAGTTTACCTCTCGTTTCTGGAAGAACCTTCAAGAGGAGATGGGCACGAGATTGAATTTCAGTACCGCCTACCACCCTCAAACAGATGGACAAATAGAGAGGGTGAATCAGATATTGGAGGATATGTTTCGAGCATGTGTCTTGGATTTTGGAGCCACTTGGGACAAGAGTTTGCCGTACGCTGAATTTTCGTACAACAATAGCTATCAAGCCAGCCTTCAGATGTCTCCTTTTGAAGCCCTGTATGGACGTAAGTGCAGGACGCCTCTACTTTGGGACCAAACAGGTGAATCGCAAGTATTCGGAACTGACATTCTTCGTGAGGCTGAAGAGAAAGTACGGATCATCAGAGACCGACTCAAGACAGCCCAATCACGACAGAAGAGCTACGCGGACAATCGATGCCGAAACCTAGCCTTTGAAGAAGGAGATCATGTCTACCTTCGAGTTACGCCTCTCCGTGGTACCCAGCGGTTTAACATGAGAGGGAAGTTGGCCCCTCGATATGTTGGACCATTCCCCATTATCCGACGCCAAGGCGAAGTTGCTTATCAGTTGGAACTACCACCCTCATTGGCTGGAGTGCACGATGTATTCCACGTATCTCAACTCAAGAAGTGTCTCCGCGTCCCCACAGAACAAGTGGATCTTCAACAGTTGGATGTTCAAGAGGATCTGACTTATGTGGAAAAGCCGGTCAATATATTGGAAGTCAAAGAAAGGACCACCAGGAGTCGGATCATTCGTTTCTGCAAAGTGCAGTGGAGCAATCATCCTGTAGAAGAAGCTACCTGGGAGAAAGAAGATGAACTTAAGGCACAGCATCCTGAGCTATTCGAGGATTGATCCGAATCTCGAGGACGAGATTCTCTGTAAGGGGGATAGGATTGTAACACCCCAGAAATTAAAAAGGATTAAAATACAAGAAAAATATTATTTAAATCATTTCTGGATTTATTATTAAAGGAAAAATCACAAAAGAACTCAAATAAAGCCAAACAGGGAGAAATACTCAAAATCTGGACTTGAACATTTTATGATATGAACTGGAGACCAAAATATAATTTTAGGAATTTTTACAAATTTTTATCAACAGTGATTCAACCCTTAATCAAATAAATGAATTACTGGAATTATTTTAAATCAGAAAAGAATTAAAATGCTTAATGGGCCGCCCACCTCCAAAGTGCTCTCAACCCAGCCTAGCCCAGCCCAGCCGTCCCTCATTGACCCGTGGGTCCCGCCTGTCGGCGCTCGCCTCCCCTCTCTCCTCCCGCCCGCGCCCCGACTGGCCCCACGCGTCAGCCTCTGTGCGCTCGCGTTCGCCCACTGACAGCCGTGGCCCGCCTGTCGGCCCTTCCTTTTCTGTTACGCCCGCTGACAGGTGGGGGCCACCTGTCAGATCCTTCGTCTTCGATGGAAGGGGATCGCTCCCCTTCCCTTCTCCGGCGATCTCCTTCCTGTTTCGCCGTCGGCCGCCCGCATTCGCCTGGATTTGCCTCGGATCGCCTTCCCCAACCGCCGATGATCCCTTTCCATGTAATCCCGACACGTTTTGCCGTTTATAGGAGCTCGACCGAGAGTTAGGAAACCCTCGCCGGAGTTCTTGGAAACCTTCGGTTTCCTTCCGTTTAGGCGCCACCGGTGACCCTATAAATCCCCTCGCCCACGCCGCACTCACCCCACACCACCGTAGCCCGAGCCTTAGCCCTCCAAAGCGCCTCGGCTGTTTTTGCGAGCTCCTCCCCTACTTCCACTCCGGCGAGCCTTCACCGTCGCCTCAGACCCCCGCCGCCCTAGCCGCCGCCACCGTCGGGTCCGTCGTCGACCACCCCACCTCGTCCACCCCTCTGTTGGCCATGGACACCGCCGGACCGCCGTCGCCGTCGAGCACCCGAACCACCTTCACCGTCTACCCTCGCTGTCGTCGCCGTCCGTCGCCCATCGTCACCGCCGAAGGTATCACCGGGACCCCCATCACCTCCGCGTTCCATTTTTGGCCCTAGCTAGGCCCCTAGGCCCTCGCCGTCGCCGCCGTGGCCGCACCCGAGCCCGCCGTCGCCGGAGACGAAGGCGGTACTCGATCCCTTACGGCGTGCCGTGCCGGACGAGATCGAGGCCGTCCGATTACGATCAGAGGGCTACGATTAAATCCCTTCGGGATTTAATCCGGGCCCTCGGATCTGATCGAAGAGGTATCGTGCGATCGCAGCCGTCGATCGTCACTTAAACCCCCGGATCCATCTGGTGCGTCCACGTATACCCCTTCGCCACATTTTAATCTGGACCGTTCAATCTCATTAAAACCCCCCGCCTCGCATCTGGCCGCTGGATCCAGATCCAACGGTCCAGATCCGATCGGTCCACGCGCATAGCCACGGGTTCACGGTGAACCTGTTTCACCGTGGACCAGGGACTGTTTTTCAGTTTAAATAAAATCCAGAAAATAGTTTAAACTTCAAAAATTCATATCTTGCTCATTTTAACTCCAAATTTCACCATTCAAATTTTGTTAAATCCAGAATAATATTCTCTACACATTAATGCCATAAAACAGTATGTTACTGTTACCCAAAATATTCTTAATAAATAAATGAATAAAAACCCCTTAGGATTAAAATTAATAATACAGAAAATAAATTAGGAAAAATCCTAAAAAGTTAAACTTTACTGTTTTATACAAAACCCCAGAATATTAAAATATTACTTCACATAAAAACACCCACAAATATGTATGTTGATTATTTGGTGGATTTTATCTGTTTATTGAATGAATTGTTTACTTTTTCGTATCAATAAGACTACGAGTTCATCGAAGAGCAGGAGTTCTACCCCGAGGTTCCTCCATCCCCATTTGCTGACCAAGGCAAGTCATCGACCACCTCTGTGGAAACAGTTGATCATAATTGAGCCCAGGTTTTAATAAATTATCGCTATAACCCATAGGCTAATATTGCATTAGTCCAATAATCAAGCCTTACACTTATATTTATTAGATCCCCGTCCCTGTGTGCAAACCCAAGCCATGCATATTGAGCCTTAACTCCTTGTCACTCTACTATTAAAATATTTGCTAGTGCCCAATGTACCGGCAAAACTGCTATAGGATAAAAAGAATGAGTCGTAGATAGCTGGATTCTGTATATGAATTTCCCTGTTATTCTCGTCCCTGGACTCTGTTGGAGTTGGCTAGGTTATAAGTATGGTGGGTTCCGGGTGCAAGCTCGGGCACTGGTTTGTCGCACCCGGGGCACTATAAGGACCGGTCTGCGGGATCTGTTGCAAAGCACTTCCGTACCAACCACAAGTCTAATGGGTAAGTCCTAACTGGAAGTATGGAATACTCCGGCTCGATGCACCATAGAGGAGGGGGCAAGGGGCTAGCCTGCGGGTGACTTGTACCGACGAGGCTCAAGGGGGGGTATGGTGGGGCTCCGATGCGTCGGGACACCATATGAAACCCATAAGAGGGTGCTATTGGGTCGGGGAGGACTATATGGAAGGTTTTGGCACGAGTTCCCGTGTGATGGGTCATCTCGTTACACTTCGGTGTAGGTGATGAGTGCGTGCCTTGTGGGTACAGTGGTACATCTCTGATCAGAGTAATTTAATCTTTTCGAAAAGCCGAGCCCACGGTCAAGGGCGGGTTGTGTGACTACTCGCAGTTAGTTTACAATTGTTTGAATGTTCGAGTTATTCATGGCACGTAAGGACTGTTGAGCGAGGTGGGGCTGACTGTACCCCTCGAGTTAGAAGATGATGATGCACACACACATGTTTACTTTTCCGTACTAATTAATTTGCTCACATTTAAAGCTTTACAATTATGCCGCTTCTGCTAAATTAGCCACTATCTCCCTTGTTATTACCTTGCATTATATTTGCATTCGGCGGCTTGCTGAGTACATCTGTACTCACCCCGTTGACTTACAACATCAGAGCCCGTCTACTACGAGGAGGATGAAGGTCTGGAGTAGCGACCCAGTCAAGGCGAGACTGGAAGGAGGCGTTCATCTAGGACCCTTATTTTATTAGTTTCTCTTCACCTTTATTCACTTTTGTATTAATGCGGTCTACGAACCGTGAATGATTGTCCGTATTGTACGTGGTCGCATGATGAACGTCTTGTTTTATTGATTTTCTATGGAATTTCAATAAAGTCCTGATTTATTAAATCGGGGCGCGACAGAGATTGACAAACCATGTTGAAGAATATGATTTTGATATTCCAGATGTGATGAGTGATTGTCAACGGAAGTCAAAGGAAGGGAGATATGAAGACTTGCTGAGTCTGAGGCGCATGTGACTCAGGTACACGGGCAATGAGCGATGGAAGGGCAGAGGAGCCGCGGAGTCGGGCTGGCCCAATCCGGGTACATGGCTAGGAGCGGCAGAGGATCCACCAGTCTGTTGACTGGGTTTGACTCAGGTACACGGGCGGCGAGCGATTGCCGGGCTAAGGAAGCTGCGGGGTCAGGTCGGCCCAATCCTAGTACGCTTTGTCAGTTTCGGTGCAAAACTGACAACCTATGATTAATTCGTTTTAAGATATTAATATTTAGTTTTTAAGTTTAGAATATTTTTGTTTGAATCAGGTGATTTTTCTAATAATTTTTTAGTAATTTTCGGAATTTATTTTAAAGTCAGTTTAATTTACCCTAGGGGTAAATTAGTCTTTTCATGTATTAGGATTCGCCTATAAATAGGCCCCTATCCCCTTTGGGATAGATGACTGTTTTCGTTTAAGATGAATCTACAATCTACAGTCCAACAAAAAAATTATTTTTTCTCGCCACAATTTTTTTTGGCCGCCACCGTTCGTCACGAGCAGCAGCAGAAGGCCATCGCACGGCTGCGTTTTGGTCTTCTCCCAGCCGGCAGCTAGCTTACGGTGGTATAGACAGCCTAGCGTTGAGGTGGCTTGCACGCGACGCATGTTTCTTTGAGCAAAACTGCAAAAGCAGGAAAAAGTCTACAGTGGCACGGGAAAAGATGAACATGCACCTACGTGGTGTCATTGGCAGGGGCTAGATCATAGCTTGCAGCAGCAGTGTGACCCGGGTTGGTAAATATTTTTTTACAATAGCAAGACGTGCAGCTTCTCTATTGGTGCGAGGAGAGATTTCTTGGGCGGTGCATCTGCAGGCGAGACGCACGCCGGCATCCAGGTGCATCCACCGATAGCAGCACGCAGAGACGACGGCAGTGGCAAAATTTTTTTGGCGGCAGATCTATGGTGTGCGATGACGTGAACGTCGAAGGTAATTGGTTATTGATCTAATCTACTATTTTTCAGTTAGAACAATTAAATCATTTATTATCTAATTTTTAGCCTGCATAATTTTGTGGTTAAATTTTTATCTGTTAAAATATTATTAATAATCGCATATTTTATTTAAGTATTTTTAATATGCTCATATAAAATAATAATAATTATTATTAGTCGCAGTAATATTTTTAGTCTAGATTTTACGTGCAATATTTTCTTTCGATTTCTGAATGAATGTTTCTAAATGATCCAAGTTTTATTCATTTGATTAGTATTTTATTTCTAGACTACAATATAAAGATTTCGTATTATATCTAGGTGTGTTTATTTATTGCAGTATTTTTATTTAGTTTATCTTTAATAGCATTTTAATTAAGACACCGGTCATATTTAGGCTAGACAGCTTTAGTTCTTGTAATTTGCTTTGCTAATATTGTTTGTCTAGTTAAGTTTGTTTGGGTATTGGGATTAGGATATAATTTAGCAAGAATTTTTTAAGCACCCATTCACCCCCTCTGGTCGCTACTTTCGGTCCTACAGAAATACTCCGAACTAGGTTCTCGGAGACTTAGCTTCGAATCGGCTGAGGGTCCAGAGACTGGCTCTAGGGAGCTCCAAACGGAGCTCGGAGGTTTACTCCAAAGATAGCTCAGAGGCTAACTCCGAAGGTAGCCCGGAGGTTAACTCCGAAGAGACTTCAGAGAGAGCATAACTTGGCTTCTGGTAGACTTCAAAGGGGGTATGGGGGCTTCGATCTGGAAGGCTTCAGAAGGAGTCCAAAGGGTTCGACCCGAAGGGCTCCGAAAGAGGACCGGAGGCTTGAATTGTGATGCTTGGAAATAACTCCGGCAGGCTGGAACCTGCTTCGAAAGTATTGGGCTCTGGGCCGAAGGTCAACGGAGGCTGACGTCATTTGGCCCCTGTTTAAGGGAAAACTTATTCCCCCAACAATAGAGGCATGACTATGTTCATGAATTAGGGCATTGTTGGCGTAAAAAAATATGCTAACATGTTTTCAGAGATTAAGAACTAACAAACGAAGTGTTTGTGAAGCGGACTATTTCAAGCCTCTGAATTGGATAATAGCTCGAAGTAGTTCGAAGTTATGTATTGAATAACTGAGTATTTGATACCTATTACAGGGTAAGAAGGGGGTATTTATTGGTAAAAATCTTAAGGAAAAGACCTTTTACCCCTCAATTACAACCGACATAGTGCAAATTATTTGGTACCCCTAATAGGGTTAAAATGGTAAAAGACTAATCTGTTAAGAAAGAAGATAAGTCGTCTATCCTCGCTGGCAGATATGCTCTCTTAAGATTTCACCTTCGAAGTTATACTCGGAACAGAAGCCTGCATGGATTCTTCGAGCTTGATCACATACTAGACCAAAGTTAACTATGGAGCTTTGGTTTAGTAAACTGGCTTAGTCTTTTAACTGTAGAGACCCTAAGGATGATGTATTTTCCCCCAATAGTAGCCCCTCGAATACGCTTCTCCGAATGATCTGTAAAGTTAGGAGAGCAATATATGCAAGAAAAATAATCATGCACAGGGTTTAATAAAATGTATCAACCTTGGAAGCATTCATAAATTTAGAAACTTCGAATTGGCTCCCAAGTAAAGGTCTCATTTGAACAACTCCGAAGTCAATTTCTACGAAGCTGAAAAGACCGTTAGACTTAGAAAAATAGCCGTTATCTTTTTCTTTCGGAAGAAGCTATAACGGTACAGAAGACGGAACGTCGAGTATGAACGGTAAAAAATCATGAGTTCAGGCTATAAATAGAGGAGCAATAAATATTTGAGATACTTTTCACACCGTTCTCGCACAATCCCCCTTTTAGCCTCCAGAGCTCTAGTTCCAGCCTCCTCATTCTGTTCGATGGCAAAGACTAGCTTCAAGGCGCCCGTAGCAGCTTCGGCCTTGGCCAGGCAGCAAGCCATGGTGGTGGCAGTGGGGGCGGTGCCTATGGGGAACCCCAACAAGCCGGCCCCCATGACCTCTTGCCGGCTTCCTCCAAGTACTCGGACCAGTCTTACAAATTGGGGCTATCAACCTGCAAAAAGAAGACCAGCATAGTAGCAGTTGCCTCGGCCCAGAGAGGTGGTTGTTTTCGAAGCCTTCTTCGAGGCAGGGTTAGGGCTTCCAGCAGTAGACTTCTTGTCGAAGGTATTAGAACTTTTCCACGTCACCCTTCCTCAACTCTCTCCGAATGCCATAGCATGTCTTGCGATCTTTGAGTGGGCATTGCGAGCCGAAGGTTGTGAAGGGAGAGCGGAAATCTTCGTAGCGCTTCACAAAGCCTCTTGTCAACTAAAGACTTACTAAGGCTCCGGGGAAGAGAAGATAGTAGTTGCCTTCGGCAGCATCAACATCAGGCGCCAAGACAAGTATTAAACTCGATTTCTGGCGAAGGCCATCAATGCCAGATTGTACACGGATTGGATTCTTCGGTGGTTCTACGTCAAAGTGGGAGCAGATAGCAATTTGGCCGGGCGTCTACAAGACATACATTTCCAGACGGAAGCCAAAGTTCGTCCAGACCTGGGCAGCTCGAAGCTCGCCTCAATCTACTACAGACAATAAGTCACCGCATGAGCATGCAGGACTTAGCGGAGGAGTTCATTGGGCTCCAGATTCTGCCTCTGATGGCCAACTGGCCTATTAACTTTGAAGAAAATCCGGAGGGTGGACTCCGAAAAATCTCTTCAAGCTCTGTAGGTAACTTCAGAAACTACAATATATAATACCTCTGATTTTATAGGATCAACCCCCATGGAGATGACTCCTACCGCGAAGACTGTGCTTGAAACCTCGACATCTCTGAAGTCAATTCCGGAGGACGTTATAAAAATGGGGCCTGGAAAAGGTAAAGGAAAAGTGGATCCTTTTCATGCTCCGAACTCTAGATTAACCCCATCGGAATCTACAGACGGAGGCCAGTCCACGAAGGTCTCCGGGGATGCGACGCTGCGCTCTGGCCCTTCTCCCAATGAAGACGATTAAAGAGCCCTGTCAATGCTCCCTCTCCTAGCTCCTTTTCTGGAGCAGAGGACTGGGCTTCAGACTCTACTAGAGCCTTTGGCTCGAGCTAATCGTTAAGTCGGGGAGACTGACTTGGTGGCTATACTTGGGGAAGCAGATGGGTCAGAGTTAGATGCAGCCTTGGAGCGGGCAGCATACACTACTACAAAGCGATACTGTAGCGGCGGGCAAAACCGACCTGTAGTGGCGGGCATCTAGGCCGCCACTGCTCTAACGCCACTGCTATCACGGGTTAGCAGTGGCGATCAACGCACCCGCCACCGCTGTGTCAACAACAGTGGTGGGCAGATGAGGTCAGCGCGCCCACCACTGCTATTGACACAGCAGTAACGGGCGCGCTGACCTCATCTGCCCGCCACTGCTGTTTACACAGCAGTAACGGGCGCGCTGACCTCATCTGCCCGCCACTACTGTTATCAATAGCAGTGGTAGGCAGATGAGGTCAGTGCGCCCGCCACCACTGTGTCAACAGCAGTAACGGGCGCGCTGACCTCATCTGCCCGCCACTGCTGTGTATAACCCATAACACAGAATGTTGTGATCCATAATTCACAGTCCCACAAAACAAAACATAGAAATTATATGCTTCACATAGCCATCCACATACACAGCAGCAAAACATCCACATATCCACATACACATACACAACAGCAACACATCAACACAACAACCATCCATCTCATCAATTTACAAATTTACAAAGTTTACATTATATGCTTCACATAGCCATCTACATACACAGCAACAACAACAACAACACATCTCATCAATTTACAAATTTACATTTCATCACACATCAAGTCTAAAAAGTTTACATCTATCAAAATTTCAAAATTAACAATTGTTTCACAAATACATGCTCATGCGATTTATGTTTTCTTGGAAGGCCAACTCATATCTTGCGCATCTATTGATAACAAATTCTTATCGATTTGTTATGCTTTGCCTTTTCATTCTTCCGGCCCAATAATACAGAGTTGGATGCTTGGCCACATCACTCTCAGGATCGAACAATGCTCCAAGCTCATGAAGAATCTCATGCATCGTGAAGCGGCACATCCTTGATACGATTTCGTACATTTGTGATTCTGAGAGTTGGCTCTTCTGGGCAACGGTTGATGGACTTGACGCCTGCATACGTAACATATAAGTACATACGCTGCAAGTTATATTAGATTAACACACAAGAAATCAACTTACTTCTTTAGTATCCTCAGATATTGTCCGCCCAAACTTTCCTAAGTTATTGCTCATGAAATCACAAGTATAATAGCCGCAATGCACGTAACCAAGAGATTGTTTGTGACACTTCAAAATAGACAAAGTTAGAACGATATATAGTTTGGCTTTATCAATTGAATTAAGAAATTTAAAAATATAATATTACCAGATAGTTGGTTCTGATAAGCATATCTTTCGGCCTCTGTGGATCATGTGGGCCACCTAAATTTTCCACGTAGTATTTGTATGCACTCTGAATAACATTTAATATATCTTGATATTCTTTTTTGGGTTTGTCGAGCGAGTCGAGCACATAAACCCTTGAGCTCTTTGGGCATATCAGAAGTGCAATCCAATGATCACTATCGAAAGAAGTAATATATGATTATGTTAGTTTCATAATCGATAAAACATAATTAAGTGGATATAGTGGGTATACTTACTTAAAGTTATATGCCCCACTTATCATTTCTCTGTCCTTCCATTGATCCATGCACCGCACAATATACAACGCGGCACAACTCCTTTTCTTCTTCTTAAGTGCATCTTCGTCTTTATTGAACATCTTTCTTTGAAATTTTTTATTACCCGCAGTCTAGTACTTGCTATCGTTCTGGTTTAGTGTCGGGTTCAACGCACTTTGGCTTATGAATAACGGGTTCAAGTACCCATACATATTAGACTCGTCACAAATTGAATTACAACTGCATATGTTATGAAACAATAGTCAATATAAGACATTATTTATTTTTGCTTTGTATTGACAAAGTATAAAGTACTTACATGCACCAGAGCATCATGCTTGTGATGTCGGTTCGCTGCAGATGAAACATCCGATGAAAGTCGTCGAAAAATAGTGCAAGCTTAAACTCTGGCAGTTGAATATTTCTTGTGGAACCTTTAGTTCTATTTGTGTAACTCCTAACGAAGACGCTTCGAGGTACCAGTCATGAAATGTTTTCATCATCCAAGGCATACTCTTAAATACTCCTTGGGGTAATAATGGTTTGCCTGGTTCGTATTCGATATAATCCTCGTCTCCGTGGGTCCATTTATCAATAGAAAGTGAGCCCACATGCTTTTGTACTGGAGCCTTTATGGGAGCCGCTTCCGGCGTAGAACGTGTTTGCCCCATAGTAGTAAAAAAATTATGCATCTCAGATTTCGGCGCAGAACACTGCCCAGCTTGAACAGTTATCTTGTGGATTGCTTGCTTTGGGCATGCATCTTGTTTTTCAGGCTCGGCAACTAGCACTGGCACTTTTGTTATGGGCTTGGCCATTGGCACTTGTGGCTCAGCCGGAACTGGCACTTGAGGCTCAGCCGGAACTGGCACTGGCATTTGATCTGGCTCAGGCACAACTGTGTTGGGCTCATCAGTGGGCTCAAGCACTGGCACTGGCTTTGTCACTTCAGTATCAGAAGTCACTTTTGATTCTATCACTTCTGCCACTTTATCGGGCACTGGCTCTACCTCTACCTCTTCCTCTATCTCACGCTCATCAACAGGTGATAAAGATCCTATATTTTGCACATCCTGAGATGAAAGATATGCGGGGGATTGTGATGAGACAATAGGTGATTTACTCTGAGAACTTGCCTTCAGTAATTTGATATCTTGGCTCGCCCATAGGACAAAGTTATTCAGAGCATCTCCGATTGTCTCAATCCCCTCATTAGGCATTAGAAGATCCAAGGGGTCATTAATAAAGCTGTCGTTGGTGATCTCATTGACCTGAACCTTGGTATAGTCAACAGGAATAGGCCGATTGTGAAATAAATCCCCAGGCATAGCAATGCCTCGTGCAACCTCTTGGGAATGCCATTTGTGCCTATCGGTACATGCAGGTTGCATGGTGTGTCCTCTTTAATATAATTTACAGGAAATTTGTCTTGTACTGAGCCAACACTGCTTGGTACGTCGAGTCGTACCTCTGGCACAATTATTTGTCCCACTGTAGCCTGCATTATGTTTGGATTCTCGTTAATAAATTCAAAAAAGTGTCACTCCCACTCTACACGACGCTCTGCGGCGTCGTCTGTGCGTGCTTGACGCTTCTTGTATGTGGCACCCTCCTGTTTCTTGAAAGTATTTTTCCAGGGTGCTATAGAAGAGACACCTCGGGTGCGCCCTTGATGTTCCTCGTTTCCGAGAGCAGATGTAAGCTGGTCATTACATCCCTCGGGCATGAACTTTCCAGTCTTCTCCAACTCAGCGATTTCCTGTGCTTTCTGGAATACTTCACTAGTCCGTGAGTAGGAGAGCATATATTTGCCCTCGGGTGTTTTTTTAGCTCGACCTAGTAGCCATCTCTTAGTGCGCTGATCAGCACCTGAAAACTGTTCAGGTAACCCAGCCGCACGGTCCTCCTCATCCTTTCTACTCCACTCATCCTCCTTGGCCTTATATCCACCTGGCCCAAGTTTATGTGGGAACTTATTCTTCTTATTAAGTTCTTTGAACATGATGCTCTCTTGTTTGGCTTCTTCTGAGCAATGCTGCATTTTGATTTCGTTCCATTCATTTGTCGTTATAAAGTTGTAGTCGTTATAAAGTTCCATTCATGTGGCAGCTTTAGTGTCTTCTAAGGGGTCTTCCGGGAATTTATAATGCACTTTTATATGCTGCCACAATTTGTTCTTTGTAGCTTCAGGGACAGTCTTCTAATTTTTCCAAACTATCTTACATCGCTCCCTGGCGAGACATCCACAGTCGTTACGCCACTTCGCTGTGATTTCTTTTGGCTTCTTTGGAGCCCCATCAACATGCACTTCTTCAACCTCATAGATAGATGTATGCAGGTTGTTCTTCTCCCATTTCCCTGTCCTCTTCGTATTTGCAGAGGATGTTGTGGCAGCGGGCTCAACATCTGTTCGCTCAGATGACTCAATAGCTGGGACAATAGTTGTTCTTTTCTCGACTTGGAATAATCGACGCTTGCTTCCTCGCTTTGGACGATCCTACAATGATAGACAATGTGAGCTTCAGGAATGTAATCCTCGGTTAGAAGCTGCTCTGACTTGTTACTAACGTAATAATTACCTCTGGTTGAGCTTTAGGAATGTAATCCTCATCGGCGTCTTCTCTCGTTGTCTTCTTCGTAGGCTCCGTTGGATGTTCATTCTCCGAAGAGTGGTACGAAGATTCTCTATCGGAGGATCCTTCAGATGAACCCTCTTTATTTGTTTTTGCGGGAGACTCATAGATGAGCTCCTCGATGGAACGTTCTTCTTCCACCATAGATAAACTATTCATAGTTAAGAGGCTAATGTATCAGAATTTTGGTTATGCAAAAAAGGTTTGATGTGATATTTTCATAGTGAAGAGGCTATTACTTACGAAGCCACTATACTAATCCTAAAGTTAGGATATTGTGTTGTTCTCTCTCTCTAGTGTTGTTGAGGCCTCAACATATTTTGTGGTTTTTTTCAAAATGTTCATGGCTTCCATGGAGCCATGTGCACATCCATTCCCTGTCAGCAACAAGAGAAAGAAGAAGCTGTTGACGGAAATGGATGTGTCACATGGCTTGATGACATACATGAGATAACTCATTAACAATTTGCATCATAGGCCTCTAAAAGGAATTGCGGAATCTAATGTTGGTCTTCAGCCGGATGAACTTGAGGATTAGTATAGTAGCCTTAGAAGTAATAACAGTAGTAAACTGATCACAGTGTTGTTGAGGCCTCAGCATATTTTGTGTTGTTTTTCAAAATGTTCATGGCTGCCATGGAACCATGAGCACATCCATTCCCTGTCAGCAAAACGAGAAAGAAGAAGCTGTTGACGGGAATGGATGTGTCCCATTGCTTGATGACATACATGAGATAACTCAATAACAATTTGCATCATAGGAATCTAAAAGGAATTGCAGAATCTAATGTTGGCCTTCAGCCGAATGAACTTGAGGATTAATATAGTAGCCTTAGAAGTAATAACAGTAGTAAACTGATCACAGTGTTGTTGAGGCCTCAGCATATTTTGTGTTGTTTTTCAAAATGTTTATGGCTGCCATGGAACCGTGTGCACATCCATTCCCTGTCAGCAACACGAGAAAGAAGAAGCTGTTGACGGGAATGGACGTGTCACACTGCTTGATGACATACATGAGATAACTCAATAACAATTTGCATCATTGGCCTCTAAAAGGAATTGTAGAATCTAATGTTGTCTTCAACCGGATGCATGAACTTGAGGATTAGTATATAGTAGCCTTAGAAATAATAGCAGTAGTAAACTGATCACAGTGTTGTTGAGGCCTCAGCATATTTTGTTGCCATGGAAAATTAGAGGGAAAAACAACACAAAATATGCTGAGGTCTCAACAACACTAGAGAGAGAGAACAACACAATCTCCTAACTTGAGAATTAATATAGTGGCTTCGGAAGTAATAGCTGACTACTGTAGCCAAGAAGAGTTTTCATACATTTTCCCACCTTTGACACTGTGATCAGTTTACTACTGTAGCCTCAGAAGTAATAGCAGTAGTAAACTGATCACAGTGTCAAAGGTGGGAAATGTATGAAAACTCTTCTTGGCTACAATAGTCAGCTATTACTTCTGAAGCTACTATATTAATCCTCAAGTTAGGAGATTGTGTTGTTCTCTCTCTCTCTTGTGTTGTTGATGCCTCAACATATTTTGTGTTGTTTTTCAAATATGTTCATGGCTACCATGGAACCGTGAGCACATCCATTCCCTGTCAGCAACACGAGAAAGAAGAAGTTGTTGACAGGAATGGATGTGTCCCACGACATGATGACATACATGAGATAACTCAATTACTATTTGCATCATAGGTCTCTAAAAGTTGTTCTAAAAAGTGGTAATGTGGTATGCAATATTTCTCATGGCATAACTTAGATATAGAAGACTTCACCCAAAATTAGACTAATATATATTGGGTGAATGGTACATTTCCATTAATCAATGCCAAAATAGGTGTAACAAAGTAGTATACAGTGGTTCTACAAATGATAACTATCCACAAATGTAAGAGCATCTCCATTGTATATAAATTGATTAAATATAGCTCCATTTGAATAGCAATTCACATTTAGAAAGTACAATGGAGATGCTCTAAGGACAATAAACCCTAGAAACCTAACTTAGCTTGTGTTGGCCTACCTCTCTCAAGAATACACTCAAGAACATAAGAACACTCAAGAACTAGAGGGGGGTGAATAGGCGCCTCGACAAAATTCTTTCGAATTAGATGGCCCTTTCAAAACACCCAACGCTCCTCCAAACTTAATCACATATTTAGCTCCAATGAGTCAAATTAAAGACTATATCACAAACTTAGATATAGAAGACTTCACCCAAAATCAATGCCAAAATCAATGCCACTTCACAGTATCAAAATCAATTCCCAAAAAAGTGGTAATGTGGTATGACATACATGAGATAACTCAATGCCAAAATCAGTGTTAATCACATAGAGTACCACTTCATAGTGGATGAATGGTGCAATCGGGAATCATTTTCATCTTTTTGACCATATTCAGAATAAACTACAAAATTTACCAACTAAAACAGTTTATATTAATATGATTGAAGATGGGCTAACACAAATATAAGTTCAGGAAGAACATAGTTAGGACAATCCTCTTTTCAAGGTCAAAAACTCACAACACAATCAAACAAACTTTCAACACACTTAAATCACACTTAAGTAAATCTAGAGACTAAAAGCAGTAGGTAAATCTAGAGACTGAAAGCAGTAAGTTAATCTATCAAACTAGTACAAAGTTTAGCAACCTGAACAGGGACGGCGACGTGCGCTCGGGGACGGGGATGGCGGCGACGACTCCATGACGGTAGCACGGGGTCCGGGGACAGCGACGTGGGCTCTAGTGATAGGCGGAGTTCGGGGCGACGGCGGCGACAGGTTCCGAGGGTGGCGGCGCGGGCTCCAGGATGGGGATGGCGGCGTGCATTGGGAACGGGTTCCGAGGGTGGTGGCGTGCATTGGGAACGGGTTCCGAGGGTGGCGGCGCGGGCTCCCGGACAGGGGTGGCGGTGTGGGATGGCTCCGAGGCGGCGGCGAGGGGTCCGGGTACACCGATGCGGGCTCCGGTGACGGGTTTTGAGGATGACTGCGACGGCTCCGAGGTTGTGGCGAGGGGTCCGGGACCACCAATGGCTCTTTGACGGCGGTGACGGGCTTCGGGGACGACAACGACAATGGCGGCGTGGACTCTAGGAGTGGCAGCAACTAGCGGGAGAAGATTAGGGCTTAGTTTTTTTAGATGGCGGGAGCGAAAAATTTATATAGGAGGATTAGCAGTGGCGGGCATGCTGATGTCATCCTGCCTGCCACTGCTATTTTTTCTTAGTTGTGGTGGGCGATGACATCACCAGCCCGCCACTACTAATCCGTCCTTCGCTGGTGCTCGACTGCCACTACTAAAAGGAATAGTAGTTGCGAGTTGGTGACGTCAGCATGCCCGCCACTGATTACACCCGACCGCCACTACTATGAGAGGTTGGGGTTATCTAATATACGTTGCTACACATGTCAAGAAACACTTTGTAGCGCAGTGGTGTGGAGTTTGCTTTGGTGCCATGCGGTTCGAGGTTCGAACCTTGCTGCTAGCATCCAAACATTTTTTTCATTTCTATTCTAATTTTCATGACTTTTTTATTCATGTTTAAATTCTAGTTTGAACTTGATTTTTTTAACAATAAAAATACATCATAACTTATCAAATTTAAAAAATTGGTATTTTTCTGCCTCACTTTACTTTTTTTATTTCATTAAGAAACCTGAGATTCTCTGGGGATGCATTAGGGTTTAGAGAAGAAATGATTGAGGTTTGAAAGCAAAATCTATAGTTTATTCTTCCATTGAAATTGAAACTTTTTGTACAATAAAAAGACAACACCAATACTCTAATTGCAAAAATTGGTATTTTTCTCCCTTAGTTTACTGTTTTTATTTCATTAAGTGTGTTTTTATGATCAAAGTCAAAATAAGTTCAATTTGAACTACAAGACATGAAATAATTCACCAAAATTTATAGGAAAACCATATTCATGTTTTTGACTCTACAATTAGTTATTATCCAGTAAATTTAAAACCATCATAAAAAATGTAGGTTTCCACAACACACGATCGAAAACTTGTATTTTTACAGTTTTTTAATCCTCAAAAAATAAAATAAAGTCTAAAAAAGATTAGACTTGTCATGTTGTTATGATATGATCGATCCATATATGTCGTCATAAAAAATAAAATTGTTTCGAGAAAATAATCATGTAGGGCGTTAAGAAACCTAAGATTCTCCTGGGATGAATTAGGGTTTAGAGATGAAATGACTCAGGTTTGAAAGCAAAACCTATAGTTGATTCTTCCTTTGAACTTGAAACTTTTTGTACAATAAAAATACAACACCAATATTCTAATTGCAAAAATTGGTATTTTCATTACAAAAATTGGTATTTAAATGCAAAAAAGTTCACGTAGAGGTAGGGATTATCTAGCATACACTGCACACATTGCCGAGAAATACTTTGTAGCACAGTGGTGCGGGGGGTGCTTTGGTGCCATGCGGTTTGAGGTTCGAACCTTGCTGCCAACAGGCGGTTTGAGGTTCGAACCTTGCTGCTGGCGCCAAATCAACATTTTTTTTTCTGTTTTGTACTTTTTTAAATTTTCAGCACTTTTTTATTGATGTTTAAATCCTCGTTGAACTTGAATTTTTTTTAACAATAAAAATACATCATAACTTATCAAATTTAAAAAGTTGGTATTATTCTGCCTCAATGTACGTCACTCGACTTAGTGGTGGCGGGCCGATTACATTATGCGACCACCACTACTAAAATGATTAGCAGTGGCGGGTTGGTGACGTCAGCATGCCCGCCACTACTAATATGGGTAGTAGGGTTTATCTAGCATACGCTGCCTACAATGTCGAGAAACACTTGGTAGCGCAGTGGTGCGGGGGCTCACTTGGGGCCATGCGGTTTGAGGTTCGAACCTTGCTGCCATCAGGCGGATTGAGGTTTGAACCTTGCTGCTGGCTTCCAAACATTTTTTTCATTTCTGTTCTAATTCTCACCATGTTTTTTATTGATGTTTGAATCCTCATTTGAACTTGATTTTTTTAACAATAAAAATACATCATAACTTATAATTTTTTTAAAAATGGCATTTTCTGCCTTAGTTTACGTTAGACATGTATTAAAAAAATTTGTATTTTTATTTATCAATTTTCTCTTTTTTATTTCACTATGTGTGTTTTTATGATCAGAGTCAAAATAAGTTAAATTTGAACTACAAGACATGAAATAATTAACCAAAATTTATAGAAAGACCATATTAATGTTTTTGACTCTATTATTAGTTATTATCCAATAAATTTAAAACCATCATAAAAAATGTAGGTTGCCAAAACACTCGATCGACAACATGTATCTTTATAGTTTTTTAATCCTCAAAAAATCAAATAAAGTCTAAAAAAGACAAGACTTGTCATGTTGTTACAATATGATCGAGACTTTGTAGCGCGGTGGTGCGGGGGCTCGCTTGACACATCACATTTATTTGAAAGCAAGTAAACAAACACAAGTCCAGGCTGGGGAAACCAGCTTACACATCGAAACACACTACTGGTCAAACCCAAAAGAAAGATATGGTTTGGAGCTTCTTCTTCTTCTTCCTCGGCACAAACCCAACCTATTTCTGGTTAAACAGATTAAAAGCCTCAACTTGCCAATCCTCAACCAACTCGGCATCATCAGGCAGTCTGAACTTCTCTCCATGTTCCTGAACAAGAAAATACACGCGGCAACGATAGTGAGA
This sequence comes from Zizania palustris, assembly GCA_019279435.1. NCBI lineage: Eukaryota > Viridiplantae > Streptophyta > Magnoliopsida > Poales > Poaceae > Zizania > Zizania palustris. The sequence continues at coordinate 48,497,019 of JAAALK010000288.1, read as the reverse complement.
ACAACTTATCAATGATTGAATTGGATGATAAAAATATAAAATTTGCATAAAAAGAGGATCTTGCCTCCTTCCTCCTCTTGCTGCCACATTGCTCTACATGCTTCCCTTTTCCACCGCTAGCCTCGGCATGTTTCCCTCTACCACCGGTTGTCTCATCATTGTTCTGTCTGCCAACACTTACCCTATATGGTTGCGGTGATCGCGAGTCGTCCTCCGAGTCGGAGTCCATTATGAGAATCACTTTCTTCGCTAAACAACTACAAATTATACCATGTACCTTATGTTTACCGCATTTGCAAACCTCACACACGCCACTTGCTGTAGAGTCTGAGGATCCACTGTTTGGTTCAATCTTAGGAGGAGCCATCGTGAACCGGCGAGGAGGGCGCTGTCGTCGAGGTTGGGGGTCGGGAATGGCTAGTGGGAAATTAGTGGGCAACATATATACTTTGCTAAATTAATCTCGTGAATATATGGCAACATATATGCATCTGTAATTTTTTGTCCCATTGATATAACATTAAAAAACCCTAAGCTAGTAATAATATAGTACATTAAAAAACATTATTGTTATTGTGGAATTTTTTTTCTCAGAAATTTTTATAGTACATTAAAAAACATTATTGTTATAGTGCATTCTACTAGTAATATTATACTAAATTATATTACCATGCATAAATTAATATAACAATTAGAAATCATTTTAACCCTAAGCTCGTATAAAATAATCCAAAAGATAGGTTAATAATCATTTACTGACTGGCGGCGACGGGCGGCGTCGACGGGCTCCGAGGACGGCGGCGACGGGCGGAGGGCAGCGGCGACGTGCTCCGGGATGTCGACGGCGGTGACAGAAGGAGGGGGGCGACACGGGAGTTTAGGGTTTAGAAAATGAAATTAGGTTTTCGGACGGCGGGAGTGGAAAGTATATATAGGTGTATTAGCAGTGGCGGGCATGCTGACGTCATCCAGCCCGCCACTACTAATAGAGGTAGAGATTATATATCTAGCATATAATACACTTCCTACAATGTCGTGAAACACTTAGTAGCACAGTGGTGCGGGGGGCTCACTTGGGGCCATGCGGTTCGAGGTTCGAACCTCGCTGCCGGCAGGCAGTTTGAGATTTGAACCTTGCTTTGGCCCCAAACATTAAATATTTTAAAAAAAATTCTATTGATGTTTAATTAAATCCTCATTTGATCTTGAACATGTTTTAACAATAAATGACATAATTGATTTTACAAATATGCACGCTAAACATAAATGATCTAGCCTTGCACTAATTTTCCATCGCCATTGGTGCGTTGATAAGGAATCACACTGCCAAATGACAGTTTTGCTTCAACCACATTGATCCTTGATATGTCAACGAAAAACGGCACCTCATCAAACTGATTGTATTCTTCTTCGTCTTCGACTCCATCAACTCCAACAATT
>JAAALK010000288.1:48310974-48495479 GCA_019279435.1 Zizania palustris | reverse complement strand
CGTCCTTCCTTCACAACCTTCGGCTCGTAATGCCCTTTCGATGATGGCGAGACGTGGTACCACATTCGGAGAGAGTTGGGGGAGAGTGACATGGAACAAGTCCAATACCTCCGCCAAGAAGTCGACCGTCGAAAGCCCCAAACCAGCTTCGAAGAAGGCTTCGAAAACGACCACTTCTCCAGGTTTCGGTGACGGAATGATTTCCTTCCCAGGTTTGCGAATCATAACCCCAGAACTGATCTTGCCTTCTACTGTGGCCACAAGCGATTCTCTTTTGCAGGTTGAAGTCCCTAGTTGATAAGATTGGTCCGTGTACTTTGTCGATGCCGGGAAGAGGTCTTGATGGCCAACATTTTGGGGATTTCTTCTCACCACCGCCATTACTGCCGTTACAGGTGTCGGAGTTGCCATCACCGATGAAGCAGCCGCCGCTGCTGCCGCAGACTGCTGTCGGGCCAAAGTTGAAGCCGCTCCAGGACCATTGAAACTAGTTTTCGCCATTAGATCTCGAGGATTGCTTCGGAGGAAGAATGGAGGCTAGGGCTTGGGTGATGGTCTGTTTGCACGAAAGCAGTGAAAAGGTACTCTAGAAGGGTCTGGGCCCTCTATTTATAGCCCAGACCCCGATTTTTTACCGTTTGCTTATGCCGTTTCGCATTCTTAACCGTTACCTTGTTGCAGAATTAACGCGTCGTGTAAGTTCCGTTAGAAGGAAAAAGCCAACGGCTATTTTTTCCAAGTCTTAAAAGACTTTCGGATTTCTCGAGTTAGTTCTAAGATAATTCAAACGTAATTCACTTAGAAAATAATTCGAAGTTTGCATCTCTGTACATTTCAAAGATGTATTAAGTCTGCTAACCCCTGCACATGAATATGTTTTCTTGCGTATACTGCTTCCCTAACATCACAGATTTAACGGAGAAGCGTATTCGAGGGGCTACTGTTGGGGGAAAAATATTCCATCTTCAGGATTATCGCACTAACAAGACAAAGGCAGGAAATCAAGTCAAAGGATTCCGACGTGTGTTTTCAGATGTACACTGAAGGCAGTTCGAAGTATGAAGACGGACTCTAGTTCGGAGTATGCCTTCGAACATAGACTCTTCTGAGAGCTTCTTTGCCAGCTAAGATGGAAGACTTATCTTTTTTCTCATTAGATTAGTCTTTTACCATTTTAGCCCTATTAAGGGTACCGAATAGTTTCCACTATGTCGGTTGTAATAGAGGGGTAAAAGGGTCTTTTCTTTAATGTTTGAACCTATAAATACCCCCCGTTTTACCCTGTAATGAGGACCGAATACAAGTTATTCAATACACACTTTCGAACTATTTCTAGCTATTATCCTTTCGGAGGCTTGAAATAGTTTACTTCGCAAACACTTTGTTTGTTAGTTTCTAATCTTCAGAAATCTGTTAGCGTAATCTTTTACGCCAACAATCGTCTTAACGAATGATGGAAGTTGCATAGATTATGTCTGGTCCACACACACTACACTTGCTGTCTTTCCTTTAACCTGTACTGTTAGGGACATGCGTCCTGGGTTGTCAGCTATGGTGCAAAAGATTATGGCTCTTAGATTGAAGTGCTCTTTCTTGTGCTCATCCCACACACAGACACCATGTTCCCCTAGACGTTTCATATCCTCCATCAAAGGTTCTAGAAAGATATCAATGTCATTGCTAGGTTGTTTTGGACAAGAAATTAGAGTAGTGAGCATAAGATATTTTCTTTTATGGCACAACCATGATGGAATGTTGAACAAGCATAGAAAGACCGGCCACGTACTATGTGGGTTCCTCATCTCATCGAAGGGATTCATTCCATCCGTGCTAAGTACCATCCTGATATTTGTAGGATCATCCGAGAAATCTGGATGGGCCAGGTCAAATGATTTCCACTGCCTAGCATCCGCAGGGTGCCGAAGTTTTCCGTCCTTCTTTCGCCCAGCAAAATGCCAGATTAATAGTTTAGCATCTCTAGAATTAGAGAACATACGTTTCAAGCGATCAATCACCGGTAGGTACCACATTACTAAGGCTGGAACTTTCCTCTCCGTCTTTTTTCCAGGATGGTCTTCAATAACATTTTTATTCCTCTTCTGCAACCTCTTATTATTCTTTTTCTGGTGGTCATTGTAGTCCTCCACATAGTCATTTGGACGTTTGTATCGACTTGCGTTGCACTGCGGACATCTCTCTAACAATCCATACTCTTTTCGATATAGGATACAGTGGTTCGGGCATGCATGAATCTTCTGAACGCCCAAAGTCAACGTACAAATCATCTTATTTTCTTGGTACGTATCAGATGGTAGACCATTGGGTTTTGGCAAAACCTTTTTTAGGAGTTGTAAAAGATCTGAAAAACTAGTGTCAGACCATCCATTGCTGGCCTTCAGTTTCATAAGCTCAAGAATTGTTTAGAACACAGTATACTGCTTATCGCATCGGTGGCGTTCCTCATAAAGAAGGTTTTTTGATGCTTTGTCAAGTGCTTCAAAGTTATTGTATCCTTTGGTTGTAGTTCTCTGCAACAACACCTCAAGCGCAACATTTCGCATCAGTTCCTCCACATCAAAGGCGTCATCATCATCATGTTGATCAACATCATCATGTGTTATGTCGGATGTATGATCACCACCTCTTCTATGTTGATGAGCATCTTGCGGCACATCAGAATCTTCAGGAGGATTTTGGCCCATCTCACCGTGTTTCATCCATATATAATAGTTCTTCATGAAACCATTTTTCAACAAGTGAAATCGTATAGTTTCACGATCTGAACATGGATACATCGCTTCGTTTTTACAAACTTTACAAGGACAATATATTGCCTCTTCACTCTGATGGGAAGAATATTGTGCGGTAGCTTCAGTAAATTCAGTTACTCTGTTAAAATATGCCACCACATCTCCGTCGTTGGACGAGTAAATCCAGGACCTATTGTAACATCCCAGAAATAAAAGGAATTAAAATAAAGGAAATATATTATTAAATGCATTTCTTGAATTTACAATTAAAGAAATGCCTAAAAGAGCCCTAATAAAGCCAAACAGGGAGAAATATTCAAAATATGGACTTGAAAATTTTATGAGATGAACTAGAGACCAAAGTATAATTTTAGGAATTTTTACAAATTTTTATCAACAGTGATTCAATCCTCAATCAAATATATGAATTACTGGATTTATTTTAAATCAGAAAAACAATTAAAATTCTAAACGGGCCTCAACCCTGAAATAGCCTCCAGCCCAGCCCAACCCAACTCTGTGTCACTGACCAGTAGGGCCCATCTGTCGGTGCCGCTCCCCTCCTCTCTCTCCCGCCCGCGCTCGCCTAGGCCCCACATGTCAGCCTCGCGCGCCCGCCCTCTTCCTCTGACCTCTCGGCCCCGCCTGTCGGCGCTCGTCTTCCCGATCGCCCACTGACAGGTGGAGCCCACCTGTCAGATTCATCTTCCTCCCAGGCAGGGGATCCCTCTTTCCTTTCCCGACGATCCCTTTCCTTCCCTCGCCGCCGGCCGCCCTGATCCAACTGGATCCGCCTTGGACACCCTTCCTTGGACGCCTGCGACCCCCTTCCATCCTTATGCCACGCGTTTTAGCGGATATGGAAGCTAGCCCGCACGAATGGAACCCTCGCCGGCGCAAAAGAGGAACCCTTCGGGTTTCCTCCATTTCCCTTGCAAAAACCACCGCCGGCGACCCCTATTTATACCCCTCGGCTCACCGCACTCCGCCCACACCCCTAACACTCTAACCGAAGCAATCCCGAGCGCCCCGCTCCATTCTTCGGTTTTCTCCGCCGCTCCACCTCCGGTCGCCGATTGCCGTCGATCCCGGCCCCCTTACCCCTAGCCACCGCCACCATCGGATCCGTCGTCGCTCGCCCGTCCCCGGCATCCACTCCGTCGGCCGTGAAGACCGCCGGATCGCCGTCGCCGTCTACCTCCCGAACTCTCTTCGCCGTCTACCCTCGTCGCCGGTCGCCGTTCTTCGCCACCATCGCCACCAGAGGTACCGTCATGACCTCCTTTCCCTCCGCGTTCCATTTTTGGCCTTAGCTAAACTCCTAGGCACTCGCCGCTGCCATCGCCACCGCACTCGAACCCCCGCCGTCGCCGGATACGAAGGGTACGAGCCCCTTTGCACACGTGCCGTGCCGGATCGCGTTACGGCCGTCCGATCATGATCGGAGGGATACGATTAAATCCCTTCGGGATTTAATCTCGGCCCTCGGATCTGGTCAAAGGGGTATCATGCGCTCACAGCCGTCGATCGCGACTTAAGGCGCTGGAGCGATCTGGTGCGTCCACGTCATACCGGTTTGCGAGAGCTAATCTTGGCCGTCCGTTTTCATTTAAGGGATACCGCCTCGCGCCTGGCCGCCGGATCTGGATCCAACGGATCTGGTTGATCCGGTCCACGCACACAGTGCGCCTGTCCACCGTGGGCCTAGCTCACCGTGGACCAGAGCCCATTTTCAGTTTAAATAAAATTCCAGAAATTGATTTAAACTTTGAAAATTCATAACTTGCTCATGTTAACTCCAAATTTCACCATTCAAATTTTGTTAAAACCAGTATAATATTCTCTACACATTAATGCCATAAAAACAGTATGTTACTGTTACCCAAAATATTTTAATAAATAAATAAATAAAAACCCCTTAGGGATAAATTATTAATTCAGAAAAATAAATTAGAAAAGCCCTAAGAAATTAAGTTTACTGTTTATTCACCAAACATCAGAATATTAAAACTTTATTCCACATAATAAAACCCCCAAATATGTATGTTTATTATTTGGTGGATTTTTATCTGTTTATTGAATGTGTTGTTTTTCCGTATCGAGAAGAATACGAGTTCGTCGAGGAGCAGGAGTTCTACCCCGAGGTTCCTCCCTCCCCCTTTGCTGATCAAGGCAAGTCATCGACTACCTCTGTGGAAACAGTTGATCATTATTGAGCCCATGATTTAATAAATTATCGCTAAAACTCATAGGTTAATATTGCATTAGTCAAAGATCAAGCCTTACACTTATATTTACTAGATCCTCGTCCTTGTGTGCAAACCCAAACCATGTTTATTGAGCCTGAACTCCTTGTCACCCTAGAAATATTATATTAGCTAGTGCCCATGTACCGGCACCACTACTATAGGATAAAAGAAATGAGTCGTAGATTAGATGGATTCTGGTATATGAAATACCCCGTTATTCTTGTCTCTGGACTCTGTTGGAGTTAGGTATGTTATAAGTATGGTGGGTTCCGGGTGCAAGCTCGGGCTTTGGTATGTCACACCCGGGGCACTATAAGGACCGGTCTGCGGGATCTGTTGCAAAGCACTTCCATACCAACCACAAGTCTAATGGGTAAGTCCTAACTGGAAGTGTGGAACACTCCGGCTCTCAGTACCATAGTGTTGGGGGCAAGGGGCTAGCCCTCAGGGCGCCTTGTACCGACGATGGCTCAAGGGGGGTATTGTGGAAACTCGACATGGCGAGACACGGTACGAAACCTATAATAGGGTGCTGTTGAGTCGGGGGAGACCATATGGAAGGTTTTGGCACGAGTTCCCGTGAAATGGGTCATCTCGTTACACTTTGGTGTAGGTGATGAGTGCGTGCCTTGTGGGTACAGTGGTACATCTCTGATCAGAGTATAATAAATCTTTTCGAAAAGCCGAGCCCACGGTCAAGGGCGGGTTGTGCGACTACTCGCAGTTAGTTTACACTTGCTTGAATGATTGAGTTATTCATGGCATGTAAGGACTGTGGTGCAAGGAGGTAAAACGTACTCCTCGATTTAAGAGATGATGATGCATTCACATGTTTACATTTCAGTATTAATAAATTGCTCACATTTAATTGCTTTACAAATTACGCATTTCCGCAAAATTTGCCACTATCTCCCTTGTTATTACCTTGCATTATATTTGCATTCGGTGGCTTGTTGAGTACTCCTGTACTCACCCCGTTGACTTACACCATCAGAGCCCGTCTACTATGAGGAGGATGAAGGTCTGGAGTAGCGACCCAGTCAAGGTGAGACTGGAAGGAGGCGTTCATCTAGGACCCTTGATTTTATTAGTTTCTCTTCACTTTCATTCACTTTTGTATTAATGCGGTCTACGAACCATGAATGATTGCCCGTATTGTACGTGGTCGCTTGATGAACGTCTTGTTTTATTGATTTTCTATGGAATTTCAATAAAGTCCTGATTTATTAAATCGGGGCGCGACAAGATGGTATCAGAGCTGATTTGACTGTAGGAAGCCAAACATACTTTCTCTCTTTTGTAGATGCCTGTCCGTACCATGAACGGGAACCTTCGTGACGAAGCCGGTTTCCTCCGTGAGCTGCGCATGCTAGTTGGATTCCTCGGGTTTGAGCACGAGCCGATGTACCATGGAGTCTTCCCCGACGAGGAAGAAAGCTACTGCGAGGTTACCATTGTCGTCCAGCCCTCTCCACAGACGGCCCACACCTATCGAGGAGGAGGACCTACCTTCTTGGTTGCCAGCCAGCGCACCGCCCTCCAGGCCCTCACTGAGCTTCGGATGATCTACAACAGTGAGCTCTACGACACGGACTACCGCTTCGTACCTCTTCGCACCCCAGGGAGTCCTCACAGTGACTATGTCAGCACCCTCTCCCAGTGCCACTCTTCGGTTGGACATACAGTACGCATGTTGAAGGCAATGGATGAGCTCCACTATGAGGCATTGCAGGATGCCAACGGACAGCGTGATACGATCGCCTTTTACCGCTACTCTTCCGAGGATCTGAACCGCGAAAACGGAGATCTTCGTCACCGCCTCCATCAGGGACACTGTTTGGCCGCCGAGGCAGAGGAGTTGCGGCGCCAGAATGAGCTCCTTCGGCAGCGTGTCGCCACCAACCCACAGCTCCGCCACCAGATCGAAGAACTAAAGAAGGACATTGAGGAGATCGCACCCCTTCCGCCTCGCAAGCAGAAATCCCTTCGGATCCCCACCGTGAGACCCAAGAGGATTTCACGCAGTGCTCCTCCCGCCGGACCATCCAGCTCCTCGACCCCGACCGTCTCCCATGAGCCCGCGATCGAGCTGTCCCCCGAGCTACCCTAGACGTAGTTTACGATTGATTGCTTTTCTGTTTGCTTGCTTGTATTGCCATTCATGTCAAAATATAAGGCATGAATGAAGAAATAAATAAATGTAACCACAAGAACGGTATTTTTGGAATAAAACATAAAATAATTCTCTCAAATAAATGTTGTCTACTTTGAAAACTCCAGGATGACCAACACTCAGGGTTCCGACGCTCCCCAGAATGGAGGAGAGAGTGGCAACTTGCCACAATGGGGAGCAACGGGACAAAGGCAGGCCCCAATCGCTAACCACCCCACAGTGGCCGAGATGATGGCCACTCAAAACCAGTTGGTCACTGCCTTATTGAACCAGATGCAGCAACAGCAGCAACAGATGCAAGAGCAGCAGGCGCAGTTCTTCCGCCTCCACCAATAGCCCGAGCTGCCTCGCCCCGCCACACCAGCTCCCGCTCCCGCCTCTCAGCTCTCGGAGTTCCTCCGAGTTCGCCCACCAACCTTCTCGAGCACCACCAACCCCATGGAGGCTGGGGATTGGTTAAGAGCTATCGAGAAGAAGCTCGACCTCCTTACCTGCACTGAGCAGTAGAGGGTGGCCTTCGCCACCCACCAGCTACATGGTTCCGCCGCAGAATGGTGGGACAATCTTCGCGAGACTCTGCCCGAGGGACACGCCCACACTTGGGCGGAGTTCTCAGCCACTTTCCGTGCCGCCCACATCCCCGACGGCATTATCGCACAGAAACAACAAGAGTTCAGAGACCTGCAGCAGGGGAGCAGGTCCGTAACAGAATATCTGCATGAGTTAACAGGTTGGCCAGGTACGCACCTGAAGAGGTCCGTACAGACGTGGCCAGGCAAGCCAAGTTCCTCCGGGGAATGAAGGATGAGCTATCCCTACAGCTTATCTCCGGAGATTTCACCAACTTCCAAAAGTTGGTGAATAAAGCTATCATTCAGGAGACCCAGCAGAACAAGGTCGACCTGAAGAAGAAGAGGATGATTGCCTTCCGGCAAAACCAGGGCATGGCCCAGAGGCCCCGTTTCACACCTCCTCCACCAGCACCACAGTACCACCCTCGCCCGGTATATCGTCCGGCGCCACCCGCCGCCAACACCGGAGCCGGACAGTCTCGCCCCACTCCCACCGCCCCAGCTGCACCAACTGCCCCGGCAAAGAAGGTGGAAATCCTGCGCGACAGGCACAGCAAGCCCATGATATGTTTCAACTGCCGCCAAGAGGGTCATTACTCCAGTTCTTGCCCCCACCCCAAGCGCGTCCAAGGAGTTGCCGCGAACCCCGCCATCCGGGCCCGAGTCAATCACGTCACCGCGGAAGAAGCCTAGGCCGCACCCGAGATCGTGATGGGTAAGTTCTTAGTATATTCAGCACTTGCAGTGGTTTTGTTTGACACTGGAGCTAAACACTCCTTCATATCAACTGCCTTTGTGGAAAGGAACAACCTAAACATAGAAGAACTACCAAGAGCCGTGCAAATAGTCACCACGGGAAAACAAACCCTAGCCCTAACCTATAGCCCTAAAGTATGGATGGATATCCACGGCACCATATTTTGGGCCGATCCCATCCTTATAGAATGCCAAGGCTTGGATCTCATTCTGGGAATGGATTGGCTCAATAAATACCAAGGAATAATAGAGTGTGCCCAGAGAAAAGTAACGGTGACCAATGAAGAAGGGACTGTCGTCACCTTTTAGATGCCAAGCGCGAAGATCACCTTGGAAGAAATACCGATAGTCTGTGAGTACCCGGACGTATTTCCAGAGGACTTACCGGGGATGCCACCCAGGAGGGACATCGAATTCCGGATTGATTTGGTGCCCGGGAACACCCCTATTTACAAGCGACCATACCGGATGGCCGCTAATGAGTTAGCTGAGATGAAACAGCAATTGGAGAATCTCGAGAGAAAAGGTTACATTAGGCCAAGCACATCACCATGGGGTGCCCCCATCATTTTCGTCGAGAAGAAAGAGGACAAGGCCAAGCAGATGTGTGTGGATTACCGCACTTTGAATGAGGTAACCATCAAGAACAAATACCCGTTACCTCAGATCGATGATCTCTTTAACCAGCTGAAGGGAGCTACGGTATTCTCGAAGATCGACCTGCGGTCCGGTTATCATCAATTAAGGATTCGAGAAGAAGATATACCCAAGACGACCTTTACCACCCATTATGGATTATATGAGTGTACCGTTATGTCCTTCGGATTGACCAACGCCCCTGCTTTCTTTATGAATATGATGAATAAGGTCTTCATGGAGTATTTGGACAAATTCATCATGGTCTTCATAGACGACATCCTCATTTATTCCAAGGACCAGAAAGAGCACGAGACTCACCTCCGGTTAACCTTAGGGAAACTAAGGGAACACCAGTTATACACCAAGTACAGCAAATGCAAGTTTTGGTCGGCGGAAGTAAAGTTCCTTGGACACATCATCTCTGCGCAAGGAATCGCAGTAGACCCTGCCACCGTAGAAGCGGTTACGGATTGGCTGCCACCCACGAACGTATCTGAGATACGGAGTTTTCTAGGTTTGGCCGGATATTATCGGAGATTTATTGAGAACGTTTCCAAGATAGCCAAGCCAATGACCAAGTTGTTACAGAAAGGAGAAAAGTTTGAATGGACTCCTGAATGCGAGGAAAGTTTCCGCACCCTCAAGACCCAGCTGGTATCTGCACCAATACTGACCCTACCAGATATCCGGAAAGACTTCCATGTCTATTGCGACGCCTCTCGCCAAGGATTGGGATGTGTTCTTATGCAAGATGGAAAGGTTATCTCCTATGCCTCTCGTCAGTTGAGACCCCATGAGTTGAACTACCCAACCCACGATTTGGAACTCACCGCAGTTGTGCACGCCCTTAAAATTTGGAGGCATTATTTGGTCGGGAATCAATGTGAGATCTTTACGGATCACAAGAGTTTGAAGTACATCTTCACACAGCTAGACCTTAACCTGAGGCAAAGACGATGGTTGGAACTAATAAAGGATTATGACTTAGGTATTCACTACCACCCCGGAAAAGCTAACATGGTAGCTGATGCATTAAGTCGCAAGGGATATTGTACAGCCATTATGATTCAGGATCATGCACCTTTGCTATGTAAAGAGATGGAAAAGTTGAATCTCAGGTTGACCACCGGAGCATACTTAACAACCTTGGAGACTCAACCTGTCTTGTTCGAACAAATCCGAGAAGCTCAGCTAGAAGACCCGGATATAGCAGCCATTAAGAAGAACATGAGACAAGGAAAAGCCCCAGGATTTTTAGAGGATGAGAATGGCACCATATGGTTTGGAACCCGGATATGTGTACCGGATAAGCCGGAGATAAAAACCCTTATCCTGAGAGAAGCCCACGAGACGATGTACTCCATTCATCTCGGTAGTACCAAGATGTACCAGGACCTGAAGTAACGTTATTGGTGGGTTAGCATGAAGAGGGAGATTGCACAGTTCGTCGCCGAATGTGACACCTGTAGAAGAGTAAAAGCCAAACATCAGAGACCTGCAGGACTGTTACAGCCTCTAAAGGTGCCTGAATGGAAATGGGAAGAGATCAGAATGGATTTCATCACCGGACTCCCAAAGACCCAACTTGGATATGATTCTATTTGGGTGATTATTGACCGGCTTACGAAGGTAGCACACTTCATAGCCGTTAAGACGACCTTCAGTGGTCCTAAGCTCGCAGAGTTGTACATGGCCCGCATCGTGTGCCTTCATGGAGAGCCCAAGAAAATAGTATACGATAGAGGAAGTCAGTTTACCTCTCATTTTTGGAAGAATCTTCAAGAAGAGATGGGAACAAGATTGAACTTTAGCACTGCCTACCACCCTCAGACGGATGGACAAACAGAAAGGGTGAATCAGATATTGGAGGATATGCTTCGGGCATGTGTCTTGGATTTTGGAGCAACTTGGGACAAGATCTTACCGTACGCTGAGTTTTCATACAACAACAGCTATCAAGCCAGTCTTCAGATGTCTCCTTTTGAAGCCCTATATGGACGTAAGTGCAGAACGCCTCTACTTTGGGATCAAACCGGTGAATCCCAAGTCTTTGGAACATACCTACTACGAGAAGCTAAAGAGAAGGTATGGATCATCAGAGACCGGCTCAAGACAGCCCAATCATGACAGAAGAGCTACGCGGACAATCGACATCGAGATCTAGCCTTTGAAGAGGGAGATCATGTCTATCTTCGAGTTACGCCTCTCCGTGGTACTCAACGATTTAACATGAGAGGAAAGTTGGCCCCTCGATATGTTGGACCATTCCCCATTGTCCGACGCCAAGGAGAAGTTGCTTATCAATTGGAACTACCACCCTCATTGGCTGGAGTGCATGACGTGTTTCATGTTTCCCAACTAAAGAAGTGTCTCCGCATCCCGACAGAGCAAGTGGATCTTCAGCAGTTAGATGTCCAAGAGGATCTGACCTATGTGGAAAAGCCTGTCAAGATATTGGAGGTCAAGGAAAGGATCACCAGGAGTCGAGTCATCTGTTTCTGCAAAGTGCAGTGGAGCAATCATCCGGTAGAGCAATCTACATATGAAAAAGAAGATGAACTCAAGGCACAGCATCCTGAGCTATTCGAGGATTGATCCGAATCTCGAGGACGAGATTCTCTGTAAGGGGGATAGGATTGTAACATCCCAGAAATAAAAGGAATTAAAATAAAGGAAATATATTATTAAATGCATTTCTTGAATTTACAATTAAAGAAATGCCTAAAAGAGCCCTAATAAAGCCAAACAGGGAGAAATATTCAAAATATGGACTTGAAAATTTTATGAGATGAACTAGAGACCAAAGTATAATTTTAGGAATTTTTACAAATTTTTATAAACAGTGATTCAATCCTCAATCAAATATATGAATTACTGGATTTATTTTAAATCAGAAAAACAATTAAAATTCTAAACGGGCCTCAACCCTGAAATAGCCTCCAGCCCAGCCCAACCAAACTCTGTGTCACTGACCAGTAGGGCCCGTCTGTCGGCGCCGCTCCCCTCCTCTCTCTCCCGCCCGCGCTCGCCTAGGCCGCACATGTCAGCCTCGCGCGCCCGCCCTCTTCCTCTGACCTCTCGGCCCCGCCTGTAGGCCCTCGTCTTCCCGATCGCCCACTGACAGGTGGAGCCCACCTGTCAGATTCGTCTTCCTCCCGGGCAGGGGATCCCTCTTTCCTTTCCCGACGATACCTTTCCTTCCCTCGCCGTCGGCCGCCCTGATCTGACAGGATCCGCCTTGGACACCCTTCCTTGGACGCCTGCGACCCCCTTCCATCCTTATGCCACGCGTTTTAGCGGATATGGAAGCTAGCCCGCACGAATGGAACCCTCGTCGGCGCAAAAGAGGAACCCTTCGGGTTTCCTCCATTTCCCTTGCCAAAACCACTACCGGCGACCCCTATTTATACCCCTCGGCTCACCGCACTCCGCCCACACCCCTAACACTCTAGCCGAAGCAATCTCGAGCGCCCCGCTCCATTCTTCGGTTTTCTCCCCCACTCCACCTCCGGTCGCCGATCGCCGTCGATCCCGGCCCCCTTAGCCCTAGCCACCGCCACCATCGGATCCATTGTCGCTCGCCCGTCCCCGGCATCCACTCCGTCGGCCGTGAAGACCGCCGGATCGCCGTCGCCGTCTACCTCCCGAACCCTCTTCGCCGTCTACCCTCGTCGCCAGTCGCCGTTCTTCGCCACCGTCGCCACCAGAGGTACCGTCATGACCTCCTTTCCCTCCGCGTTCCATTTTTGGCCTTAGCTAAACTCCTAGGCGCTCGCCGCCGCCATCGCCACCGCACCCGAACCCCCGCCGTCGCCAGAGACGAAGGGTACGAGCCCCTTTGCACACGTGCCGTGCCGGATCGCGTTACGGCCGTCCGATCGTGATCAGAGAGATACGATTAAATCCCTTTGGGATTTAATCTGGGCCCTCGGATCTGGTCAAAGGGGTATCGTGTGCTCACAGCCGTCGATCGCGACTTAAGGCGCTGGAGCGATCTGGTGCGTCCACGTCATACCGGTTTGCGAGATCTAATCCTGGCCGTCCGTTTTCATTTAAGGGATCCCGCCTCGCGCCTGGCCACCGGATCTGGATCCAACGGATCTGGTTGATCTGGTCCACGCGCACAGTGCGCCTATCCACCGTGGGCCTGGCTCACCGTGGACCAGAGCCCATTTTCAGTTTAAATAAAATTCCAGAAATTGATTTAAACTTTGAAAATTCATAACTTGCTCATTTTAACTCCAAATTTCACCATTCAAATTTTGTTAAAACCAGTATAATATTCTCTACACATTAATGCCATAAAAATAGTATGTTACTGTTACCCAAAATATTTTTAATAAATAAATAAATAAAAACCCCTTAGGGATAAATTATTAATTCAGAAAAATAAATTAGAAAAGCCCTAAGAAATTAAGTTTACTGTTTATTCACCAAACATCAGAATATTAAAACTTTATTCCACATAATAAAACCCCCAAATATGTATGTTTATTATTTGGTGGATTTTTCTCTGTTTATTGAATGTGTTGTTTTTCCATATCGAGAAGACTACGAGTTCGTCGAGGAGCAGGAGTTCTACCCCGAGGTTCCTCCCTCCCCCTTTGCTGATCAAGGCAAGTCATCGACTACCTCTATGGAAATAGTTGATCATTATTGAGCCCATGATTTAATAAATTATCGCTAAAACTCATAGGTTAATATTGCATTAGTCAAAGATCAAGCCTTACACTTATATTTACTAGATCCCCGTCCTTGTGTGCAAACCCAAACCATGCTTATTGAGCCTGAACTCCTTGTCACCCTACAAATATTATATTAGCTAGTGCCCCATGTACCGGCACCACTGCTATAGGATAAAAGAAATGAGTCATAGATTAGATGGATTATGGTATATGAAATACCCCGTTATTCTTGTCTCTGGACTCTGTTGGAGTTAGGTATGTTATAAGTATGGTGGGTTCCGGGTGCAAGCTCGGGCTTTGGTATGTCGCACCCGGGGCACTATAAGGACCGGTCTGCGGGATCTGTTGCAAAGCACTTCCGTACCAACCACAAGTCTAATGGGTAAGTCCTAACTGGAAGTGTGGAACACTCCGGCTCTCAGTACCATAGTGGAGGGGGCAAGGAGCTAGCCCTCAGGGCGCCTTGTACCGATGATGGCTCAAGGGGGGGTATTGTGGAAACTCGACATGGTGAGACACGGTACGAAACCTACAATAGGGTGCTGTTGAGTCGGGGGAGACCATATGGAAGGTTTTGGCACGAGTTCCCGTGAAATGGGTCATCTCGTTACACTTTGGTGTAGGTGATGAGTGCGTGCCTTGTGGGTACAGTGGTACATCTCTGATCAGAGTATAATAAATCTTTGCGAAAAGGCCAGCCCACGGTCAAGGGCGGGTTGTGCGACTACTCGTAGTTAGTTTACACTTGTTTGAATGATTGAGTTATTCATGGCATGTAAGGACTGTGGTGCGAGGAGGTAAAACTTACTCCTCGAGTTAAGAGATGATGATGCATTCACATGTTTACATTTCAGTATTAATAAATTGCTCACATTTAATTGCTTTACAAATTACGCATTTCCGCAAAATTTGCCACTATCTCCCTTGTTATTACCTTGCATTATATTTGCATTCGGTGGCTTGTTGAGTACTCCTATACTCACCCTGTTGACTTACACCATCAGAGCCCGTCTACTATGAGGAGGATGAAGGTCTGGAGTAGCGACCCAGTCAAGACGAGACTGGAAGGAGGCGTTCATCTAGGACCCTTGATTTTATTAGTTTCTCTTCACTTTCATTCACTTTTGTATTAATGCGTTCTACGAACCGTGAATGATTTCCCGTATTGTACGTGGTCGCTTGATGAACGTCTTGTTTTATTGATTTTCTATGGAGTTTCAATAAAGTCCTGATTTATTAAATCGGGGCGCGACACTTATGCTCCATCTAAAACATATATTATTTGAAAAAACATTAATAAATTCATTATTTTTAATTTTAGTAATTTACAAATTGAAAATATATTGATTTATTATCGCTCATAATAACATTAATTAAAAATGCTTAAATTCAAACTATTTATTAAGCAGAAAAAAATTATTAAATAAATTAACTATATTGGTTTCTCTCTCTCCAAACAACATAACTCCAGATCTATAATCTTAAATCAAATTAAAAAAGAGATTAAAATGACGTAAATCAATATAAAAGTGATGAATAATTGTGAGGAGGGTCATATTTGTTTATTTGGGAGAAGGAAACACTGTAAATGGAAGATTATTTGAAAATTTCTATTCACAAACCCTAAATTAGTAAAACGCCAATAACTCATTGTATACATGATTAAATACAAAATAAATGTGAGATTCGACATGGATTTACCTCCTAGAATGAAATCCTTCAAAAGAAACGAAAACTAAGCCTCCCCCTCTTTATCTAGATTTTTGTCGCCATTGTACGGACAAAATTAAATGCGAACTCCGGTAGAGCTCGGGGAGGAAGAAGCTGCGCATTTATAGCAAGAATAGTAGTGGCGGTCGCAAGTGATGTCATCAATACTTTAGTGGCGGCCATCTTAGCAGCGGCGGGCAGCACCAGCGCCCGCCACTGCTATTGGTAAAATAGTGGCGGTCCGGGATGATGTCAGCACCGACCGCCACTACTTTGCCAATAATAGTGGCGGGCACTGGTGCTGCCGTCAGCACAAGCAACTGTAGTGGCGGGCATCTAATGGCCCGCCACTACAGTGCATTTGCCCAACGCCACTACAGTGACGGTTTGTAGTAGTGATACCAGGTATGAAGTATCTGCAATAATATAGTTAGTTTCAACATGTAAATAGTTTACTCACATTGCTTTTACTTCGTAGCAAATAGTATTGTCATGAGATGCGGCTGTTTCTAACGAGCGGGAATGCAATCGTCTTAAGGAGAAGATAACTGCTCTCTAAGGGAGTCTTGACAGCTCCGAAATTCGAACTTTAGCTTGGATGAAATGGTAGCAGCGGAAAGGAAACCTAGACTTTGTCTGAAAGCTGCTAATCAAAAGCTCGGAGCCGAACAAATCATGCTTCGGGCTGAAGTAGAGAAACTGTGAATGGAGTAGGTGACCACGGGGGCCAAGCTGGTCAAGCTCCGGGAAGAGTAGGCGAAGTTAATGGAGGAGGAAAACAACTTGCTCGGTTAGAAGAACTCCTTGGTTACGGAGGCAGCTAGGCTATCTTTTTTGATAGACGAGCTGTCTTCATCAAGGGATATTTTGTCCAAAGACAAGGTGAAGTACGAGAAGGTAGCTTTAGAGACCATGGACAAGCTTTGGGGTGTCTTGGAATACTTTGACACTTCTTGGACCTTACCTTCAACTGGCGACGTCCCTCTACTGCGAAGATTGAAGATGATCCAAGCAGTAGCGACGATGATGAAGACGACGGGTATTCGGTATTGAGAAATCTTCGGCCAAGTAGTTGCTCTCGGAGTACTTCGCTACTACGAGGATCTACAACTATCAGTAGCACCAGACTCAAGGGCGACTACCATTATCTTCGATGACAACCAGCTCTTAAACCCTTCTAACATCGTAGATGCAACTTGGCAATCCTTCCAAGCATCTTGGAGAGCCGAAGGTCGATCAGCAATCAAGGCTTGGATTGATGAAGGACTTCGCCAAAAGCAAGCACGGTCGCAGGCTTCGAGCAGCCAGCCCCCACCGGACCCGAAGATCTAGTTTTGTTATGGCCCCGAATATGTAAATGTTTATGCTTTTATCTTTAATGAATGAAAATACTTATTTGGAAATGTTTTTAGGCTTTCCAACCTTTTATGGATGATCTCAAAGTGCTAGACCTTCGAAACTTTAAGACCTCACAAACGCCCTCAATTTTCAAATCCTCGAGAAAGCTCCAGTGTAATTGCGCCCAAAATATGCAAAGATATATTGTCATACATTAAAGAAGAGGAAAAAGAAGTTAACCTAGAACCTTCATCTTCTGAAGACATTGAATGGTCCGAAGAAGAAAATATTGCTGAAGAATAAGTAAAGAAAAGTTTTGAATAACTTCGAAGCTGGGAAAGAAGCCCTGAGCGACTTTGAACTTGGGCTGAACTTTAGCAGGAACAAAAGGATTTTTGAACTTCAAAAGGAGGGAAAAGAGTTAAACGTAGAGTTATTAAAACTCCTGGCTCTGGAACTAGTCATTCTAGCTTTAGTAGTAGTTCTAGGAATCAAAGAGGTCTTCGTTTCCTTCTCGGTATAGATACAGACTTTTCATGATGTAATGTAATCTATTTGAATGATAAAGATTGAAGTTTCAAAATTGTCTCCCTACTTCCCAGCCCCTCTTTAGGTGTAAGCAACTTCGAAACTTGGTCGAAGGTAGTTACGCACAACGAAAATAACTTTAGTTAGGAGTACAATTTTGGAGGCTCAGAGCCGCTTAATTACTTAGAGATTGACTAAGATCTCAAAAAATGTCTTCGACTACTCAGAGTCTGAAAACTAGTAACTTAGTACCTTTTTGTTTGAATTTTGTCACTTCGGACTCTTTTTTCGGATACCTTAGCATCCAATAAATTTGGTCGCTCTGGACTCTTTTTACAGACGTTCTAAGCTATTAGCTCAAAGTCTGTTTTGTTTGTCCTCCTTCGGCTCTTTTTGCGAATGCTATCAAACCGGCGGTTTGGAATTCGCACAGTGGTCTCCTTGGTCTCTTTTTACGGATGCTTTCAAGCCAGAGCCTGGATTCTGCATCATTTGGTCTCATTGGACTCTTTTTATGGATGCTTTCAAGCCGGTGGCTTGGAATCAATTTTTCTGTGACTTTTCCACCTCGTCGGAAGCTTCAAACTAGTGGTTCGAAGTATGCAAAATTGGTTCAAATAAATAACACTTCCATCATAGCAAACTTCGTTCCTCCAGTGCATCCACTAGAAGTATGAATTGATTGAGAGGTAGGCATTATCTGAACCATGAACTTTATTTATTCAGAAGGTGTTTATAGATGATTACGCTATGCAAAATATCGCTTTAGGTGCTCCGCATGCCAGGCATGCTTTAACTATTCGCCTTCTAAATTAGCTAGTTTAAAAGAACCAGGGCGACTTGAACGTAGAATGATATAGGGACCTTCCCACTAATTTCCTAATTTCCCTGGTGCTATGATGCTTCGCAAAACTAAGTGACCTGGTTTAAGTTCATTAAGCTTAACCTTCGGGTCATACCAAGTCTTCGTTTGCTGTTTATATTTCGTCAAATTAGCCACAGCTCGAAGCCTTGTTTCTTCTGTTAAATCAAGCGAAGCTTGCCTTTCTCCTTCTATTTTAGGTTCGGTGCTGCGAAGAGATCCTCCTTTAAGCTCCATCGGCGTCATAGCTTCATCTCCAAATAATAATCTACAAGGAGTAAAACCTGTGGACCTCGTTTGAGTGGTCCGAATGGACCATAAAATCTTCAGGAGTTCTTCAGTCCACAACCCCTTTGCTAACCCTACTATTCTTCGATTCAGCCCTGATAAAATATTACATTAGCCCTTTCAACAGCTCCGTTAGACTGAGGATGGTGCACAGCTGCAAAGCATATTTGTATGCCAAGATCTTCGCAAAACTTCCTGAAGGGCTCCGCATCAAACTGTGTCCTAATGTCGACTGTGAGCTGTTGAGGTACTCCGAACCTGCATATAACATTCTTCCAAGTGAACTTTTGTACATTATTCGAAGTGATAGTTGTGAGGGGTTCTGCTTCAACCCACTTGGAAAAATACTCAATTGCTACCACTGCAAATTTTAGATTTCCTTTTGCTACTGGGAAGGGGCCAATGAGGTCCATGCCCCATCTGTCCATAGGCCAAATTGGAGCAATGACTTGGAGAGTTGTTGGTGGGCGATGACTTCGTCTTCCCATTCATTGACAACCTTGGCAAGTACGGACTAAGCTCTCCGCATCAGCTACTATTGTATGCCAATAAAGCCCCTGGCGAAGTGTTTTTCCTGCTAAAGCTCAGGGGGCCAGATGGCTACCAAAAAGGTCTTTATGAATTTCTCGGAGTATCTCTTGACCTTCGGCTTGAGATATACATCATAGATGGGGGGAACATACTCCAACCTTGTAGAGAATACCGTTGATTACATGATAATTATGAACTCTTAGCTTCAGCCTCGAAAGTTGTGGTCCTTCAGGCAAATTTGCTTCACCTTGCAATAACTCCATGATTGAGCTCCGCTAGTCAGTGCTTGGAATGCAAAGAACCTCCGTAGGAGGAATTTGTGGCACCAAAGGTGATGTAAGTTCTTCGTAAAAGGCTCCTTCTGGAATGTCCATAGCTCCGGCTGCAGCTTTCGCTAAGGTATCAGCTTGCACATTTTCAGCTCTTGGTATACTTCGGATGGAAATCCCTTTGAATGCTGCTTCGATCTTACGGATCTCTTCCAAATATTTTGCATGTTGTGGATGACGGACTTGAAAACTTTTATCAACGTGCTCTGCTACAATTTGAGAATCTGTTTTAATAACAACTCTTGTAGCACCCAAAGCACGCGCTTTTCGAAGTCCTAACAAAATTCCTTCATACTTCGCTATATTATTGGTGGACTTAATGTTGAGCCTTGCGGAGTACATTGCTCTTTACCCTGAAGGCGAAATTATTACTACTTCGATGCTTTCTCCAGATGCTTGAAAAGCTCCGTCGAAGTATATGGTCCAAATTCCTTCATTTGATTTCTCCAGTGCCCATATTGTAGATGGAGTCCGTTCTACCACAAAATCTGCCACCACTCGCGACTTGATTGTTGTCCCTGCTACAAAGGAGATGCCGAAGGGTGCTAGCTCGATGGCCCATTTTCCAATTCTTCACGTCGAATCTTTGCTTCGGAGCATATCTCCCAAAGGATACGAAGTTGGTATAATTATATTATGTGCTAGAAAATAATGTCGTAATAGACTGGATTTTGCACCAACTTCCCATTGAAATCAACTTCTCTGATAAGGACTATACTGACAGCAGAGCCAGTAGCTGCAAGGTAGAGGAGTAGGGTTTCATCTATAACGGGCACACTGAGTGTAGTGAGGTTGCTGAGATAATTTTTAATATCATCAAAACTCTTTTGACACTCCGGTGTCCATGCAAAATCTTCGGACCCTTTCAATGCTTTGAAAATAGGTAGGCTTCGCTTTGCGGACCTTGCTAGAAATCTGCTAAGTGCTACTAGACGACCAGACAGCTTTTGTACGTGCTTTAAATTTTCTGGCGGAGCCATCCTTTGCAATGCAGTTATTTGAGTAGGGCTAGCTTCAATCCCTCTACTCAAGACTAGATACCCTAGCAACTTCCTAGCCTGAGCCCCGAAGATACATTTTTAGGGTTGAGACAGACTCCGCATGCCCGAAGGCTCTCAAATGTTTCTGCTAAGTCTAGACTATGTTGGTGCTTTAAAGCACTTTTTATTACAATATCATCAATATAGGCTTCTACATTGCGGCCTATTTGATGACCTAGAGCTTTAGCAATTAACCTCGAAAAATTTGCCCCAGCATTTCTTAAGCCAAAAGACATTCTTACATAGTAGAAGACTCCCGAAGGAGTTACAAAGCTTGTTTTGATTTCATCTTCGCGCTTTAACAAAATTTGATGATAGCCAGAATACACATCGAGGAGGCTTAATAACTTTGAATCAGCAGTGAAATCAAGTAATTGATCAATTCAGGGCATGAGATAGGGGTCACGTGGGCATGCTTTATTCAAAGATGTAAAATCAATACACATGCACCACTTCCCGAAGGATTTTTTCCTGAGGAAGACTGGGTTAGCTAACCACTCCGTATGAGCTACTTCTTTGATAATCCCAGTCTTCAGTAACTTCTCCACTTCTGCCTTAGCAAGGATTTCCCTATCTATTGACAACTTTCGAAGTCCCTGTCGAACAGGCTGAACCCTTGGGTTTACAAGCAAAATATGCTCAATGATATCTCGACTGACTCCCGGAATGTCTTCATCAGACCAAGCAAAGACATCCAAATTTTCTTCGACTACTTTTTCTAACGAAGTAGCGATTTCTGGAGGCAAATCTTTGCCGAACTGAAAAAAATAATCTTTGTCGTCTTTTACAATAACCTTTGTTACAATTTCTCCGTCGGGGCTGGGTCTTGGGAAGGATTTTTTCGAAGATTCACTTGAAGTAGAGATATCCTCCTAATTGCCTTGTACATTATTCACTTGCCTCGGGTCGAGAGGGGGACCATGACAATATTCTGTCCTTAGCACAGTGGCTTGATCACCGAAGACAGTGAGTACTCACGCTTGCGTGGGCATCTTCATACATAAATAGTTATGATGTGCCACGGCTCCGAACTGATTTAACATGCCCCTTCCGATGATAACATTACATGCATAAGGGGCATCTACAACATCGAAGATTACTTCCTCCGTCCTTGCTAGGAGCACCTCTCTGAAAGCAACCTCAAGACCTATCTAGCCGAGTGCATCAAGAGGGGGTCCTGTGAAGCCTTGCAGGGGACGAGCTACGGGAAGGAGATGTTTCCTGGAGATACAGAGCTGATCAAAGGCTTGAACGAAGATGATATCTACTGAACTCCCTCCATCAACCAGCACTCTCCGGACTTCAGTCCCTGCTATATCGGCAGTAATGACAAGGGGATCTACATGTGGGAACTTTATGTCTGCTGCATCATCTACGGAGAAAGTTATTGGTACATGGGACCACTCATGCATTGTAGCTGCAGACGAAGAAGTTGCAATATGGCCTACTTCCCAGACATATTCTCTTTGCTGTCTCTTCGACATACTGCCGAGGCTCCATCCTCCAGAAATGAGGAGGACTACTCTTTTGCCCCGATCTTGACCATCTTCTTGCTTTGGGGGTGGCATAATATTGACCACTGGAGGCTGCCTTGCGGGGTTGAAGTTGTCTACACGTGCGACAGCCTGCATACGCTCCGGACGTGCCTCAAAAGGGACTCGATCAGTAGTGCCTTGAAGAGGTCCCACTACTACAAAGCAATACTGTAGCGGCGAGCAAAACCGACATGTAGTGGTGGGCATCCAGTCCGCCACTACTCTAACGCCACTGCTATCCCTGGTTAGCAGCGGCGGGTAGAGTGCCCGCCACCACTGTGTCAACAGCAGTGGCAGGCAGATGAGTTCAGCGCACCCGCCACCATTCTGTCAACAGCAGTAATGGGTGCGCTGATCTCATCTGCCCGCCACTGCTATTATCAATAGCAGTGGTGGGCAAATGATGTCAGCGCGCCTGCCACCACTGTGTCAACAGCAGTAACGGGCGCGCTGACCTCATCTGCCCACCACTGCTGTGTATAACCCATAACACAGAATGTTGTGATCCATAATTCACAGTCCCACAAACCAAAACACAAAAATTATATGCTTCACACAACCATCCACATACACAGCAGCAAAACATCCACATATCCACATACACATCCACAACAGCAACACATCAACACAACAACCATCCATCTCATCAATTTACAAAAATTTACAAAGTTTACATTATATGCTTCACACAACCATCTACATACACAGCAACAACAACAACACATCTCATCAATTTACAAATTTACATTTCATCACACATCAAGTCTAAAAAGTTTACATCTATGAAAATTTCAAAATCAACCATTGTTTCACAAATACATGCTCATGCGGTTTATGTTTTCTTGGAAGGCCAACTCATATCTTGGTTTGTGGCCTCATCTCCGAATAGCAGCCTGAATGGGGTAAAGCCTGTGGACCTGGCTTGAGTGGTCCGAATGGACCATAAAATCTTAGGGAGTTCTTCGGCCCACAGCCCCTTGGCCAACCCGACAATCCTTCGATTAAGACCAGAAAGAATATTCCTGTTGGCTCGCTCAATGGCTCCATTGGATTGTGAGTGGCGAACTGCTGTGAAGCATAACTTTATGCCCAATTCTTCACAAAATTCTTTAAATGTCTCAGCTTCGAACTAGGTTCCATTATCCATAGTCAGCTCCCTTGGTACTCCGAACCTGCATATAATATTTTGCCCGAAAATTTTTTGCACATTTCTTGAAGTGATAGCAGTAAGGGGTTCTGCTTCAACCCACTTAGAGAAATATTCAATTGCTACCACTGCAAACATTAAGCCACCTTTTGCCATTGGAAAAGGGCCGAAGAGATCCATGCCCCATCATGCCATTGGCTATACCGGGGCAATAACTTGAAGTGGTACTGGTGAACGGTGGCTTCGTCTTCCCATCCACTGGCATCCTTGGCAGGTTCGAACCAACTCCACTACATCTCTCACAATTGTCGGCCAGTAGAGCCCATGCCAAAGTGTCCTTCCTTCTAGAGCACGGGAGGGTAGGTGGCTTCCACATAAACCTTCGTGAATGTCCCAAAGTATATCTTGGCCTTCGGGTTGTTAGATGCACCGGAGTAGAGGAGCACAAACTCCGGCTTTGTACAACACTCCATTGACAAGCTTATAATTTTGATCCCTTGCTTGCAACCTTCGGAAATCCGGACCTTCTGATGAACTTGTGATGTTTTGCAAGACATCCATTATCGGGGCCCGCCAATCTGTAGCTGGGATGAAAAGGACTTCTCCGGAAGGTAATTGATTTACTGTAGGCTTGACTAGTTCTTCCTAGAAAGCACCCTCCGGGAGGTCCAATGCTCGAGCTGCAGCCTTTGCTAGAATGTCTGCAAGTTGATTATCTGCTCGAGGGATACTTCGAACAGAAAATCCTTTGAATACTACTTCTGTTTTGGGGATTTCTTCAAGATACTTTGCTAGATGTGGGTTCCTTGCTTGAAAGCTTCTGTCAACATGCCCTGCGATGACTTGGGAATCTGTTTTAATTATTATCCTTGCTGCTCCAAGTGCCTTTGCCTTTCGGAGGCCTAGCAGGATTCCTTCGTACTCTCCGATATTATTGGTGGTCTTAAAGTTGAGCCTTGCAGAATGCATGGCCTTTTGCCCTGACGGCGATATTATTACAGCTCCAGCTCCAGCACCAGATGCCTGGTAAGCTTCGTCAGAAAAAAATTGTCCATAAACCTTTGGAGGGCTCTTCCGGGGCCCAAACTGCAGATGGAGTCCAGTCTGCTATGAAGTTAGCTATGATCTGGGATTTGATAGTTGTTCTCGCCGTGAAGGAAATTCCGAAGGGGCTAGCTCGACAACCAATTTTCCGATCCTACCCGTAGAATCTTTGCTCCGAAGCATGTCACCAAGAGGATACGAGGTAGGAACGATTAGGTTACGTGCTAGAAAGTAATGCCTTAGCTTCCGCGAGGCCATTACTAGGGCATAAGCAAATTTCTCGAGCTCGGAGTATCTTGTCTTTGCTCCGGACAAAGCTTCTGAGATGAAATAAACTAGGTTTTGCACCAGCTTTCCCTCAAGCTCAACTTCTCTGACCAATACTACACTTACTGCGGAGCCTGTTGCTGCAAGATAAAGGAGGAGAGTTTCTTACGGGAAGGGCACAGTAAGTGTCGACAGGCTTCCGAGGTATTCCTTGATATCATCGAAGCTCTTCTAACACTCTGGCGTCCAGTTGAAACTTTCGGACCCCTTTAGAGCTTTGAAAATTGGAAGGCTTCATTCTACTGACCTGGCCAGGAATCTGCTGAGAGCTGCGAGCCGTCCTGTTAGCTTCTGGACTTGCTTCAAATTTTCTGGTGGAGCCATTCTATGCAGTGCCCTTATCTGCATTGGGCTAGCTTCGATTCCCCTAGTCAAAACTAAGTACCCTAGCAGTTTTCCTGCTTGCGCCCCGAATATACATTTTTCAGGGTTGAGGCGGACTCCACATGCTCGGAGGCTCTCAAATGTTTCAGCTAAGTCTAGACTATGCTGGTGCTTTTCAGCACTCTTTATTACAATGTCATCCATATAGGCTTCGACATTTCGGCCTATTTGGTGACCTAGAGCCTTAGCTATTAAACGTGAGAATGTGGCTCTGGCATTTCGCAAGACAAAAGGCATTCTTACATAACAAAATACTCTGGATGGAGTTATGAATCTTGTCTTGGCTTCATCTTCGCGCTTTAGCCAGACTTGATGATAACTGGAGTAAGCATCGAGGAAACTCAGCAATTCGGAGCCAGCTATAGAATCCACCAGCTGGTCTATTCGGGGCATAGGTTAGGGGTCTCGCGGGCATGCTTTATTTAATGATGTAAAATCGATGCACATGCGCCATTTGCTGGAGCCCTTTTTCCTGACAAAAACAGGGTTAGCCAACCACTCCGTGTGGGCTACATCCCTCATGATGCCACCCCTTAAAAAATTTTCCACTTCGATCTTGGCGAGGTCTGCCCTTTCTGCAGATAGCTTATGGAGCCCCTAGCATACCGGCCTAGCCTTCGGGTTGACGAGCAAGCTATGCTCGATGATACTCCGTTCAACCCCGGTGATGTCTTCGTCAGTCCAGGCAAAGATGTCCAATTTTTGCTTGATTACTTCTTCCAACGAGGCAGCTATCTCCAGAGATAGCCCCTTTCCGAAATGTATTGGGTATTCTTTGCCATCCTTCAAAATTATTTTTGTCACGACATCACCTTCTGGGCTTGGCTTGAGGGAAAGGCTCTTCGAAGAGTTCGAAGACTTCGGAACCTCCTCGGTGTGCTCCGTCACACTGTGTACTTGCTGAGGGTCCAACGGCTGGCCGTGACCATACTCCGTTCTTCGGTCTACAACTTTGTCTCCTAAAATAGTAAGAACTCCACCTTGGGTGGGCATCTTGAGATATAGATAGTTGTGATGTGCTATAGCCCCAAACTGGTTTAGCATCCCCCATCCTGAAATTGCGTTGTAGGCATATGGGGCATCGACGACGTCGAAGATCACCTCTTCCACCCTGGCCAAGGGCCCCTCTCTGAAGGCAACCTCGAGGCCTATTTGGCCGAGGGCATCGAGAAGCGGACCTGCAAAACCTTGAAGTGGCCGGGCCACCGGAAGTAAATGCCTCCGAGTTATGCACATTTGATCGAAGGCCTGGACAAAAAGTATGTCTGCGGAGCTTCCGCCGTCCACCAGGATCCTTCGAACTTCCACCCCAGCTATATCTGCTGAAATGACCAAGGGGTCAGCATGGGGGAACTTCACCCCCGCGGCATCATTGGTAGTGAAGGAAATAGGTACATGAGACCATTCAGGCATTCCCTCCGCGGAATGCGAGGTCCCCATGTGTCCCACTTCGCGGACATACTCTCGCCACTGCCTTTTGGACATGTTACTGAGGGTCCCCCCTCCGGAGATGGGCAGGACCACTCGCTTTCCACGGTCTTGGGGGTCTTCCTGCTTCGGTGGTGGCATAATGTTGGCCACCGGTCACTACATTGGGGCTTCGGGGACACCGGCTCGGGCCACAATTTGCACAGGCTCTTACCGTGCCGCTGGATGGGTTCGATCCGAAGTACCTCGCCCGGTACTTCGTCCTAGGTATTCACCTTGAAGGGTAAATACCGCCTTGCAATCCTTCGTGTCATGGCTTCTATTGTCGCCATTCACACAGCAGAAAAAGCTCTAGCACCTGCCAGGTATTCTTTCTTGGGGCTTCGGTGCTCTAGCCTTGATGCTTTGCGCCTGCTGAAAGTTGGCAGGTGCCTTCGGAATGGTGGGTGCAATGTTCAACACCTCCGAGCGGAAGTGTTTCTTTCCCCGCCTGTGATCATTGAAGTGATTGTCTAGAGGGGGTTGCAGAAAAGTTGAGGCTTCGGTCTCCGTCTTCACTTCCCGAAGGGCTGGTGCAGGTGTTGCGGCTCGTCGGAGACAGCCTTCCTCTGCCTTGGCATATTGCTCGAAGTATTCCATCAGTTGTGCCATGGATGACACTAGCTTCCGATGAACATTGCTGAGGAGTTCTATGTTCACCACCCCTTTGCGGGTGGCGTCGACTACCGTAGAGGTAGACAAGCCCTTGATCTGCGATTTGGTATGGGAAAAGCGTGTGAAGTATTCCCGAAGCGTCTCCCCTGCTCGCTGCTTCACTTGAAATAAGCTCCCCGTTGACATCGTAGCCACACAGGTACCTTGGAAGTTGCTTACAAACTTCCTCTTCAACTACTCCCGGGATTTGATCGATCCTGGCTTCAAAGACCAGAACCATCGGAGAGCCACACTTTCAACAGCGATGGGAAAACTCTTTGCCATAGTGTTACGCACCCCTCCGCTTGCTTCTATCGCCAGGGCATATGAACGAGCGAATTCTTGGGGGTCGGACCCACCGGAATACTTGTGCAGCTTCGAGGCTTTGAACCTGGGGTCGAAGGGCACCTTTTGTAAGTCCAAATGTAGCAGAGACTCATCATCGAAAGATGCGTTCTCAGCCTCCTCCGGGACTTGGAAAGCTTCGGGAAGGCTGCGAGCGCCACCGTCTTGAGACCCTTCTAGATCTTGGGTGGAAGCTTGGAAGCGGAGGCGATCAGCAGCTTCTTGCCTCCACCTAGCCACTTCCTCCTGAAGTCGTGCTACCTGAGTAGCCTCGTCCTCAGGAAGGTCTTCGTCTGCATCGAAGGGGAGCTCCAGGTCTCGGGAACTGACATAATCGGTTTGGAGCACCGTAGGAGCGGCCCGAGGGCCTCTGGGTACTAGATGCACAACGACGCCTTCTAGGGTTGTTGGAACAGCTGAGGGTCCTACTCCATTGGTCCAAGGGGACCTTCGGGGAGGATCTGAGGCTAGGCTCCGCTTGGGACGCATAGCTAATGAAAAAGAGGTCCAAAGACCGAGGACTTTGATTGGTTTGGGAAGGCGAGGAAAGGCCTTCGAACCGCACTAAGAAGCCCCTTACCGAAGGGTGCACGGAATCTTCAGACTCTGAAGCTCCCTCTGCAAGTGCTCTTCGAAGTGCAGTCAACACTAGAGGACTAGCTTTTAGAACTAGGGTCCCCACGGATGGCGCCAACTGTTGGCGTAAAAGATTACGCTAACAGGTTCTCTAAGATTAAGAACTAACAAATAGTGAATTCGTGTTAAGAACTATCTCAAGCCTCCGAATTGGATAATACCTTAAGTAGTCTGAATGTGTGTATTGAATAGCTAAGTATTCGATACCTTTTACAGGGTAAGAAGAGGGTATTTATAGGCAAAAAAGTCTAAGGAAAAGACCTATTTACCCCTCAATGATAACCGACATAGTGGAAACTATTCAGTACCCTGAACAGGGTTAAAATGGTAAAATCAACCCGGAGTAAGTAGATAAGCCAAACATCTTATCAACATTGCAGTTTTGCACCGGAGCTTCATATCCTTCGAAGGGTTCCTTTGAGTTGTAAGTCAAAGCACCCTTCGGCTTAATGACTCCACCACCTTCGGGCATAAGCATATAAGCTCCAAAGCTGATAAGTTATCTTGAACTGTTAATCTCTAAGTCCTAAAGGTGAAGTATTTTCCCCCAACAGCATGGGGGAAGCATTTGTCCATTATATCGTGCACCCCTCGACAAGCCTTTATCACCAAGGTGTATGATCGGGAGAACTCACCGGGGTCAGTATCTAGAGAGTATTTGGGGAGCTTGGCTGCTCGGAACATGGAGTCGAATCACACCCTCTACAAATCTCGGTGCCACTACAACAAAACAGGCAACTTCCGTCGGCCAAAGCCGACGGAAGTTAGCCCTTTCCCGACGGAAGAAGCCAACTTCCGTCGGCAAAACGCTATCTTCCGTCGGCCTTTGGCCGACGGAAGCGACGCGACGGAAGTTAGCTAACTTCCGTCGGCCGCCGACGGAAGTTAGCTAACTTCCGTCGGCTTGACGTGGCCGACGGAAGTTAGCGCCGAACACTGCCACGTCACCAGGGGGGCTTTAACTTCCGTCGGCCGGGCTGGCCGACGGAAGTTAGCTGCCCCTAACTTCCGTCGGCTTTGACCATAGCCGACGGAAGTTAGCCTTTCTGCCCACGTGGCCGAAACCAGCTAACTTCCGTCGGCTATGGTCAAAGCCGACGGAAGTTACCTGGTATTTTTTTTTATTTTTTCCTGGTTCCCCTACTCACACTCACATCCAACAACAATTTCACATACATTCACAATACACATCCAAAATCACATTTCACATCCAAAATCACATTCAAACTTCACATATAACATCCAAAACCACATCTCACATCCAAAATCACATCCACACTTCACACATCACATCCAAAATCACATAATATAACTGAATTCACATCCAAAGTCACAGTAAACATCTGAATTCACATATAACATCCAAACTCACATACAAATTCACAAAACACAGCGAGAGCCACATACAAAGTCATATTTGTCCATATACTCACTGATCGCCCACATTTGGGTCGTGGGCGCCGCCGCTGCCTCCTGCTTCGTTCACATTTGCCCCGGAGGCTCCATCCTGGCCAGGCGTACGGAAACACTGAAGAAATAGACAAAATTAGAAACGAACTCAACTACACTTCTAAACGCTAACTTAGGTATTTAGGAGGTACCTCAGGTGATGTAGGAGATAGTGGTGGTGGCGGGGGAGGTAGTGGTTGGAACATAGACATGTCAAATCCACTGTTTTGCTGGGCTAGTTGCTACACATGTTGTAATGTAATCAGTTAGTTCTAAACCTATTTCTGAATACTTTTGAACTGCAACACTCTAAAGTAAGCTTACTTGGATCATCGCATGTTGTTGTGCTAAGCAGGCGGTATAGTACTCTTGTTGTTTCCTGTTGTGCTCGTTTACCCGCCTCAATTCCTCCCTCATCCGAACCATCTCCGGGGTTTCTTCTGAGCGACGACGGCTGGAGCCAACTCCGACGGAGCTCTGCGACGACTGAGCTGACTTCTGAGCTCTCACCGCTCTCGAGTCAATAACTCCATTGAACATGGAGTACCTGCAACATTAACAGGGGTTAGTTACCATCACAATACCATACACAAAACATTAATAAAAACATTGTCTCACCGTCCATGGCTTTTGCCACCTCCGCTGGAGTACACGGCCATTTGGTCCACAGGTTCTCTCCGCCAATCATAGTTCTCTCCATGGAGTCGAACCATGTGTTCACCATACTGCGCCTGCAAAAAACATGTCCGATTAGCTAGACGCAGAAAAATGAAATTACGTGAACTCTTAATAACATCTCACCAAATGGTCCGTGGCTGTCTGGCTACACAAGACATCTGGCTGTGCCGGATCGCTTCCTTTGTGACCAGAGGTATACACCTCTATGTCACTTGGCACGTTGCCAGATTTAGCTTCCTGTGCATTAGAAATGAGTTAGTCGCATTACAATGTATCTATAGCTAGAGAGTGACAGATCGGTCTTACCAAGCGTTTAGCGTGGCGAATATGTCCGTCGGCACCATATCTGTGCTTCGGATCCGTCCCGCGGCATTGTCTTTTCTGCTCGGAAGTCTTCTTAAATGCGGCTGAAGACCAAATCTTGCAGAATTCAAAATAGGCGTCCTCGCGGTTTGCCAACCACGGAATCCTCACCTGAACAGAGATGCTATTTGTATTATATGACAACAAATCTCAACAATCGAAGAGGTAAAAAGTTAGAATTGTTTACCGAACGGTATTCTTCTTCAGTCAAATAGACTGATGATGAGCCCGTCGCCTTGCTCATTCGTTGCCCTAGCTTCTCCTTGTAGTAAGCATTGTTCGCTTGAATGCGGGCATACGAAATGGCGTCCTTCACCACCTTATGCGCATTGTTGTTGAAGACTACAAGCGCATGGTTATGGTGATTGCCGACTTCTGGCAAGCAAAAGCGTAACTGCAAAAATAATGATTAGTATAGTGTTGTAACTCGAAAATTCTAAAAGAAAATTGAAAAAACAATTGCATACCCAGAAGTCATGAGACACCGCCCCCTGAGCAGTTCCGTGTCGCCCGTCAGGAGCGAACCGGTACTGGTCCCATGTTTGGCATAGAACCCGCTCACCGGTCGGCATTGTCAGCATCCCTGGGTAGTGCAGACGGCACTGGTTACCCAATATCTGGTTACCCAATATGTGGTAATCGTGACTTTTCAATCCATTTAATTTCCCTGTCTTCAAGTTCACATCTCTTCTAAATCCTGCGGCGTAACCATCTGGGAATTTCAAATTTTTCAACCACCTCATTACTTGTTTTTTTCTTTAGGTTTTAAACAAAATGGGGCACGTGGCTTGCCACCACTATTCGTCAACTCAAGGGTTGGTCGATTACAAATCTCAGCTAAATCTCTTCTCGCCTTTACATTATCTTTTGTCCTGTCAGTAAAATCCATACATGTACTTATAATGCTTTCACCAACATTACGTTCCTGATGCATAACGTCAATGTTGTGCATCAGAATTAGTGATTTGACGTACGGCAGTTCCCATAAACCACATATGTGAGTCCAATTATGTTCGGTTCCGAATCCTACAAATCCATCCTCATTTTCATTAAGGACCAACTCATTCAGCATATCAGCGATTTCTGTACCATTTAAACGCCTTGGTGGTCCCTTTACAACAATGCTGTCCTTCTTGAAATTGTTCCTCTGTAACCTAAATGGGTGATTCATGGGCAAAAAGCATCTATGGCAATCAAAGTAACAAATCTTTCCCCCGAAGTTCAGACGGAAACAATCTGTGTCCTTTGCACATATCGGGCATGTCAACCTTCCATGACAACTCCAACCAGAAAAAATACCGTATGCCGGAAAATCGTGGACCGACCACAGATACGCAACTCGAAGATTGAATTTTTGTTTCTGGTCATAGTCATATGCTTCAACTCCTTTCCACAATTGTTTCAACTCTTCAATTAAGGGCTTCAACATCACGTTTAGTCGTGTTCCAGGATGATCTGGACCGGGTATAATGAGACACAGGAACATAAATTCATATTTCATACAAAATGAAGGTGGAAGGTTGTATGGAATAGCAAACACGGGCCAACAAGAGTACGACGATGCCGTTACATTGAAAGGCGTGAATCCATCAGTTGCCAACCCGATGCGAACATTCCTTGCATCACTAGCAAAGTCTGCATCAAAATCATCTAGAGCCTTCCATGCCGCACCATCAGATGGGTGCACCATTACTTCATTATTCTCACGTACACCTTCTTTATGCCATCGCATATGTCTAGCGGTTTTCTTTGATAGAAACAATCGTTTCACCCGAGGTGTAAGAGGCATGTAACGAAGTTGCTTATGAGCAACCTCTGTCGTCACCTTCTCTCCGTCTTCATTTACGACCTCTACGAATCTCGGTTTACCACATTTTAAGCATTTCACCTCATTACTATGTTCTTTCCAGAACAGCATACAATTATCTCGGCACACATCAATCTTCTCATACTCCATACCGAGAGCAGAAAGCATTTTCTTTGACTGATACATGTCTTTCGGCACCTTATGGTTCTTAGGAAGGATATCGCTGATCAGATTCAAGAGCTCCTTATAACAATTGTTTGAAAATGCAAACTTTGACTTAATAGCCATAATACGAGTCACGAAAGCGAGAACGCTTACGGTGGTGTGCTCATGCAATGGCTCTTCTGAAGCTCGAAGGATGTCGAAAAACTTTTGAACCTCCGGTGTTAGAGGATCCTCGGGGTTTGATTCAAACTCCGGTCGTATAGCATCAACCATCTCATCCATCCTATCGTCAGCAACGCTATCATCTTCTTCTTCCACTACTAATACCGTTTTTTCAAGGCCTGTCTCGCCGTGAAAAGACCAAACTTCATAACCTGGCACGAAACCATATTTGCAAATATGCAATGACAACGTCCTCTTGTCTTGCCAACGAGAATTTCTGCACTTCATGCATGGGCACCTCGCGCCAGTGTTTGTTGTCAAAGCGAATGCACGATCAACAAATTTCTCAGCGTTGATTACCCACTCCCTCGTGTGAGCTCCACTTTTCATCCAACCACTATACATCCACCGTCGGTCGTCCTCAGCCATTCTATATGCAAAACATTCATTCAATCAAGAAGATTCACGCACTGGCCGCTATAAAAGGGCTCGCAACATACACACACCCTGGCCACCCCCCGCCTCCGCCTCCGGACAACGGAGGGGAAGCAGAGGCGGCCGGGCAGCTGGCGACGCAAGGGGAAGCAGAGCCCGCGGCGCAAGGGAACAGGGTTAACCGAAAGGCCTGTGCCACACCTTAGACACTACCACGGACCCTAGGCGCCCGCCCAGACACGCCTGATGGCGATCGCGATTCACCATGACATCCGGCGGTGACCGCCTGGACGTCTAGTCGGCGCAGGCGACGCCATGGCAACCATGGTCTATAGGAAAAGATAGGTCCTAAACCCACCCAAGAGTGACCGACAAAACGTGGTATTTGTGACGAGCCATGAGTTCGAACGAAATTTCAGCAGCATAACCCCGCTGTTCTCCAATTGCACGCCTGATAGTGGTGCAATGGAGAACAACAAGGTTATGTTACTGAAATCCCATTCGGACTCATGACTCATCATAAAACCACGCTCTGTCGCCCACTCCGAGGCTGTCCAAAAAGGGACAATTCCGGACCTACACATCTCACACGCATGACACGTGTGAGACATGTTGGTCCGAAACGGGTGACGCATAGGTTTCGTTACACTATCTACGTTGTTGTCAAATAAAAAATTGCATACGAAAAGAAAAATATATAAGAAAGTATATAGATATAATACTAATCACCCAATGAAATCATAAAAAAACTATAAATTAATAGAATAGAATAATATAATTAGAATCATATACATAATATCACAACATATATTGCATATTAAAACAAAACATCACATATGAAACATATTTAAAAGCGTGAAACATACATAAAATCTCAATATTAATACATGACAAAATTCATATATGTAGCAAAAAATACCAAGAAGCAAGTCATACTAAAAAACATCTAAGAAACCTTTATAAAGCAAGATGCATACTACTATCATTCCACATTTCAATATATTGCAATCCAGTACAACGACAAAATTCAGAAATAAGTTAACTTTCAACTATACTAACAATATCATATCATGCACAAATTAAAAGCGAAAAAAATTAAAGCCGAAAAAAATTACTTAATCGTCGGGCGGCGACGAGTGGTGGGTGATGGTGTCCGGAGGCCGGCGGTGATCACAGTGGCACCACGCGACGGATGGCGATGGCCGAATTGGGGGCGGCGGTGGATCCTGAAAATTCACACATCTGATCATGCAAATTCAGAATTCCTAAAAATTATTCTAAATGACAACACTATTCCTTATCCGACCACATCCAATACAAAAAAGATTTTAACTGCATATATACTTTCAGACTTCAAATTTCAGACACACAGATTGATGAATGGCCAGGCGGGCGCCCAACTCCACCAGGCGAGACTATAAATCTATTATTATGCTTTCCAACACCAATTTATTCATATGCTAAAGAAAATAGGTGACAACTCACAAAACAAAAGATGAACTAAAGCTTCTATTTACATATCACATTTCATCAATTAGTTCACATTCTGTCAATTTTGCACAATTAATAAAAAATGACAACTTCTATGACACAAAATTAGAAAGGATAGCAATTAATTCAGATCAACACTCACTATAGCATATCAACAATTTAACTCAGCATTTACTGTAGCAGTGTATCACAAACTGAGATTCCTATCCAGAGTGTTTAATCATCGAGACAAAATTTAACAAACCACAATATAGAAACCCTTACTATTGCGCGGACGGCGGCCGGGCGGGCGGCGGCCGGCCGGGCGGACGGGCGGCCGAGGCGGCGGGCGGGCGGCCAAGGCGGCGGCGGGGCGGACGTCGGCCGGGCGGGCGGCGGCCGGCCGGGCGGGTGGCGGGCGGGCGGCGGCCGGGCGGGCGAGGGCGGCCGGGCGGCGGCCGGGCGGCGAAGCGGCGGCGGCGGGCGGGCGGCGGCCGAGGCGGCGAAGCGGCGGCGGCGGGGAACGGGCGGGAGTGCGCGCGTGTACAGGGAGTTAGGGCTCCCTGTACGCGCGCGCGGTTGGGTGAAAAGCCCCCTAACTTCCGTCGGCCAGCATTAAAGCCGACGGAAGTTAGCTAACTTCCGTCGGCTTTAATGCTGGCCGACGGAAGTTAGGGGGATCCGGGCGGCCGCGGAAAAACCCCTGCTAACTTCCGTCGGCCACTGTCAGAAGCCGACGGAAGTTAAGTTAACTTCCGTCGGCTTGTGGAGGCCGACGGAAGTTATTTAACTTCCGTCGGCTTGCCCAAAAGCCGACGGAAGTTAACTTGGCCGACGAAAATGTTCTGTTTTGTTGTAGTGTGCAACGCGGAGTCCTCGTCGAAGGAAGTGTTCTCCTCGCCCTTCGTGCTTCTAGGTCCTCTACGTCGCTCACCGTGATGACTTCTCTAGGCGGCTACGGCCTTGCCAGCCTTCTCTGAGTAGGGAGCTGGTTCGCATCTCCTTGTCATCACCTCAACTATTCGGCCCTAAGCTGGGCATTCTCAACGACCATAGAATCTCTTGGGCTCTCGCTTCCTCCGGAGTGTGTCTCTGGGTCTTGCGACCAAGAAAAGTCCATTTGGAGTGCTGTCAAGGCCGGGAGGAGGTCTCCGGATGGGTGAAGGCCAAGATCCCCTTGGCCCACAGGGGCATGAAGGGCCATAGAAGGGCCTATGGAGCTTGAGGGGTCTATGTTTTCTGGTATCTTCTTTGGGTTTGGGACTACGGTGGCTTCGGCAACTACTGTGGTATCTTATTGTGGGAGTTCCTTCCAAGAGGTCTGAGTGGACTTTCGCACAGGAAATGTGCTCGTGCTTATTTTCATAGGCATGTCTCCATAAAGCTTTAGGTGGAAGATATGCTAGCTTTTGGTACTAGGATCCCCACGGACAGCACCAACTGTTGGCATAAAGGATTACTCTAACAGGTTTGAATAACTTTAAGAACAAAAGTTAGCTAAGGAAATTATCTTGAGTCCAAGAAGAGCCTCTGAATTAGATAATAACTCTGGCTGGGCTCTAAGTATGTGATTGCTTGAATCTGAATCCCTATTACAGTGGAAGGAGGGGGTATTTATACAGAGATCTATAAGGAAAATGACCCTTTACCCTCTAGTTACAACCGTCATAACAAACTCTTTTCACTGGATCCCATAAGGGTACGATGGTACAAACTCATGAAAACGCTCTGATAAGGAAAACATCTTGTTTGAGTGACGGCGCAAGTCATGACAAGGTGGGCGCTTTGTCATGACAGGACGTCTTCATAAAGCAAATATCTTGTCCGACAGACGATGTCTGACACTATAAGGCAATCATCACACTCTATTACTTATGTTGACGGGATTATTTCCCCCCAACACTACTAACCATGGCAGAAAACTCCAAGGGAAAACTTGTTGACTTAGTTGCACGTCAGATAGGGTTGTGGGATCAAATCAACGCCAACATGGACACCACGGGAGTCAGCATCTAAAATCTCTCCTAGAAAATGAAATATTTAGAAACTAACAGGCAATGCCTAAGAAACAATGACAGTGAGCAAGAGGATGATAACTATGTGGTGTCTAATGACAATGGAGATGTGGATCATCGAGCCACACAGAACTAGTGACTACGTTGACAACTTTATTGTAACTGAGCAGGTATGAGAAGTAATGCCAATCACGTTCGAGGTAATGATGATCCTTGTGCCAAAGTTATGTTTATTATCCTATATTTTCATATTTAATATGATGCTAAGAAATATCTGGATTGAGGGATGATCATAAAGCAAAAATTCAACTCACATCTAGACCTAAGTAACATAGTGTTAGACAAGCTACTAGTGTGTTTAAACATTTTGCTATAATCTAGTTGAATGAGCTAGTTAACACTCAATTGCTACCTAATACATATGATAGGTTATAAAAAGATATGCGAAAAAGATTAGTCCCTCCTTATCAACGTGAATTGCATAAGAAACTGTAGTGTTTGGAAAAAGGTAACATGTCTATGCAGAACTATTATGTAGAGCTTCATAGGGGAATAATAGGATGTGGCATAGAGGAGGACACCAAGGACAAGATTTTTTACTTCTATGATGGTTTAGGGCTTGAGATTCAAGATATTGTTTATTGTAAAGAATATACTACTATCCACCATTTGTTCTAGCTTGCTATGCTTGCATAGAAACAATTGCAGGAACGACAACACAAGGCATAAGATTCCTATCCACCAGCACTAGCCAAGCCATCATCTTCAAGTGTTCGTCCTGCATCTGCGCTAGCACCAATGAGCACAGGTCCTTTCACCTTCACATGAGCTGATGGGTTAGGTAAAAAGTCATTGGATGTACCCATCGAGAGTGTCTAATTATCAGCTACAACCATGGGTCACCCTTGGAAATATGATTATGATGCAGTTCACCATTGTAGGAGTAATAAATACACTCTTATGCATAAGAGTGTGTAAGTTACTTTGTTGCCTTTAACTCACAATGAAATAGTTAGAGATGATCAGAAGAGGGCTGACAATGAGAGCAAATAACTTAACGCTAATCCTGAAAATCAGCAAGAAGTCAAATTAAAAGGTTTTGTTATGCATGCAACTAAAATTCATCATGCAGAAAGTAATAATTATCATGATGTGTGTTATGCTTTGGTTTATAAGTATGCTCCTGTGCGAGTAAAAGATGAGTTTGAGTCGAGAACGATTCCACTTAAAGAGAGGGAGGATGATAGGAACATCAATCACATAGATACACATGAGACTCCTCAAGTGGCCATACAAGGTCTTATCACTAGATCTCGAGTACAAAAATTATATATGCATGTGAACTCATTCTTAAATAACTGTTTTATATGACTTTGAGAATAAATTGCTCTCTAATGATGACATTATTGTTATGAACTATGGAGAGGATCAAGAAGAACATGGATACAAGCAAAGAGATGGAGAAGAACCAACAAGAGCAACTAAGTTGAGTTGGAAGTCCAATCTACTTTCAACTCGAGTTATTCTCAGATTTAAGGAGCAATATACACTAAAATCGCCGCCCATGCCACATTCGAATGTCGTTTTTGAGGTTCCACATATGCTAAAAAATAATTTTGACATCTTTCCATTGGCGCTAGTTTCATATAAATATTCCTTCTAGATTAATGGGGATAATCAAAACAATGGGCATTAAGAATCTATCAGGGTGCTGTTTTGCTATCATATTGGGTCTTTATGTTGTGTACCCAGTGGAGCCCATTAGGGTGCGTCCAGAGTAGGTATATAAGCTATATCTGCAATCATCTAGGTTTTTTTTGGTTTGTTATACGTTACTTTGATAGATGTTGCTTCGTCGATTTTGTGAGTGAACCCCAATAGACATATTCCAATCAAATTTTCTGTTTCGATTGTGTTTTCTACATTCTTGCTTACGTTCTTTGATTCATAGGCAAGTATTAGCTTTCATGGAAAGGTAAATCGGTCTACACTTGGTTGATAACTAGAGGAGAGGAGGTGTTGCGATTGCATGGGTTCAGTCTTGTTTATCGAAAGCTAGATCACGTGTGTCTTCTTCACAAATCATTGTTTATCATTCACGTAACGAAAGATTGGGCAATCCATCAGATGCAATCTAAAAAATTATTATTTACAATATCACTATCACAAAAACAGCCTTTAGTGACAGGTCATAACGTATAGTAGTGACGAGCATGTCCCCTGTCACCCTTATCGTGTCTGTAAATCCCTATCATTAATGATGGGTAAATACTCATTACTAAAGGGTCTCTCCAGGACTCCTTTGCGTCCGGCATGCCCCCTTTTAGTGACGGGTGAACATGGTTACTCGTCACTAAAGGACATCTTTAGTGATGGAGAGTACTTTACACCCGTCACTATTGTGTTCTTTAGGGACGGGTCACCAATGTCACCCGTCACTAATGTTATGGTCATTTTTTATAAAATAATTATTTTTAGGATGTATCCTGAATAGGTCATATTAAATGATGGGGATTACTTTACACATGTCACTATTGTGTTCCTTAGGGACAGATGACCAATTTCAGATTGAGTTCTATGGTTCTTATCCGAGGATTGCCCAAGCTTAAGATGGAGAAGGATCTAGTTTGACATCGTTGTCATTGTAACACCTTGATTTTCGCCAGGCATTAAAAATAAAATAAATTAATAAATTTCATGGAAAGGATTCCCTATACATCAAGAAAGAGGAAAGCTAAAATATGGGCCTAAAAATTTCATTTAAAATTAGCTAGAGTATTTTTCCTAAAAATTCTCCTAAACATCAAATTGTGTTCCAAATTTTTTTCTGGAATTTTAGTACCAAAGAATTCAATGAGATATAATCAACATCACTTCATCTTAAAACCTCTAACACAAATTTATTACAACACAAATGTTGAATGAATAAAATACATGATAAATCATTTATATTAAAAATAATATAAGACATGAGTATGAAAGTAATAAGGGACTAACATAAAGCATCTAGGTCAAATTATCCATCTTAGGCAATAAAAATCAGTAACCATTTCCCCTTAATGACGGCACCTTCTTTTTGAACCCTTCAACTTCAGGATGGCCAATAACCAAGGATCAGAAGCTCCACACGATGGAAACACCTCTGGCAATCTGCCTCAGTGGGGTGCAGCTGGACCTCAGCAGATCTCTGTTATCTATCATCCCACACTTACGGAGATGATGGCAAAACAGAACCAACTGATCGCCACACTGCTTACCCAGATGCAACAACAACAGAAGCAGATGCAAGAGCAGCAGGCACAGTTGTTCCGTCTCCAGCAACACCAACACGAGCTCTCCCTTCAGCTGATCCACGGGGATTTCGCCAACTTTCAGAGATTGGTGAACGAAGCAACTATACCAGAAACCAGAGTGATTCCACCTCAAGCCCCAACCCCTGCCAAGCCACGAACCACCCTCGGAGGGCCAAGCACAGACATCCCACCCCAAGCACCGCCTACCGGAAGAACTCCAGCACAAGCTACCGGATACAAGAGGGACAGGAACGACAAGCCAATTGTGTGCTACAACTGTCGCCAAGAAGGACACTACGCCAACAACTGCCCCTACCCCAAGCGAGTGCCATCTTCCATTCCAAAACCAGAGGGACATACTCTAGATCACCACAAAGAGAAACCAGATACAACCGAGGACACTCCCAATTTGATCTCAACCAACCCAGATCCGGAGATCGCTTTGCCTACTTCTGATGTAACTCCTCCTCCTAACCCAGAGCACCAGTAGAACTCAGTCCCTTAGTTTTCCCGAGGTTCGCTTCGAATCTCGAGGACGAGATTCTCTGTAAGGGGGATAGGATTGTAACAGCCCCAAAATTAAAAGGGAATAAAATAAAGGGAAAATAATATTAAATGAATTTTTGAATTTTGTTATTAATAAAAATTCTAAAAGAGCCTTAGTAAAGCCAAACAGAGACAAATATTCAAAATTTGGACTTGAAAATTTTATGGGATAAACTAGAGGCCAAAAAAATATTTTTGAGAATTTTTACAAAATTTTAGCAACAGTGCTTCAAGCCTTAAGCAAATATTTGAATTTCTGGAATTATTTTAATTGAAAAATACATTTTTATACTTATTGGGCCGCAACCCCTGTTTCCCCTCCGAAGGCCTTTCGGCCCAGCCCATTCTGGCTGCACCCACCGACAGGCGGGACCCACCTGTCGGCGCCATCCCTCTCTCCTTTTCCGCACGCCCACACTCGCTGACATGCGGGGCCGCTCTGTCAGCGCTCCCTCCTCCTCCCTCTCTCCTCTCACCGCACCGTGCTCAGGCCCACGCTTCAGCCTCTGCCCGCGCCCCTCTGCTGCTGACACACCTGGCCCACTGGTCAGCGCGGTTATTCCCCATTCGGTCTATGACAGGTGGAGCCCACCTGTCATATCCTTCTTCTCCAAAACGGAAGGGGATCCCTTCCCTTCCATCCGGCGACCCCCTCCCCGATCCCGCCGCCGGCCGACCGGATTCACTTAACCGAGCGCGTGATCCTCTTCCCTATTCATCAGTGATCTCCTTCCACCCGGATTCGACGCGTTTCCGTTCTTTTGGAAGCCATTCCGAGAGTTATAGAAACTTCGCCGGAGCTTTTTGGAATCCTCTTCGATTTCCCTCGGCTAGCCTTCCTATTCCGCCGCTGGTGAGCCCTTTATAATCCCCTCTCCCCACCGCTCTTCGCCCACGCCACCAGAGCCCCGATCCACGCGAACCCGAGGGCCGCAGCCTCTTTTCTTCGGTTTTCCCCTGTTTTCCCTCCGGCAGCCCCTCACCGGCGCTCCGGACCACCGCCGCCCTCGTGATAGCCACCGTCGGAATCCCCTCCGCCTCCTCTACCTCGGCATCGCCTCTGTTAGGCCGGATAACCGCCGGATATCGCCGCCGTCGTCGAGCCCGAAGGACCCCGCCGCCCTCTCCTCGTCGTCGGTCGTCGCCGGCCCCCTTTTTCCACCACCCCCGGTACGCCTAAGCTCCTCACAACCTCCTCTTTCCATTTTCGACCTTAGCCCGACCAGTTAGCCGACGATGTCGCCGGTATCCCCCGCCGTCGTGTCGCCGGAGCTAGAGAAGACGGGGGTATTTTCCCCCGTTCAAACGTGTCGTGTCGGATGGGCTCAGAGCCCTCCGATCGGATCTGGGCGGTCCAGATTAAACCCTCAGGGGGGTTTAATCCAGGGCGTTGATCCGGTCAAAGCGGTATGGACCCATCTGGGCCGTCCGCTGCAACTTAAACACCCCGCCCAGCCACAGATCGTTGGATCTGGATCCAACGGTCCAGATCCAACCGGTGCAGCGCACAGTGTGCGGGTCCATGGTGGACCTGGCTCACCGTGGACCTGCAGCTGTTGCTGGATTAAATAAAATTCAGAAAAATACTTTAAACTTTAAAAATTCATATCTTGCTCAATTTAACTCCAAAATTCACCATTTTGATTCTGGAAAATTTGTCTTTTCATCCTTTACACTTTTATGCAATAAAAACAATATGTTTATTTGGCACATAATACTCTTATTAAATAATAAAGAAAAATCCCCTTTTAGAAATTAATTAATATTTCAATAAAATAAATCAGATAAACCCTTAACAATTTATAAAATAATATCAGAAGATATAATGGCTCTATTTCACTGTTGTTAATACAATAAAAATGGGATAATCATTTTGTCCATGACATTTTAATAAATAACATTCCTAAGACCCCTTTAGGATTTAATTAATATTCCAATTAAATAATTCAGAAAAACTCTTAACAATTTATATACTAATTTTAGATGATCTATTAACTCCAGTACACTGTTTATAAGCCAATAAAAATATAATAATTCATTTTGCTCATTTTAATTTACTAACCACCATTTCCAAGACCCTTTAAAATAAATGATTATTTCATATAATGAAAATACAACACCCTACAAAAATATCATGAAAAATGATATAATAAATTAAGAGGACTTAATGACTTTGTTCTACTGTTTTAATACAACAAAAATAAACATGTTCACTATGCTCACTTTAAATCTATTAACTAATGTTGCAAAAGCCCTTGTAGGATAAATTAAGTAATTTATATAATAGAAGTTAAACACTTTATAAAAATGTCATGACAACTCATATAATAACTTCAGAAAACCTAACCACTTGAGTTCACTATTTTTAATAAAAATAGAATATTCATCTTGTCCAATTTATTCCATTAAATGGTATTGCAAAGGCCCTTTTAGGACATTTAATTAAGGCATTGAAGAAGAAGTCAACCCTTTATGAAACTATCCTAAAACTTATATAACAAACTTC
Organism: Zizania palustris; assembly: GCA_019279435.1. Taxonomy (NCBI): domain Eukaryota; kingdom Viridiplantae; phylum Streptophyta; class Magnoliopsida; order Poales; family Poaceae; genus Zizania; species Zizania palustris. The sequence continues at coordinate 48,452,601 of JAAALK010000288.1, read as the reverse complement.
AGAAGATCTAAATAACCTGATGTCACTATATTAATGCCATAAAAACATTAAGGTCATTTTATAACTTTTTACTTCAACTTTAAAAAGGGAGAAGTAAAACCCCCTTAGGAGGAATAATTATATCAAGCTATAAAAATTAAGGAATCTCATTAAAAATTAATCTGAAAATGTTTAAGTAACAAAACCCTAGAAGTTAAAACTCTATCTCCTTTACTTAAATCCAACATAAACATGTATGTTAGTATGGTTGTTTATTTTGGATTGTTTATTGAATGTTTTATTTACTTTTCCGTATCGAGAAGACTACGACGTCGTCGAAGATTCGGAGTTCTACCCCAAGGTTCCTCCATCCCCATTTGCTGATCAAGGCAAGTCATCGACCACCTCTGTGGACACAGTTGATCATGTTGAGCCCATGTTTTAATAAATTATCGCTATAACACATAGGTTAATATTGCATTAGTCAAAGATCAAGCCCTACACTTATATTTATTAGATCCCCGTCCTTGTGTGCAAACCCAAGCCATGCTTATTGAGCCTTAACTCCTTGTCACTCTACAAATATTATATTAGCTAGTGCCCAATGTACCGGCACAACTGCTATAGGATATAAAGAATGAGTCGTAGATTAGATGGATTCTGGTATATGAAATACCCTGTTATTCTTGCCTCTGGACTCTGTTGGAGTTAGGTATGTTATAAGTATGGTGGGTTCCGGGTGCAAGCTCGGAAACTGGTTGGTCGCACCCGGGGCACTATAAGGACCGGTCTGCGGGATCTGTTGCAAAGCACTTCCGTACCAACCACAAGTCTAATGGGTAAGTCCTAACTGGAAGTGTGGAACACTCCGGCTCTATGCACCATAGTGGAGGGGTACAAGGGGCTAGCCCTCAGGGCGCTTTGTACCGACGATGGCTCAAGAGGGGGTATTGTGGAAACTCGACATGGCGAGACACGGTACGAAACCTATAAGAGGGTGCTGTTGAGTCGGGGGAGACCATATGGAAGGTTTTGGCACGAGTTCCCGTGAAATGGGTCATCTCGTTACACTTTGGTGTAAGTGATGAGTGCGTGCCTTGTGGGTACAGTGGTACATCTCTGATCAGAGTAATTCAATCTTTTCGAAAAGCCGAGCCCACGGTTAAGGGCGGGTTGTGTGACTACTCGCAGTTAGTTTACAATTGTTTGAATGGATGAGTTATTCATGGCATGTAAGGACTGTTGTGCGGGGAGGTAAAACGTACTCCTCGAGTTAGAAGATGATGATGATGCATTCACATGTTTACTTTTCTGTACTAATAAATTGCTCACATTAAATGCCTTACAAATATGCTGCTTCCGCTAAACTAGCCACTATCTCCCTTGTTATTATCTTGCATTATATTTGCATTCGGTGGCTTGCTGAGTACATCTGTACTCACCCCATTGACTTACACCATCAGAGCCCGTCTACTACGAGGAGGATGAAGGTCTGGAGTAGCGACCCAGTCAAGGCGAGACTGGAAGGAGGCGTTCATCTAGGACCCTTGATTTTATTAGTTTCTCTTCACTTTCATTCACTTTTGTATTAATGCGGTCTACGAACCGTGAATGATTGTCCGTATTATACGTGGTCGCTTTATGAACGTCTTGGTTTATTGATTTTCTTTGGAATTTCAATAAAAGTCCTGATTTATTAAATCGGGGCGCGACAAGATGGTATCAGAGCCGACTTGATTGTAGGAAGCCAAACAGACCTGACCTTAGGAATTATATATATATTCACTATATTTTACAAAAGATCACTTATTCTCTCATCTTCCGAGGTTTTCACAAAATTTTCTCTCTTTTGTAGATGTCGGTTCATACCATGAGCGGGACTCTTCGTGATGAGGCCGGATTCATCCGCGAGCTTCGCGTGCTCGTCGACTTCTTGGGATTTCCCCATGAGCCTGCGTTCCACGGGATCTTTCCCGATGCGAACGAGAGCTACTGCGAGGTCACGGTTGTTATCCGCCCCTCTTCCACGCAGCCACCCTTCTACACCCATGGAGTTGGAGGACCTTCATTCGTGGTGGCCAGCCAGCGAGCCGCTCTCCAGTCCCTCGCCGAGCTTCGACTGGTATACGACTGCCACCTTCGCGACACCATCTACCGCTTCATGCCCATGCGCACACCCGGGAGTCACCGCAGCATCTACATCAACTCCCTCCCTCAGGACAACTCCGCCATCACCCGCACCATGAGACTGTTGGAGGCCATGGACAACCTCCACATAGAGGCCGTCCTCGACGCAGACAGCCAGCACGACACCATCGACTTCTACCGCCACACTTCTGAGAACCTGACCCATGAGAATGCCGAGCTCCGTCGACAGCTTCAGCAGAACCCCCAGCTGACCCTCGAGGTGGAGGAATTAAGGCATCAGAACGAGCTCCTACGCCAGGGCGCCATGGTCAATACCCAGCTCCGCCAGCAGCTCAAGGACTTGAAGAAGGACCTTGAGGAGATCGCACCTCTTCTGCCTCGCAAGAAGAAACCCCTTCGGATCCCCACCGTGAGGCCCAAGAGGATCTCCCACAGTGCTCCACCCGCCGGACCGTCAAGTTCCTCGACCCCGACCGTCTCCCACGAGCCCGTGATCGAGCCGTCCCCTGAGCTACCGTAGACGTAGTTTTACGTTTGATTGTTTTCTTTCACTTGCTTGTATTGCCACCCATGTCGAATATAAGACATGAGTGAAGATTAAACAAAAATAAACATAAATGTAATCGCAAGAACGATACATTTTGAAATAAAAGCTTAATCTCATTTACCTAGACCTATTGAATCATAATCCCAATATCAAAGAGAGAATCTACCTCTAGTCTCAACTCTACATAATTCATTCGTCGCCATTCTGCAAGATCAACTTCAATCGTGAAGTCAAGACACGTTGTCAGGAAAGCCCTAACTTAGCCAAGCCCAATCTATGCAAATGCAGACTTGGAGCCTATCTTTAACTTTCTACTTCTAGCCTTTCCGAATCTCGGGACGAGATTCTTGTTAAGGAAGTTAGGATTGTAACACCTTGATTTTCGCCAGGCATTAAAAATAAAATAAATTAATAAATTTCATGGAAAGGATTCCCTATACATCAAGAAAGAGGAAAGCTAAAATATGGGCCTAAAAATTTCATTTAAAATTAGCTAGAGTATTTTTCCTAAAAATTCTCCTAAACATCAAATTGTGTTCCAAAATTTTTTCTGGAATTTTAGTACCAAAGAATTCAATGAGATATAATCAACATCACTTCATCTTAAAACCTCTAACACAAATTTATTACAACACAAATGTTGAATGAATAAAATACATGATAAATCATTTATATTAAAAATAATATAAGACATGAGTATGAAAGTAATAAGGGACTAACATAAAGCATCTAGGTCAAATTATCCATCTTAGGCAATAAAAATCAGTAACCATTTCCCCTTAATGACGGCACCTTCTTTTTGAACCCTTCAACTTCAGGATGGCCAATAACCAAGGATCAGAAGCTCCACACGATGGAAACACCTCTGGCAATCTGCCTCAGTGGGGTGCAGCTGGACCTCAGCAGATCTCTGTTATCTATCATCCCACACTTACGGAGATGATGGCAAAACAGAACCAACTGATCGCCACACTGCTTACCCAGATGCAACAACAACAGAAGCAGATGCAAGAGCAGCAGGCACAGTTGTTCCGTCTCCAGCAACACCAACACGAGCTCTCCCTTCAGCTGATCCACGGGGATTTCGCCAACTTTCAGAGATTGGTGAACGAAGCAACTATACCAGAAACCAGAGTGATTCCACCTCAAGCCCCAACCCCTGCCAAGCCACGAACCGCCCTCGGAGGGCCAAGCACAGACATCCCACCCCAAGCACCGCCTACCGGAAGAACTCCAGCACAAGCTACCGGATACAAGAGGGACAGGAACGGCAAGCCAATTGTGTGCTACAACTGTCGCCAAGGAGGACACTACGCCAACAACTGCCCCTACCCCAAGCGAGTGCCATCTTCCATTCCAAAACCAGAGGGACATACTCTAGATCACCACAAAGAGAAACCAGATACAACCGAGGACACTCCCAATTTGATCTCAACCAACCCAGATCCGGAGATCGCTTTGCCTACTTCTGATGTAACTCCTCCTCCTAACCCAGAGCACCAGTAGAACTCAGTCCCTTAGTTTTCCCGAGGTTCGCTTCGAATCTCGAGGACGAGATTCTCTGTAAGGGGGATAGGATTGTAACAGCCCCAAAATTAAAAGGGAATAAAATAAAGGGAAAATAATATTAAATGAATTTTTGAATTTTGTTATTAATAAAAATTCTAAAAGAGCCTTAGTAAAGCCAAACAGAGACAAATATTCAAAATTTGGACTTGAAAATTTTATGGGATAAACTAGAGGCCAAAAAAATATTTTTGAGAATTTTTACAAAATTTTAGCAACAGTGCTTCAAGCCTTAAGCAAATATTTGAATTTCTGGAATTATTTTAATTGAAAAATACATTTTTATACTTATTGGGCCGCAACCCCTGTTTCCCCTCCGAAGGCCTTTCGGCCCAGCCCATTCTGGCTGCACCCACCGACAGGCGGGACCCACCTGTCGGCGCCATCCCTCTCTCCTTTTCCGCACGCCCACACTCGCTGACATGCGGGGCCGCTCTGTCAGCGCTCCCTCCTCCTCCCTCTCTCCTCTCACCGCACCGTGCTCAGGCCCACGCGTCAGCCTCTGCCCGCGCCCCTCTGCTGCTGACACACCTGGCCCACTGGTCAGCGCGGTTATTCCCCATTCGGTCTATGACAGGTGGAGCCCACCTGTCATATCCTTCTTCTCCAAAACGGAAGGGGATCCCTTCCCTTCCATCCGGCGACCCCCTCCCCGATCCCGCCGCCGGCCGATCGGATTCACTTAACCGAGCGCGTGATCCTCTTCCCTATTCATCAGTGATCTCCTTCCACCCGGATTCGACGCGTTTCCGTTCTTTTGGAAGCCATTCCGAGAGTTATAGAAACTTCGCCGGAGCTTTTGGAATCCTCTTCGATTTCCCTCGGCTAGCCTTCCTATTCCGCCGCCGGTGAGCCCTTTATAATCCCCTCTCCCCACCGCTCTTCGCCCACGCCACCAGAGCCCCGATCCACGCGAACCCGAGGGCCGCAGCCTCTTTTCTTCGGTTTTCCCCTGTTTTCCCTCCGGCAGCCCCTCACCGGCGCTCCGGACCACCGCCGCCCTCGTGATAGCCACCATCGGAATCCCCTCCGCCTCCTCTACCTCGGCATCGCCTCTGTTAGGCCGGATAACCGCCGGATATCGCCGCCGTCGTCGAGCCCGAAGGACCCCGCCGCCCTCTCCTCGTCGTCGGTCGTCGCCGGCCCCCTTTTTCCACCACCCCCGGTACGCCTAAGCTCCTCACAACCTCCTCTTTCCATTTTCGACCTTAGCCCGACCAGTTAGCCGACGATGTCGCCGGTATCCCCCGCCGTCGTGTCGCCGGAGCTAGAGAAGACGGGGGTATTTTCCCCCGTTCAAACGTGCCGTGTCGGATGGGCTCAGAGCCCTCCGATCGGATCTGGGCGGTCCAGATTAAACCCTCAGGGGGGTTTAATCCAGGGCGTTGATCCGGTCAAAGCGGTGTGGACCCATCTGGGCCGTCCGCTGCAACTTAAACACCCCGCCCAGCCACAGATCGTTGGATCTGGATCCAACGGTCCAGATCCAACCGGTGCAGTGCACAGTGCGCGGGTCCATGGTGGACCTGGCTCACCGTGGACCTGCAGCTGTTTCTGGATTAAATAAAATTCAGAAAAATACTTTAAACTTTAAAAATTCATATCTTGCTCAATTTAACTCCAAAATTCACCATTTTGATTCTGGAAAATTTGTCTTTTCATCCTTTACACTTTTATGCAATAAAAACAATATGTTTATTTGGCACATAATACTCTTATTAAATAATAAAGAAAAATCCCCTTTTAGAAATTAATTAATATTTCAATAAAATAAATCAGATAAACCCTTAACAATTTATAAAATAATATCAGAAGATATAATGGCTCTATTTCACTGTTGTTAATACAATAAAAATGGGATAATCATTTTGTCCATGACATTTTAATAAATAACATTCCTAAGACCCCTTTAGGATTTAATTAATATTCCAATTAAATAATTCAGAAAAACTCTTAACAATTTATATACTAATTTTAGATGATCTATTAACTCCAGTACACTGTTTATAAGCCAATAAAAATATAATAATTCATTTTGCTCATTTTAATTTACTAACCACCATTTCCAAGACCCTTTAAAATAAATGATTATTTCATATAATGAAAATACAACACCCTACAAAAATATCATGAAAAATGATATAATAAATTAAGAGGACTTAATGACTTTGTTCTACTGTTTTAATACAACAAAAATAAACATGTTCACTATGCTCACTTTAAATCTATTAACTAATGTTGCAAAAGCCCTTGTAGGATAAATTAAGTAATTTATATAATAGAAGTTAAACACTTTATAAAAATGTCATGACAACTCATATAATAACTTCAGAAAACCTAACCACTTGAGTTCACTATTTTTAATAAAAATAGAATATTCATCTTGTCCAATTTATTCCATTAAATGGTATTGCAAAGGCCCTTTTAGGACATTTAATTAAGGCATTGAAGAAGAAGTCAACCCTTTATGAAACTATCCTAAAACTTATATAACAAACTTCAGAAGATCTAAATAACCTGATGTCACTATATTAATGCCATAAAAACATTAAGGTCATTTTATAACTTTTTACTTCAACTTTAAAAAGGGAGAAGTAAAACCCCCTTAGGAGGAATAATTATATCAAGCTATAAAAATTAAGGAATCTCATTAAAAATTAATCTTAAAATGTTTAAGTAACAAAACCCTAGAAGTTAAAACTCTATCTCCTTTACTTAAATCCAACATAAACATGTATGTTAGTATGGTTGTTTATTTTGGATTGTTTATTGAATGTTTTATTTACTTTTCCGTATCGAGAAGACTACGACGTCGTCGAAGATTCGGAGTTCTACCCCGAGGTTCCTCCATCCCCATTTGCTGATCAAGGCAAGTCATCGACCACCTCTGTGGACACAGTTGATCATGTTGAGCCCATGTTTTAATAAATTATCGCTATAACACATAGGTTAATATTGCATTAGTCAAAGATCAAGCCCTACACTTATATTTATTAGATCCCCGTCCTTGTGTGCAAACCCAAGCCATGCTTATTGAGCCTTAACTCCTTGTCACTCTACAAATATTATATTAGCTAGTGCCCAATGTACCGGCACAACTGCTATAGGATATAAAGAATGAGTCGTAGATTAGATGGATTCTGGTATATGAAATACCCTGTTATTCTTGCCTCTGGACTCTGTTGGAGTTAGGTATGTTATAAGTATGGTGGGTTCTGGGTGCAAGCTCGGAAACTGGTTGGTCGCACCCGGGGCACTATAAGGACCGGTCTGCGGGATCTGTTGCAAAGCACTTCCGTACCAACCACAAGTCTAATGGGTAAGTCCTAACTGGAAGTGTGGAACACTCCGGCTCTATGCACCATAGTGGAGGGGTACAAGGGGCTAGCCCTCAGGGTGCTTTGTACCGACGATGGCTCAAGAGGGGGTATTGTGGAAACTCGACATGGCGAGACACGGTACGAAACCTATAAGAGGGTGCTGTTGAGTCGGGGGAGACCATATGGAAGGTTTTGGCACGAGTTCCCGTGAAATGGGTCATCTCGTTACACTTTGTTGTAAGTGATGAGTGCGTGCCTTGTGGGTACAGTGGTACATCTCTGATCAGAGTAATTCAATCTTTTCGAAAAGCCGAGCCCACGGTTAAGGGCGGGTTGTGTGACTACTCGCAGTTAGTTTACAATTGTTTGAATGGATGAGTTATTCATGGCATGTAAGGACTGTTGTGCGGGGAGGTAAAACGTACTCCTCGAGTTAGAAGATGATGATGATGCATTCACATGTTTACTTTTCTGTACTAATAAATTGCTCACATTAAATGCCTTACAAATATGTTGCTTCCGCTAAACTAGCCACTATCTCCCTTGTTATTATCTTGCATTATATTTGCATTCGGTGGCTTGCTGAGTACATCTGTACTCACCCCGTTGACTTACACCATCAGAGCCCGTCTACTACGAGGAGGATGAAGGTATGGAGTAGCGACCCAGTCAAGGCGAGACTGGAAGGAGGCGTTCATCTAGGACCCTTGATTTTATTAGTTTCTCTTCACTTTCATTCACTTTTGTATTAATGCGGTCTACGAACCGTGAATGATTGCCCGTATTGTACGTGGTCGCTTTATGAACGTCTTGGTTTATTGATTTTCTTTGGAATTTCAATAAAAGTCCTGATTTATTAAATCGGGGCGCGACAGTCATCATGGGAAAATGGTTGCCGCTTCTCACGCACCTGTGACTCAGGTGATGACTTCGTACCTAGGAGAGCTGTTACACATGGTTACAGTTGGTCCAGCTCGAGTACGCTCAGTCGGTGGGAAGTTGTATGCGCTTGTGATAGTTGACGATTATTCTCGATTCTCGTGGGTTTTCTTTCTAGAGTCTAAGGATGAGGCTTTTTAGTGTGTTCATGACCTAATTTTGAAGCTGAAGAACGAGAACTATGGTCGGAAGCGAGCAATTCATTCTGACAAGCCAAGGTGAGTCACTTGCGAGCGTTTGGTTGCAAGTGCTTTGTGGACAAGAAGGGAGGGCATTTGGACAAGTTTGAGTCTCGTTGCTCGGATGGAGTCTTTCTTGGTTATGCTTTGCATTCTCGAGGCTTTCGTGTTTAGAACCTTGACTCTCAGCAGCTTGTCGAGACTTGTGAGGTTTCTTTTGATGAGTCCATGCCTTTGCTGACTCCTTTTGAGCTTTCTGGAGATGATGAGCTTGGAGAGTCCATCTTTGAGGAAGATGATGATACTCCTACTGTTGATGAGGGTGGGCCTTCTGCACAGCCTGCAGACCCTACACCTTCTGAGACTTCAACTGAGGACGAGGGCGGACCTCTGATCACTCCTTCTACATCGATCGAGCCCCCTCAGCCGAGTCTAGAGGTGCCATTTGCTGACTCCGGTGAGGTGACTTCAGATCACCTAGGATCCCGAGCAGTTCAGCATGATCACCCCTCAGAGCTCATCATCGGTGATCTTACTGAGAGATCCTTGTGTTCTTCTGTTGGTTCTCTTGCTGTGTTTGTTGAGTCTACGTTTATTGCCACTTTTGAGCCCAAAGACGTTTCTCATGCTCTGTCTGATTCAAATTGGATAAATGCCATGCAAGAGGAGCTTGGGAATTTTGTTTGCAATTGGGTTTGGACACTGGTTGAGCTGCCACCTAGATGCAACCCATAGGCACCAAGTGGGTATTTAAGAACGAGCAAGGTGAAGATGGGGTTGTGGTGCGCAACAAAGCTCGACTAGTTGCATAGGGTTTTTGCCAAAAAGAGGGTATTGATTTTGAGGAGACCTTCGCTCCTGTTGCCCGTCTTGGGTCCATTCGAATTCTTTTGGCATTTGCTGCTTCTAAAGGTTTTAAGCTTTTTCAAATGGATGTTAAGAGTGCTTTTCTAAACGAGTATATAGAGGAGGAGGTCTATGTTAGGCAGCCCTCTGGTCTTGAGAACCCTATGTTTCCTCGGCATGTGTTCAAGTTGCAGAAAGCTTTATACGGTCTGAAGCAAGCCCCTAGGGCTTGGTATGATCACTTAAAGCAATTTTTGTTGGGGAACGGCTTTGTGATGGGTTATGTGGACAAAACTCTTTTCTTGCTCAAAGTTGGCTCAGACTTATTGATTGCTCAGATTTACGTGGATGATATTATTTTTGGTGGTTCTACTAATGAGCTTGTGTCCAAGTTTTCTAACACTACAAGAAAACAGAAAGTTTTCGTCGGCTATTTTATTTTCCGTCGGCTTTTCGAAAAGCCGACGGAAGTTAGCTAACTTCCGTCGGCCTAAAGGAGCCGACGGAAGTTAAGCTAACTTTCGTCGGCTTTTCACAGTGGCCGACGGAAGGTAGATGCATTTTTCCCCGCCCGGTATAAATCCCTTAATTTCCGTCGGTCAGCATAAAAGCCGACGGAAGTTAAAATTAACTTTCGTCGGCTTTAGATGTGGCCGACGGAAGTTAAGTACACGCGCTTTTTTTTTCCGCAGGCCGCGCCTCTTTTTCTCAGCCCATGCCTTGTTTTAATCCTAGGTTTTCTCCTTCTCTCTTCTTCCCCACCGCCGCCTCCGCGCGACTACGCCCGCCGCCTCCGCCCACCTCCGCCGCCTCCACGGCCTCCATCACCTCCGCCCGCCTCCCCGGCCTCCTGCCGCCTCCGCCGCCTCCACGGCCTCCGCCGCCTCCGCCCACCTCCGCCGCCTCCGCCGCCTCCCGCCGCCTCCACCGCCTCCACGGCCTCTCGCTTCCGCTGCCTCCCCTCCGCCGCCTCCCCTCCGCTTCCTCCCCTTCACCGTCTCCCCGCCTCCCCTCCGCCGCCTCCCCTCCGCTTCCTCCGTGCTCGGGTTGGTGCAGCGGGTGGGTGGAGGACTTCGGCGCAGCTTCGCTTCTCGGGTAAGCGTCGCTCGCCCGGATCTGGAATGCAGTTGTCCAATCTCTGTGTGTGTGCGCTAACTCTTTGTTTGTGTTTTCTCTTCGGATCAGGTGTCGTGCAGAGCAACGAGTCCTCCGCAAAAGTCGATGATCTAGTAGCTAGTAACGCTGCTCCTACTGAGGGTTCTGCAGATGCTGAGGATGACAAGAAGGCTGTTGGGGAGATGGGCTCTGAGGAGAAGCCGTCAGAGCCGACAACAATGGAAGCTCCGCAACAGGAAGGTAGCGCACCAGGGCAGGAGACATCTCGCATGATTGATGTGCTTTTCTTACCTAATTGGCTTAATGTACAAGTCTGAAAAGTGTTAGCATTGTTAATATATCTTTCTGAGGTCGAGTGAATTGCAGGAAGCAAAACATTGAGAACACCACTTTTAATATATCATTTGGACGTACTTGCTTATGCTGGTAATGTTCATTTATGTTGTCTGTAGAACACCACTTTTATTTGCTATGCTCAAAAGCAGCATTTTTTTCACATCGCATGTGTGCCACTTATTTGATGTGTTAGCTTTCCAACTAGAATATTCAATTAGGATGACAGATGTGGCTGATTAGCATTGTTATCATGCCCAGTGTTTTGGGAATAGCTATTAATCATCAATGTGAGCTATGCATGCAGTCTTTTTGATATATGCATTCATCATATTGCCATTTTGTTGTTTATCTACTGATTAGATCTCACTGCTCCTTTTAAAAGATTCTTATTTTAGATGTCTGAAGGATGTTTTGGAATGCCATACTGTTAATATTTTCTCTAACAATGTTTGTGAATGCTATATTGTTTTCTACTTTCTAGTGCTGTTGAGATGAAATCTGTACTGTGGGCTGTTTTATATGGTTAGCCTTGCAATGCTATATTGTTTTCTGATATGCTACTTATACGGAAATGTGTTTTGTTGAATTCTTCATTGCATTGCTGTAGAGTTTAGACCATTTACAATTGGAACTGCAATACTATGGTATATGTGTTCCAGTTTTTTATATAAGTTGGTTTACCCTTGTGTACAAGAAATATTCGAAAGCTAACCTAACAATTTCCTGAAAACTGGCATCTCATTGCAGTCTTTTGGTCTGGTCAGATTAGGTGGGAGACTGAAACTTTGGCTCGGTAGTCAACTAGCAAATTTTCTTTTTTTTGGATTTTTTAGTTAACTTCCGTCGGCCAACACTAGCCGACGGAAGTTATTGGCCCGTCGACAGAAAAAAGAAAAAAGAAAAAAAGTAATTTCCGTCGGCTAGCATTTGGCCGACGGAAGTTAACGATTTCCTAGTAACTTCCGTCGGCTAGGTTTGACCGACAGAAGTTAGCTAACTTCCGTCGGCGGCCGACGGAAGTTAGCTAACTTCCGTCTACCCGCTTCCGTCGGCCAAATGCCGATGGAAGTTAGCCTTTTGCCGACGGAAGTTAGCTTCTTCCGTCGGGAAAGGGCTAACTTCCGTCGGCTTTGGCCGACGGAAGTTTCCTGTATTGTTGTAGTGTAAGCAGATGCTCAGTGAGTTTGAGATGAGCCTCATGGGTGAGCTCAAGTACTTTTTAGGGCTCCAGATCAAGCAGTCCAAGGACGGCATCTTCATCCACCAGAGCAAGTACACACGGGACATGCTGAAGAAATTCGACTTTGGTGGAGAGCTGAAGCCTCAGATGACCCCAATGGGTACATCTAGAGGTTTGGACAAGGACGAGAGTGGCGTCAAGGTCAACTAGAGAGAGGATCGAGGGATGATCAGATCGCTGCTGTACTTGATGGCGACCAGACCAGACATTCAGTTTGTCGTGGGTTTGTGCGTGCGCTTTCGGTCTTCACCACGTGCATCTCACCGACAGGCTATCAAGCGTATTTTTAGGTACCTTACTTATGATCCTGATCTAGGTCTTTACTATTCTGCATCATCGTCTCTTGATTTATCTGGTTTTTTCGACGCTGATTTTGGTCGGTGCCAGCTAGATGGCAAGTCGACTTCTGGTATTTGCCAGTTTCTCGGTTCTTCGCTTGTTTCTTGGTCTTCTCGAAAACAATCTAGAGTTGCGCTTTCTACTACTAAGGTTGAGTATGTAGCTGCTGCTAGCTGTTGCTCATAGTTGGTTTGGATGATTTCTACTTTGTAGGAGTTTGGGTTGTTCTTCCCTGCTAGAGTTCCTTTGTTTTGTGATAGCACCAACGCAATTAGTGTAGGGAAAAACCCATGTATTCATTCAAAAACCAAACATATTGATGTGCGCTTTCACTTTCTGAGGGATCAGTATGAGAAAGGTATCATTGACCTTGTTCATGTTGATACTCATCATCAGTTGGCTGACATTTTCACTAAACCCCTAGATCAGTCTACTTTTGAGTGTTTGCGAGGGGATTTGGGAGTTGTATATCCTTTTTAGGATATTTTGAGTCAGTTTTCTTTCTTCTTTATTCTTTTCTTGAGACTTTTCGTGTGTGTTCATATCATGCGTATTCACATATCACATTTTGAGCTTGCTTTAGTTATATGATTGATTTCCTTTACTTGCTCTACATAGTATATCCTTTTGATTACCTATCGATGATCATGTTTTGCTTCAGTTCACATGATATGTATGATATATGTCATATGCATGGATTTTATACTTTAAAATTGAAAAATGATCACCATTCCTTTTGGTACCTAGCATGTGTTGGCTGAATGCTTTCGCTATCTTTTACATGCCTAGTAGCTAGTTCCTCACTTAGATGCAGATATGCAACTTGGACATTTATGTGCTTTAACATGAAAAATGTGCTATAAAAATGAGAAAAATAAGAAAAAAAAAGAAAAATCCATGCCTTTTTATCCTTAATGTGAAATGATCCAGGTGGGTTTGCTTTGTCGCATTGCATTGTTCTATACTACTTACCATAGCACTATGGTATGAACTAGGACAATGTAATGTATGCTAAGACCAATGTCTTAAGCTTCTGATGGTCCAGTTCTGGCCTAGGCTTGACTTGGTCGGTTAGCATAAGGTTGGCATGCAAATAACCCCTAGCAAAAATGAAAAAGGAAAAGAAAAAGCCTAAAAATTAAAAAGATAACAAGTTTGCTGAAGCACTTTGTTCTAGACAATGCTTATCTTGGTAGATATCAGTTAGCTCTTGCATCTCATGCTTTACCATTGCTTGTCGACTAGAAAATGTGGTGATTCTTTTGTTTGCAAAAAATCGAAAAATGCGTGCTAATGACTCTCTTTAGATATCATATGTTGCACTAATCATGTCATGTATGTTAGACAATATGTCTTTTGCTATACCTGTTTGATGTTGTAATTGCAGTCAATCATATCTAAGAAGCATGCTTTTTACACTCCACCTGCACCCCATTTGCATTCATTGCATATTTTGATGGGGAGCTGCATGTCAGGGGGAGTTTGTGTATGTGTCTCTTTAGAGTGCGTTTAGTCTCACTTGATGTGTTCAATTGTCAACAAGGGGGAGAAATTTTGGGTTACTCGATCTTTTAACAAAGTTTAGGGGGGAGGTTTATTCCCTTTAGCCTTTACTCTTTGGATATCCTTGTTGATAATTCTGAGACTGCACTTGTTCTGAGTTTTTATTTTTGGTTAACCATAATGATCGTGTTTTTCTTGCTTCTATTCGGCTTTTGGTCATTAGGGTAAAATTTTTATTTTATTTTCTTCTTTCTGTTTTCTTTTGTTTTTGGTTTCGTGTTTCAACATATTTTGCAGGTTCTGAAGAATTGCTGAAGAGGGTGTTGACAATGCACTCATCAAGGGGGAGATTGAGGAACCATGTTGAAGAGCAAGGGCCTTATGGCTCTAGATGTGATGAGTGATTGTCAATGGAAGTCAAAGAGGAGACGTGAAGAGAAGATGAGACCTACCGTGTCTGGGGCGCGTGTGACTCAGGTACACGGGCAGCGAGCGACTGCTGGGCAGAGGGGCCACGGAGTCGGGCTGGCCGAATCCGAGTACATGGGCTAGGAGCGGCAGAGCATCCACTAGTCTGTTGACCGGGATTGACTCAGGTACACGTGCGGCGAGCGATTGTCGGGCTGAGGAAGCTGCAGAATCGGGTCGGCCCAATCCGGGTACCCGGTGCGAAGACGGTCGACGCTTTGTCAGTTTCGGCGCAAAAGTGACAACCAATGATTATCTTTATTTAGAATTTTATTATTTAACATTTAGGACCACAGTCTGTGTTATTCGAGCCAGTGAAAAACCCTAAGGGCATTCTGGTCATTTCCAATTTTATTTTTAGAGTCAGTGTAATTTACCCTAGGGGTAAATTTGTCTCTTCCCCTTTATTAGTGGGCTACCTATAAATAGGCCCCATCCCCCTAGGGTTAGGGTGGACTTATTCTGAAATTAATCTACAGAGTCTAGTTTTTTTCTCTGCCGCCGCATGTTTTTTCGCCGCCGCTGCCGATCAGTTTTTCTGCTGGCGCTATGGTAGCGACCGTTTTCTTCATGTGCGTCGGCTCCTCATGGCGAAGCCCTACGGCTCGGTCTTCCTGTGTTGTGCACTGCAGTCAATGCGCATGCTACAGTGTTGATGATAGCAGGGCCACTTGCACAGCAGTTGAAGATGGCAGCGCTGCAGGGCCGCTTGCACGTCAGTCGGAGTAGCCAGGCCGTAGGTGTGTAGCACCGGCATGTAGCTGCAGCAGCTAGGTGCCTAGGCCTAGGCAATCGGCTTGTGTTTTATTTGGCGTGGTAGTTTGCTGATGCTGCTTCTAAAGAAATCAATGCACGGAACTCGAAGACCATCAGATACTTTGCGCATGGAGAGTCACTGCTTGTTTTGATCTGAGCCGATTGTTTTTCTTTGTCTCGGGAGCCGCGTGATCGCTACCAGCAGTTGTGTTTGGCATGGGGAGGCGACAGAAGCAAGCATCATCACGTGATCAGGCTTTGTGCGGCGGCATCAAACGCACGTAATCTAATCTCCTATTTTTCAGCTAAGTTAATTAATTAGCATGCAAACCTTATCAGTGATTTCTTGATTAATTTTTGGCCGCTAAACCTTGTTAGTGCTCGCGTGATGTTTAATTAAGTATGTTTAGTTTGTTCGTATAATTAGAAAAAATTAGTCATAGTAATAATTTTTATTCTCAAATTTACGTGCAATACTTCAGTTTTATTTCTTATTTTATTTCAGGATGATCCATGATTTATTCACTTGATTAGTATTTTATTTTCAGATCGCAATATGAATATTTATTGATATATCTAGGTGTTTTCCTATGCACATCAAGTATTTGTTAAATCATCAAAGAACACATTATTATTCACTGCAGTTATTTTGTTTAGTTTAAATTTACTTTTAATATTGTTGTTGATGTCTTTTTAATTAGGACGCCGGTTATTTTTAGGCTAGACAACTTTGTACCTGTGATCTGTTTGCTTCTGTTGTTTGTCTGTCGAGGTGCATTGGGTGTTGGGATTAGGCCATTGATTCGAAAGATTTTTTTTAGGTGCCCATTCACCCCCCCTCTGGTCGCTACTTTCAGTCCTACACTCGCCACTAGGCTACAATTTAAATCATAGGTGTGTGTGACAACCAATAATATTAAGCACAAAAATGAACAAAACATCATACATCACAAATTAATGGGAGAGCATTGCATTGCATGAATAAATTTGTGAAAACAATAAAATTAAACTAAATTGTCACACACATCATGAAATTGCATAAATTAATAGCATTATCTTTATTGAGCAAATTAATTAACCATCATAGATAAAATATTGAGCACAAAAATGAACAAAGCATCATAGAGCAAAAATTAATGAGAAAGCATTACATTACATGAATAAATTTTTGACAAAAAAACTAAATTGTAATACACATCCTCATATTATATAAATTAATAGCATTATCTTCGTTGAGAAAATATTGAGCACGAAAATGAGTAGGATGTTAGGAGAAGGATGCAACCGAGGTGGCATGCGTGGCGAGTAGGGTTGTCCACACACGACAGAACTGATGGCGAAGTGGAGGCCACGCGCGATGGAACGGATGATGAGACGGAAGCAACATGGGATGTAGCGGACGGGAGGCAAGTATCACCCATCACTGCGGGGAGTCATCAGTGATGGGTAGTAACTATCACCCATCACTATTGGGGTAATCAGTGATGGGTCGTAGTTATCACCTATCAATGATGATCAAAGAGAGCACAACACTTGTGCAGTCACATATAAAAGTGACCGCACAAGTGTTTGTGATATTGGTATTACTAATACCACCACACAAGTATTGTGCTTCTGGTAAATGAAGCCATGACATATTTTGTGACGAATGAAGTCTAGTCCGACGCTTCCACATGCTTGGGGAGGCATTAAGCCAGGAAACATCCACCACAAACCCCCCATGGCAAAGAAAGAATGCAAGAAGAGTAAGAGCAAAAATATGATGTTTTGAAGTCCAAATGCAAGCAACCAGTGTATTTAAAGGATGGCAATAGCAATTAATGTGTCAGCTACTTACCTCCACTAACTGCTAGCAGAAATGAGATAAAAGTAGTATTTTCACAAAAAAATCTTTAGTGATGGGTAATATTGTTTCCTCGTCAAAAATGCTCATTAGTGATGGGCAGTAGTTGTTGCTTGTTGCATCGAGATATTTCTAATATTCAAGTTTCCAAAAAATTGATTACATGTTCTACATTCCATCACAACTTGTGGAAGACAGTTTTCGCTTACCAGGTATAAAATTTATGTCCTTTACCCGGTCATATACCTTTGTGCCTCTAAAATACCTAGGAGGTCCTCCTTTCTCTATAGAGCCAACCTGTAGCTTCATTCTTCTGTATGGGCGTTTCGTTGGAAGAAAACGTCGATGTCGCATGTACACCATTTTCTTAGAATTATTCAAACATGTGCTTGATGTTTCCTCCAAACATTGTGGCCATGATTCACATTTCCTTTTTATTTGACTAGATAAGTTATGATGAGAAGGTAGATCATTTATTGTTACAAACAACATGGCATGTAGCTGGAAGTACTCTCGGATGTACTCATCCCAAACCTCAACACCTACATGCCACATAATTTTCAGATCATCCACCTAGGGTCTGAGGTACACGTCAATGTCATTGCGGGGTTGTTTAGAACTAGAGATCAAGATCAACAACATGATATATTTATGCTTCTTACAAGCCAAGGGGGAAGGTTGTATGTAGACAGTAATGCTGGCCACATGCTATGCATACTACTCATGTTATTTAAAAGGTTCATGCTATCGGTACTCATGGCAAATCTAATATTCCTACAATCAAATCATTAGCAAACCTTCGAAATATAGCGTTAATTGTTCTCCATTGAGCAGAATCTGCTGGGTGTCGTATCATCCAGTTGTTCTTACGACTCTCTTTATGCCACCTCAATCGTTTTTACTCATTGGCATTTACAAACATGTGCTTTAGACGAGGGATTATAGGGAAAAACCATGTCACTTTCATCAGAACTTTCCTTCTATTACACCCATCGTCCAATTCATCATCGTATTTTTTATTCTTGAATCGATGTGTCCCACATGTTGGACATTTTTCAAGGTCTACATACTCTCCGCAAAATATAACATAATAATTCATACATGCATGTATTTTCTCTATATCGAACCCTAGAGGACATATGATCTTCTTAGCACCATACACGATGGTAAGAATCTTATTCTCTTATGGCACTAGGTCCCTGAGGAGCCATGCTGAAGAGCGTGGGCCTCATGGTTCCAGATGTGATGAGTCATTGTCAACGGTAGTCAAAGAGGACTAAAGAAAAGAGAAGACATGCTGCGTCTGGGCCGCGTGTGACTCAGGAACACGGGCAGCCAGCGACTGTCGGGCAGAGGGGCCGCGAAGTCAAGCTGGCCCAATCCGGATACATGGGCTAGGAGCAGTAGTGGATCCACTAGGCTGTTGACCAGGATTGACTATGGTACAAGGGCGGCGAGCGATTGCCGGGCTGAAAGAGCTGTGGAATCGGGCCGGCCCAATCCGGGTACCTGGTGCAAATTCGGTGGACGCTTTGTCAGTTTTGGCACAAAACTGACAACCACAGATCTTGGATCGGACCGTCCTGGAGCGAAGTCGTAGTCGCTACGAAAGCTCTGCTTCCGGATAAGTCATCTATAAATAGGAGTTTACTATTTTGTCCTTAGGCCCACAGTCAGTCAGTCGAGTCTGTAAAAATATCCTAAGGGCAGTTTGGTCTTTTCCATTTATTTCAGCGTCTGTAAAAAACCCTAAGGGTCTGGTGGAATATTCCTAGTCTATTGGGCTGCCTATAAATAGGGCCTCAATCCCTAGGGTTAGGTTACCCTTTCTGAAATCACTTTTCTAATCAAAGAGATTGGGTCACTTTTTGGTGTCTTCCTCCTGGTGCTTGTTCGTCACCGCCGCCACTGAGTTCCTTCGTGCATGCGCCAAGGAATCTCGTAATCTGGTGTTTTTATTTCTCAACCATCGAGTTTTTCACTGTGTTTTTTATTGCATCGGATTGCGTGCCCTTTCTTCTGGTTGCGATTGCTACAAGTTTTGCTACAGCACTGTACTCCCATCTCTTTTTGCGCAGGGATCATTTTTCTATTGGAAAAATGGTCTAGCTCTGGCAGCTAGTTTCTTTAAAGTTTTCTTCTCTATGTTCGTAGACTGCAGGAGGTTCTCTGGTTGTTCATTGCATAGGAGCTAGTTTTTGCAGAAGTAGCACTACTGTGCAGTTTGATGCTTTCTAGGCAAACTAGTACTTGTCTAGAGATCTTGCATTAATCTATTGTTTCAGTTGCAATCCTGTTCGGCCGGATATTATTTTCTTATGTACCTAGGCCTGTGATGTGTTGCGGCATGCATGCATCTAGCTAAGCCTAGGCTCTAGCTTTCGGTTTTAGCTGCACAGTGTTGGTTTCCTGTTTGATGCTAGCCTCGTTCTGCCTTTTGAAGCCTTGATGCAGAGCCTATCTCTAGTCTTTATCGCCTTCAGAGTTGCTTCTACACATAGCCGTCTGATGGCCGGGGGCGTGCTAACTACTATTTGCCTAGTGCCCCACGTGGCACTAGGCGAAGCCTCTCTAGGGGTAGCTAGCATGTGGCAGGGGCTTTGCCGACTGCCACAAGGAATAGCACTCGGCAAAGCCATCTGGAACGCAAAGAAACGCGCCACGTGGCACGATTTTGTGCGTTTTAGGTGGCGTTGCCGAGTGCCACACTCAGAATTTTTTTCATTTATTCAGTGCACATTTCATCACAAAAATCACACAAATTCACAAAATTCATCACAAATTGACATTTCATCACAAAATACATCACAAATTCACATTTCATCAAAAAATTCACCACAAATTCACATTTCATCACAGAATAGATCACAAACTCACATTTCATCACAAAATACAACACAAATTCACATTTTCATCACAATGTTCTCGACAAATCTCATTTCAAGTGCACAACTTTAAATTCACATCTTCAAGTTAACAATGGCGAGTCTCACAAACTAAAGTTCACTCACTCGCATCACGCCTCACAAGTTAGTCGATCTCACAAGTTAGCATTACCGCTCTGCCCATTGTGTGGAGATGGTTGCATGTTTGATCCTGAAGTTGATGAATGGAACTAAAAAAAGAAAATATTTAGCACAATTGTATATAAAAATAACGACAAAAACAGTATTAGAAACTCACATTGCTGCTCTGTGGTGTGTGCGGAGATTGTTCAGGTTGAGGAAGTCTAGGTAAGAAGGGTGCTTGTCGTGACTGAGGCATGCTCATATGACCTAAAAAAGATCCACCCATCAGCACAAACCACTACTGCATCTGGGTCTGCATCCGAGCATCCATCAAAGCATTTATCCAAGCCTCCATCTGAGCATTCATCTGAGCCTCCATCTGAGACTGCATCCGAGCCTCCACCCTAGCCTCCATTTGGGTCTGCCACTCGGCCCTTTGTGATTCTTGTACATCTAGTTGGGCTCTCACCGCAGATAGAGAGGGGGTACTACTGGGATCAATGGCGTTGTCGCCCATCAAATATCGCCCATGTCTCTTGCCTCCTCCATCCTTCATGACCACCTCTCCATCGATGTTATGTGCGGCTGGGTCATAATCAGGATTGTGCACTTCTCTCGCCATCTCCGAGTAGTCCTAGAGGCATTGATATGCGTTCTGATTAGTGTACGAGTCAGCGGGGTCATTTGGATTGTAAGTGTTGCCTTCAACCCCCCCTTTGTGAGCCAGAGCATATGCCATGACTTGGTAGCATTCTTGACCAGTGTTGGCCATTGACTGAAACAAGAAAATAGTTAGAGATATATTATGCAATTAAGTAAAAAAAAGAAACAAGTAACTACATAGCCATCTCACCCTGAACTAGTTGAGGTTAAGGGAGCCTTGATGGTGTGCTGCCCCTGGCTTGAGTAGGCGTCTCTACTAGCATGCATCGTGATTGCTCTGCAACTCGATAGAACACCACCTATTAACAATTTGGCCCCAACATTCAAGATGAGTGGCACACCACTATGGAGGGACATATTTGATGCAAGTGAAATTGTTAATGAAATAATATTAAGTATTGCAAGATAAATGATAATATACTTACCATCATGTATTGCTCCCATGTCAAAAAGGTGCTCCGGGCATCCTTTTTATTCTTCCTCTCTCGGAGGTACTGAGCGTGGAAGTCGATAGCGGCTTGAATGTGCGCCTCATAATGCATGTCAGTGACAAGCTTCTTGGCGGCTCTATTGTTAATAGCAGTAGCCTCATCCACATACCACTCATCACATCTATAAAAATCCTACATATAGATGTAAAGAGAACATTATGTAATTGACATGTGAATAGTATTGACACATATATTAAGAAAATAAAGTTACCCAGAGCTCAGCCCTAACTCGGTCGGCTAGGTGGGGAAATTGTCTCCATGTCTGCTACCATGGTTTGAGACAACTATTTAGCAAAAAGTTACAGGAAGAAATTGCTCAATTTAGCTAAAACTCGCCAGACATCCTCGGGGACATAGCCACGAATCATGACCGGGAGAAGCCGCTCAATCCATATGTGATAGCCATGACTTTTGAGTTCGTTTATTCACAGAGTACCTAGATTAACTCCCCTCTTCAGATTAGCTGCATAGCCATCAGGAAACATCAAGGTTTGAAACCACTGAAGTACTTCCCTCCTCTGTCCCCTTGTTAGAACAAAATCGGACTTTGGCTTCATCCAGGATTTCCCGCTTCTTGGAGGTATCATGTCGAGCTTGGTTTGTTGCATATAGTCGCTTGATCCACTTGGGCCTTGACGTTGTCTTTCGTCTTCTCAGGAATGTCCATGATTGTGCCAAAAATGTTCTCGACAATATTTTTCTCGATGTGCATCACATCAATGTTGTGCGGAAGGAGAAGATCATCGAAATAAGGAAGATTCCATAAACATGGCTTGTGAGTCCATGCATGATGCTCACTATATCTGATAAAACCATCTCCTTGTGTATTGATTTGCAAAGACTCTAATTGAGCACGAACATCAACCCCAGTCATTTTAGGTGGTGCTGAGTCTATAACAGACCCACCTTTTGTAAAATTATTCTTATCCTTCCTAAATGGATGGTTTCGAGGAAGGAATTGTTGGTGCTTGTCAAATGAGGAATATTTTCCACCCTTGTACAGCCAAATGAACTTCAGAGTCGACAGACAAATCGGGCATGCGAACTTCCCATGCACGCACTAGACGCAAAATATCGCATATGCTAGTAGGTCATGTAGAGAGTACATGTACTAGACATGCATTCTGAAGTTTGTCTTTGTAGATCGGTCATATGTCAACACACCGTCTTCCCATGCACGGACCAAATCATCCATCAACGGCTCCATATACACACTCATATTTTCCCCGTGTATTCAGGCCCTGGAATTATCAAGGACAAGAAAATGTTCTGTCGTTGAAAGATGACGCCGGGAGGAAGGTTGAGGGGAATAACAAACATTGGCCAACAACTGTATGCGTCTTCCATCATTCCGTATGGATTGAACCCATCTGTTGCTAGATCAATTCGTACATTAGGTGGCTCAAAAGCTTTCTCGGGATGGAGCTGATCAAACTTTTCCACACTTCTCCATCTGATGGATGACCTAGCTTTTTAGGGTTGCAACGAATCCCATTTTTATGCTATGTCATCTGTTTGGCAGATTCCTCGGTCATGTACAGCCGTTGGATCCTCGGTACGAAGGAAAGGTACCGAAGGATCTTCACGGGAATTGAGAGTTGTTTTTTCGCACCATCAGCGGAGTCTACCTCAAGATACCTAGAGGATTTACATTTCACGCAGCACGTTGTGTCTACGTACTCTTTCCTAAATAAAATGCATCCGTTGAGACAAGTATGTATTTGCTCATAAGGCATCTTAAGTGCACGGAGGACTTTCTTTGCCTTGTACATGCTCTTTGGAAGATTGTGACCTTCTGGAAGGAGGCTACCAACAACCGTCAGCATAACATCGAAGAATTGTCGGCTCAAGCTAAACTGGGACTTGATGGCCATAAGTCGCGCGATTGCATCCAGTTGAGAAACCTTAGTGTGACCATGAACCAGTTGCTTTGATGCGGACAACATGTCATAAAATGATTTTGTTGTTGGCTCCGGCACATTCTCTTCACGTGCTTCATCAAAATGTGCATCTTCAAAGTCATCTAGCATGAATCCAACCCCTCCCTCATCATCGTCCATGCGCTGTCGCAACAACTCATCTCTAGAATGCTGGGACTTACCATGGTACGTCCACTCACGATCATCCATCTTGTACTAAACTAGGAACCAACACCCATCACTAAAAGAAAATAGAGAACTTCTGTCGGTCAAAGCCGACGGAAGTTAGGCTAATACCAATAGAAGAAGCTAACTTTCGTCAGCAAAAGCCTGACTTCCATCGGCATTTGGCTGATGGAATCGCTTCGATGGAAGTTAGCTAACTTCTGTCGGCCAAACCTAGCCAATGGAAGTTACCAGGAAATCGGTAACTTCCGTCGGCCAAATCCTAGCTGAGGAAAATTACTTTTTTTGTTTTTCTTTTTTTCTGTCGATGGGCCAATAACTTCTGTCGGCTAATGTTGGCCGATGGAAATTAACTAAAAAATCCAAAAAAAATAAAATACTAGAATGACATGTAATCTATTATTTGGTTCCACCTTTCTTGTACTTGCATTATCTAAAAAATGTATTAACCACAATGTATTATACAAAACTCGGTTTAATACACCAAGCTTGTCAAGTCGATATCAAACATTGAAGTAACATGTAAATTAGAAAATACTAGACAATTATAGATACAGATTAGAGTACACCAGTTGCAAATTAGAGTAAGGACACGCCAATGTTAGGACATATAACAGGGTAACATGTAATTATTAGTTTCTAATAGCTGCTCTGATTGGTGTAGCAAACTTCTTACAACTTTGCAAAAATATAATTTATAGTCATTTTATAAAGTGTTTGGAATCATAAAAGCCACAAAAGAAGCAATTGAAGGAAGACACACAAAAGAAATCTCAATGTTGGAGATATGTAGGTGGTCCTGTGTTGTTCCAGGTATTTGGGCTGCAATGTTCATCAACAGCTGGTAAAGTTACAGACTTACAATATATCAATCTATACTTTTATATAAGCAACTATTTAGCTAGGCAGACACCATGTTGTCAATGTATAGACAAGACATTTCACATTTCAAACTAAATGGTTGATGTCAGACAATTGTGGCAATGGTAGAATTTAAAATGTTTCTTTACAGTATGTGTCCAATCTGAAGCAAGTGAACACCATACGAACAAAAGTGTGAATCATAAAAAAATTATCACATTGTTATGAAACACTATAAGGAGTGAACAATCGCATGAACAAGAATATATTTTAAACATCAACTGCAAGACTAGATGATATATAATTCATGAATTCAATGGGAAGAACAACAAATATAACGAGAATGCACATTAGTAATATTGTGTAAGCCCAGTCCAAAGTGAAAACTAAGTTCAACCAAGTTTTGGCCAAGATTAGCAAATATCAGAAAATGAAAATGATGGTTGGATACCAATCAGTAGCAAGAACATAGAAACTCTGATCTCACTGCACAACCAATAGCAAGAAATTGTGCACGATTACACAACTTGATAGGAATGAGCAGCATGAGAATCTGAATAGTGTTTGTTTACTCTGTAAATAAGCATCCTTGAAGTTGTAAAATACACTGTTGATCAAAATTCGTCGTGATTTTTTTACGTGGTCGATTACAAAGCTAATTTTCCATCCTTAACATATTGCTATAGAAAATTAGAACCACCATTACCACACACATCCGTCACAAATTGAACAAGATGAACCAAATGGTAACAAGAAGAGTATGTTTCTAGCTATGGTAGGGTCACAAAAAGGATGTGTTAAGTAGCAGATCACAAGTTGTGGTAAAACATAAAGAACAGGAAGGAGGCATGGGAGGAGTGTGGAGCTCACCGGAACGGGTCATCGAAGCTCGGAGATGCTTCAGAAAATAGCGACGGTCGTCAATCGATAGGGATTGTTGGGAGATGCTGAGGCGGGCGACGGATGGGCATTGAGGTGATGGCAGGGAGCTGCGGAGTCGGGACGGGAGGCGTTGAGGCAACGACGGGGAGTTGCGGCGGTGGGCAGCAGTGGAGAGTTGTGGAGTCGGGGACGGGAGGCGCTGAGGCGGCGATGAGGAGTTGCAGTGGTGGGGCCGGGATGTGCTGAGGCGGCGACGGGGAGTTGCGGCGGTGGGCGGTAGGAGGCTCTGAGGTGGGGAAAAACTAGGGTTGCGAAAAAGTAGGGCGCCCAAAAATTTATTCTAGAGAATTATCTTTCGTCGGCCCGCACATGGCCGATAGAAGATATACATTTGTGCGGGAGCCAGCGAAAGGGTGTGGGGCAAAAATTTTAACTTCCGTCGGCCTTGGTGTAGGCCGACGAAAGTTAGTGTTTACTTCCTTCGGCTTGATCGAGCCGACGGAAATACGTCATCTTCCGTCGGTTTTTCGAAAAACCGACGAATGTTAAATTAGCCGATGAAAATGTTTAGTTTTCTTGTAGTGTGTGTTTAGCGGTTAGTGAGAAACGAGATGCATCTAATAGTGTAATAGGTAATGATACATCCTAATAAAACCAGAGAATGCGTAGATTGAGCTCATTTTCATGCTCCATTCCGATCCCACCCAAGATTTCGGCAGCACCTCCCCGCTGCTCTCCAAACACACGTCTAGGCAATATGCCAAGAGGATGTGCATTCGGAGAACAACGGGGAGGTGCTGCCGAAACCCTGGGTCGAATCAGAACGGGGCATGACAATGAGCACAATCTACGCATCCTCCAGCTATCCAAACGTGGACAATTCGAAACAGTTACGACCACAGATATACAAAGACATGCATATTCCGAACTGTAACTCTTCCGAATAGGAGACGGCTAGGTTACGTGTGAATAACTAGAAAAAATTTAAATTGTTGACAACATCTTCTGTCTGATACATAGAAAATCTAGCATCCATAAATAGGACGGCACGATGGCCATCATCCACATACACACATCACGACACAATGGCCGGCATCCACATACACATATATATATATCAAGGCACGATGGCCGGCATCCACATATACAAGATATTAATAAACATACCAATTAAAACATAAAAAGTATTATAATGATTATATTAAAATTTCTAAAACATGTATATTAGAACAATATGGCATTGTATTTAACATGAATTAACATGGCATTTAACATGGCATTTTTAATAATTAAACATGGAATTAACATGGCATTTAACATGGAATTAACATGGAATTAAATATGGAATTAACATGGCATTTAACATTTCATTTTTAAACATTACATAGCATTAAAAAATTAAATACCGGCAGCGGCGTGGCTGGTGGCTAGAGGAGGTGGGGCCAAGGGCGTCCGGGGTGGGGGCGGAGGGAGCGGAGGGGGCGTTGGGCCCGGCGACCAGAGCGAGGGGGGTTGCCGGCTAGGGATGGAGGGGCGGTCGGGGTGAGGCTCGCCGGCGGCCGGTAGCAGAGTTGGCGGCTGGGGGCGGAGGCTGCGACGTCCAGGGTGGCGGGGCTATGCTGGGGGCCGGAGGCGGCGGGGCTAGCTCGCGCGGGAGAGCTGGCGCGAGGAGAAAAATGGATCTGGGTGTAATAAACAGTGTGCCCAGATCTGTGTTGGTTTAACCCTAAAGGGGTCTTTGCCGAGTGCCAAATTGGGAAGGCACTCGGCAATGGTTTTTTAATTTTTTTTAAAACTGACTTCGCCAAGTGCCACTGCCATGTCCACTTGGCAAATATATTTTTTATTTTTTTTAAAAACCCGTTTTCACCGAGTGCAACTGCTACGTACACTCGGTAAACCCATTTTTTAAAAAAAAATCTAAAAATAGAAATAAAGTACTAAAAAATTCCAAATTTTTCCATGATGTAAGACACACTACGTTTTCATCATAGAAATAGTTATAATTATAAATAAATATTTAACTATCAATTTGTTTCGAAACTTATAGCTATTCTCTCACTCAACTCTAAAACTTCCTGCAAGAATCACTGGTTTCTAAACATCGCGCGTGAAAAAATTCTCAAAATATTTCAATGTTTTACATATTGTTGGGGGAAAATATCCCATCTTCGGGGTTATTGCCAAAGCAACATGAAGACAGCCAACCAGTTCGAAGATAGTCCGAAGGTCATCTTCGAAGGTGGCTTGGAACTTCGTTCGGAGTCCGAAGACTGGCATTGGTTCGAAGTATATCTTCGAACCAAAGCTTTCCAGGATCTTTTCTGCCAGCTAAGATGGAAGACTTATCTTCTATCCTATTAGATTAGTCTTTTACCATTTTAGCCCTATTAAGGAAACCGAATAGTTTCCTTAATGTCGGTTGTAATAGAGGGGTAAATAGGTCTTTTCCTTAATGATTAGGCCTATAAATACCCCCCATTTCACCCTGTAATAGGGACCGATTACAAGTGAATCAATACACACTTTCGAACTATTCTAAGCTATTATCCTTTCGGAGGCTTAGAACAGTTTGCTTCACAAACACTTCGTTTGTTAGTTTCTTTTCTACAGAAACCTGTTAGCGTAATCTTTTACGCCAACAGTTGGCGCCGTCCGTGGGGAGCCTAGTCCAAAAAACTTCGTTCTCTACCAACCTCTTGCATCATGCCTCCTAAGCGGAGTGCACCTCGCAATCCCACTCGGAGGTCCTCTCGGATCTCCGGAGAGATACCCTTCGACACAGTTGAAGTCGGAGGGTCTTCGACTATCCCTCCACCTCAAACTCCGCAAGGGGCTTCTATCCCTCGAGGATACGAAACCTCTCCACCAACCCCTTTTACACTCCGACCGCCCGGAGCCACTCTGCCACCCTCCATTCCGATCGGAACTGATCATACCAGTTCTCAAGACCCGGAAGGTCCTTCCGGAGGAGATGAAGATAGCCTTGGAGACATGGCCACTCAAATGGCCAATCTTCAAGCCGAGGTAGCGAGGTGGCGACAGGAGGCTGCGAACAGGCTTCGCCCTCAAGCCACCCCAGCTATCCCCGAAGTGCACGAAGACGACGATCTTGACTATCCCGAAGCCCCGGAGAACGCCTCTTACGACAATGAATCTCCGTTGCATCCCGAGCTTCAGAAGGTTCGCTTCGATCCAAGGTTCAAAGCTTCGAAGCTTAGCAAGTATGCCGGAGACGAAGATCCCAGTGAGTTTGCGCGTTCTTATGCCCTAGCAATCGAGGCTAGTGGCGGAGACAGAGAAACTATGGCGAAGTGCTTCCCGTTAGCCCTTGAAGGAGTGGCGTTGAGATGGTTCTGGTCTTTAAAACCAGGATCAATCACGACATGGTTACAGTTGAAGAAGAAGTTCATAAGTAACTTCCAGGGTACCTTCGTGCCCCCCATGTCGACTGGAAGCCTTTTCCAAGCGAAACAGCTCCCCGGAGAAACATTGAGGCAGTACTTCAAGCGCTTCGCTCACACGAAGTCGCAAATTCGGGGGCTCTCCACATCTTCGGTGGTTGATGCGGCTCGGGAAGGCGTCAGTCATAAAGGCCTTCTGGATAAATTGCATCGGAAGAGCATCACCACAGTATCACAGTTGATGTCGTACTTCGAGGAGTACTCGAAGTCAGAAGAAGGTTGGCTTCGGAGGACTACTGCTACTTCGACAGTGTTGACAGAAGTAAAAGCAGAGGTGAAGACTTCGGCTCAGCCGCAAGAACCAGTCCCCGAAGTGCAACATGATAGAAGAAGAGGGCAAAAGCACCCTCGCTCTGAGGTCTTAAACATTGCACCCCCGCAGAAGTTTGCACCCAGGGCTCCACAGTCTGCAGGGAACAAGTCCAGCGGCTGGAGGCCGCCAGGGAAAACGGCTGGCAAGGGCCAGACCCTTTTTTGCTGTATTCATGGAGAGAATCGAAGCCATGCAACTGATACCTGCAAGGCTATTCTTACCCTTCGGGGAGAATACTTGGAGAGAACTTCGGGTCGAGGTAGTACCGACCGAAGTCCAGCAGCAGCAGTGCGCTCGGAGCCGGTCCAGGCTGTAGCGCGAATAGAAAATTTTGATGCTGCAAGACATCCTCCGGTGGCCAATGTTATGCCACCTCCGAAGCAAGAAGAAGGGCAAGATAGAGGGAAGAGAGTAGTTCTCCCTATCTCCGGAGGAGGTACCCTCGGAAGCATGTCCAAGAGACAGCGAAGAGAGTACGTCCGAGAAGTAGGCCACATTGGGACTTCGTCATCTGCAGCTGCAATGCCGGAGTGGTCTCATGTTCCAATATCTTTCTCTGCGGAGGATGCAGCTGGTATCAAGTTCCCGCATGCAGATCCATTGGTTATCACTGCTGATATTGCCGGAACTGAAGTCCGAAGGGTGCTAATCGACGGAGGTAGCTCGGCAGATATCATATTTGTACAAGCCTTCGATCAGTTATGCATTTCCCGGAAGCATCTTCTCCCAGCGGCTCGTCCTCTGCAAGGCTTTGCAGGACCTCCGCTAGATGCACTTGGCCAGATAGGCCTGGAAGTAACCTTCGGAGAAGGTTTACTAGCCCGAACTGAAGAAGTTATTTTTGATGTGGTGGATGCCCCGTATGCTTATAATGTTATCTTTGGCCGAGGCATGTTGAATCAGTTCGGAGCTGTGGCGCATCACAATTACTTGTGCATGAAGATGCCCACACAATCAGGAGTTCTGACAGTCTTCGGAGATCAAGCCATAGCTCGGAGAGCAGAATATGGTCATGGTCCTCCTCTTGATCCGAGGCAAGTAAACAGTGTCCAAGAAAATGGAGAAATTTTTTCAGCCTCCTCCGAAGCTTCAAAGAAGTCATTTCCAAGACCAAGTCCCGAAGGAGAGATTGCAACGAAGGTCATTGTCAAAGATGGTAAAGAATACACTTTTCAATTTGGTAAAGATTTACCTCCCGAAGTTGCAACTTCCTTGGAAAAAGTTGTAGGAGAAAATTTGGATGTCTTCGCCTGGTCTGACGAAGATATCACCGGAGTCGATCGGGATATTATTGAGCACAGCTTGCTTGTAAACCCGAAGGCCCGGCCTGTTCGACAAGGGCTCCGGAAGATGTCCGCAGAGAGAGCTGCTCTAGCTAAGGACGAAGTTGAAAAACTGTTGAAGGCTGGGATTATCAGAGAAGTGGCCCATACAGAATGGCTAGCCAACCCAGTCTTCGTCAGGAAGAAGTCTTCCGGAAAGTGGCGCATGTGCATTGATTTCACATCTTTGAATAAAGCGTGCCCACGTGACCCCTACCCCATGCCCCGAATTGATCAATTAGTTGACTCCACTGCAGGTTCGGAGTTACTAAGCTTCCTTGACGCCTATTCCGGCTATCATCAAATATGGTTGAAGCGCGAAGATGAAATCAAGACGAGCTTTGTAACTCCTTCGGGAGTTTTCTGCTATGTAAGAATGCCCTTTGGCCTAAGAAATGCCGGGGCTACTTTTTCAAGATTAGTTGCTAAGGCTCTAGGTCATCAACTAGGTCGCAATGTGGAGGCCTATATGGATGATATTGTAATAAAGAGTGCTTTAAAGCACCAACATAGCCTAGACTTAGCAGAAACATTCAATAGCCTTCGGGCATGTGGGATCCGCCTTAACCCCGAAAAATGTATATTCGGAGCTAAGGCTGGAAAGTTGTTAGGGTACTTAGTTTCAAGCAGGGGAATTGAAGCTAGCCCTACTCAAATAACTGCGCTGCAGAAGATGGCTCCTCCGGAGAATTTAAAGCAAGTGCAAAAGCTGACTGGACGTCTAGCCGCACTTAGCAGGTTTTTATCAAGATCTGCGGAAAGGAGCTTGCCAATCTTTAAAGCTTTGAAAGGGTCCGAAGATTTTGCATGGACACCGGAGTGTCAGAAAAGCTTCGAAGATATTAAAGATTATCTCAGCAATCTTGCTACACTTACGGTGCCTATTGCGGACGAAACCCTACTTCTGTATCTTGCAGCCACAGGCTCAGTAGTCAGCGCAGTCCTTGTCAGAGAAGCTGATATCAATGGGAAGTTGGTCCAAAATCCTGTCTATTTTGTATCCGAAGCATTGTCAGGAGCGAAGACAAGATACTCCGAACTTGAGAAATTTGTTTATGCTCTGATAATGGCTTCGAGGAAGCTAAGACATTATTTTTTGGCTCACAATGTAATTGTACCAACTTCGTATCCTTTAGGAGATATGCTCCGAAGCAAAGATTCCACTGGAAGAATTGGAAAGTGGGCAGTAGAACTAGCACCCTTCGGCATATCTTTCCTGGCAAGGACAGCTATCAAATCTCAAGTCCTAGCAGACTTCGTAGCAGAGTGGACTCCACCTGCGAAGTTGACTCCGGAGAAATCAGATGACGGAGTCTGGACTATTTACTCCGATGGGGCTTTCCAAGCATCCGGAGCAGGCATTGGGGCAGTATTAATTTCTCCGTCAGGTCAAAGAGCAATGTACTCCGCAAGACTCAACTTTAAGTCTACCAATAATATAGCGGAGTACGAAGGAATATTATTGGGACTCCGGAAAGCACGTGCTCTAGGGGCTACAAGGATAATTATAAAAACAGATTCTCAGATAGTAGCAGGGCACGTAGACAAAAGTTTTCAAGTCCGACATCCACAGCTTGCAAAGTACTTAGAAGAAATTCGCAAGATCGAAGCACATTTCAAGGGTATTTCCATTCGGAGTATACCAAGAGCTGAAAACGTGCAAGCGGACATTTTAGCGAAGGCTGCTGCCGGAGCTGTGGATGTGCCTGACGAAGCTTTCTATGAGGAGCTCAATATACCTTCGGTGCCACAAGTTGCTTCTGCAGAGATTCTCTGCATTCCTAGTGCAGATTGGAAGGATTCAATCATAGAACTCTTGCAAGGAGGAACAAATTTGCCCGAAGAGCCCCAATTGTCAAGATTAAAGCTCAGAGCAAGAAACTATCAGCTAATCAGTGGTATATTATACAAGGCCGGAGTATGTTCCCCTCTACTCCGATGTATATCTCAAGCCGAAGGCCAAGAAATTCTTCGAGAAATTCATGAAGGCCTTTGTGGAAGCCATTTAGCCCCTAGAGCTCTGGCAGGAAAAACACTTCGCCAGGGGCTTTATTGGCCCACAATAACAGCTGATGCGGAGAGCTTGGTCCGCACTTGCCAAGGATGCCAGTGGATGGGTCGACGGAGTCATCGCCCACCAACAGCTCTTCAAGTCATTGCTCCGGTATGGCCTATGGCCAGATGGGGTATGGATCTAATTGGTCCCTTTCCGTTAGCAAAGGGAAATCTGAAATTCGCAGTGGTAGCTATCGAATATTTTTCTAAGTGGGTCGAAGCAGAGCCCTTAACAGCTATCACTTCGAATAATGTACAGAAATTCTTCTGGAAAAACATTATTTGTCGGTTCGGAGTGCCTAGATATCTCACAGTTGATAATGGAACACAGTTCGACGCAGAACCCTTCAGGAAGTTTTGCGAAGACCTAGGTATTCAACTATGTTTTGCTGCAGTGAGACATCCTCAGTCAAATGGAGCAGTTGAGCGAGCCAATGGAAATATCTTATCAGGGCTAAATCGAAGAATAGTAGGGTTGTCAAAGGGACTGTGGACCGAAGAACTTCCGAAGATTCTGTGGTCCATTCGGACTACGCAAACAAGGTCCACAGGTTTTACTCCGTTCAGACTACTATTCGGAGATGAAGCTATGACTCCAACGGAGCTCAAAGGGGGCTCACTTCGCAGCACCGAACCAGACATCGAAGAAGAAAGACAAGCTTCGTTAGATTTGTCAGAAGAGACAAGGCTTCGAGCTGTAGCTAATTTATCAAAGTATCATCAGCAGACGAAGACTTGGTATGACCCGAAGGTTAAGCTCAGCGAGTTAAGGCCGGGTCATCTTGTTCTACGAAGCATTATAGCACCAGGGAAGTTAGGCAATAAATGGGAAGGTCCATATCTAATCGTCCGCTCGGGGCGCCCTGGTTCATTTAAATTAGCTAATTTAGAAGGTGAAGAGTTAGCACATACTTGGCATGCGGAGCACCTAAAGCGATACTTCGCATAAGGGCTCCTTGTAATTCGCTTGTAATCACCTCTAAATTAATAAAGCATACACCCGGTGGTTTAACCTTCCCCTTGACGCTCCTAGTCTCCCGAGCGGACGCGCTGGGACAGAAGTCGTTCGAGAGGGAAGTGTTATCAAGCTGGGATGTATTTCCGGACTTCGTACCCATAAAGTCGAAGCCTCCGGTGTGGGGGCTGACATAATCCGGAGCCCAGGCCATCGGCTTGTAGGCATCCGTAAAAGAGCCCAAAACCACACTCTACGGAGTCCAAGCTTCGGCTGGTAGACTTCCGTAAAAAGAGCCGAAGGTGGCCAAAATCTACGGAGTCCAAGCTTCGGCTGGTAGACTTCCGTAAAAAGAGCCGAAGGTGGCCAAAATCTGCGGAGTCCAAGCTGCAGCTTGTCAGACTTCCGTAAAAAGAGCCGAAGGTGGCCAAATTCTGCGAAGTCCAAGCTCCGGCTGGTAGACTTCTGCAAAAAAGAGCCCAAGTGGCCAAATTCTGCGAAGTCCAAGCTCCGGCTGGTAGACTTCTGCAAAAAGAGCCCAAGTGGCTACAATTTCTACGAAGTCCAAGCTCCGGCTGGTAGACTTCTGCAAAAATAGCCGAAGGTGGCTACAATTTCTGCAAAATCCAAGCTCCGGCTGGTAGATTTCCGCAAAAAACAGCCGAAGGTGGCTAAAGCAAAGCAGCATTTAAGCCATGAGCTTCAAATGATTGTTCATATGCGTCCAAAGTGACAAAATTTTTTAAGACATTAAAGTGTCCTGGAAGTTATCTCAATTGATCTCTTTCATGAAATAAACAAAGGTACCAAGTTACCATTCTTCCGATTACAGATAGTCGAAGACATTTCATAAGATTTCAAAAGATCTTTAAATAACAGAGGGGCTCCGAACCCCCAAAAAATTGTACTCCGAAGTTTTTTCTTTGCGCATAACCATCTTCGAATACAGTTCGAAGTTGCTTATACCCAAAGAGGGGCTAGTAAATATGGAGACAATTTTAAATCGGCATTCATTATCAAAACAAATGTATTTACAAATTACATCATGAAAAATTGGTATCTATACCAAGAAGGAATCGGAGACCTCTTCGGTCCCGAGAGCTAGGGGTGGAACGACTAGTTCCAACATCGGAAGTTCTAAGAACTTTACGTTTAACTCTCTTCCTCCCCTTCGAAGCTCTAAAATCCTTCTGCTCTTGTTGAAGTTCGGCCCAAGTTCGAAGCCGCTCGGGGCTTCTCTCCCAGCTTCTAAGATCTTCAGATCTTTTATTTTGGGCTTCACCTTCGTCTCCGGACCAATTAGTGTCTTCAGAAGACGAGGTGTTTGCGTCGCTCTCTTTATCTTCCTCTTTAATATAAGACAATATGTCTTTGATTATTTCGGGCGCAATAACGCCGGAGTCATCTCGAGGGATAAGAAATCGAGGACGCTTATAACTTTTTAGAAGTTCGAAGGTGTTCCACAGTGAGCGAAGTTCGCTGTTAAGCTCTAACACTTCGATATCTTCCATAAGAGGCAAAGCCTAAAAATATGACAAACAAGATTTTCATTGATAAATATTTACAAGCATCAGCTTTACATAATCAAAAAATCCTAAATAATCCTAAACCTGCGGGTTCGGAGGAGGCTGACTGCTCGAAGCTTGGCTCCGAACTTGCTTTTGGCGTTGGCCTTCGTCAATCCAAGCCTTGATCGCAGATCGACCTTCGGCTCTCCATGAAGTCTGGAAGGCTCGCCAAGCAACAGCTACACCTTCGGAAGGTTTTAAAAGTCGGTCGTCGTCGAAGATGATGGAGCCCTGTGCGCTCGGAGTGATTGATCGGCCCAAATCCTCGTAGTAGCGAAGTATTCCAAGGGCAGACACTTGTCCGGAGAGTTCTCCATAACGTATGCCTGCCGTCTTCATTTGCTTCGCTGCTCCTTGGATCCTCTTTAGCCGGCGCAGCAGAGTTACATTGTCATCCGAAGGTAGTGATCCAGTAGTACCGAAGTACTCCAAGACACCTAACATTTGTTCAATGACCTCCGAAGCCACCTTCTCCGACTTAACCTTTTCTTCAATAAGCATATCCTTGGCCGAAGTTGTTTCAGCTAAAACTCCGGAGATTCGAGCGTTCTCCGTAGTCAAAGCATTCTTTTGAGTTCGGAGTTGGCCAGCCTCTTCTTGTAGCCTTACAAGTGCGGAGTCCTTCGCAGCATCCTCCGTCCGCAGTCTTTCAATCTCCGCTCGAAGCACAACTCTTTCTGCTTCGAGCTCTTTCCTTGCAGCTTCCAAACTTTGCCTAGCCCTTCGCTCTGCTATTATCACATTGTCCATTTGAGATACTCGACCTTCGGAGAAGTTAAGATTTCTTTGAAGAGTTTCGTTCTCTTCCCGAAGTTGAGCAATTTCGTTTTCATTCGACAAAGCTGCAGCGCGGGCTAAGACTGCTTGCTAAGAAAAAGAAAAACGAGAATAAGAAATTATTCATATATAATTCATTATTTGGTTCGAAGATGCTTTATACCTGATAAGCTGCTCTTTCCACAGCAAGGTTAAGCTCCGAACCCTTCACTCTGCTTAAACGGGCTACCAGTTCTGTTTCCCCGACTTGGCGACTGGCTTCACCCAAAGGTTTAACCAAAGTCCCAAGTCCGGTTTTATCCTCCAAAAAAGGAGTTATGAGAGGAAGCAGTTTCGAAGCTTTCTGGTCAGCCCTGCTTAGCGAAGGTCCGGAGGTTTCTTCCGAGGCCCTTGGAACTTCAGAAGATGGCCCCCCCTCAGTCGATTCACTTTCGTCCGTTGACTCAGATGAAGTCGATCCTTGAGCTGGGAGGGGCTCGATGTGTCTTTTTCCTCTTCCAGGCCCCGGTAGAGCAACTCCCGGTTGCGGCCCCGAAGTTGTCGAAGGTCTTAGAGTTGTATCTTCGAGGGATACTTCGACAACAGGAGGCTCTGAAAAACCAAAAATATTACACATTGTATAATTTTGCAAAAATTGATAAGAATTAAGCAAAATTTACCTTCGATATTCTCTGGAATATCGAGCACCGGGCTGATCGGAGGATCATAAGTGTAGTCCTCATCCGAATCAGCCGTTAAATCTTGGGCTACAGGAGCATCGTCCTGAAGAGCCCTCGTTACTTCTTCGAGAATCGAAGCCATAGTGACTTCGACTCCCCCTTCATCCACTGAAACTCCGGCCTGAGTTGTGTCTTCCTGAACTATCGAAGTCATTGGTTGATCAGCATTGTCTCCAGACTCCGGTATGTTCGCAGGCACTTCGGCTTCATTCACACCCATAGGGGCTTCGTTTTGTTCTCCCTGGGTATCCGGAGCTCTTACTTCTTCGATGTTGGTTTGAGGCTCCGGAATACCTGCAGTGTCTTCAATGAGAATACTTCGTTGAGCTGCATCTTCGTCAATTAATCTTACTAGTAAAATACCTTCGTCTTCTTTAGAGCTAGAAGCCGAAGCTCTTGAGCTCGAAGGTGCGAGGTTTTTCGGCTTCCGAGCCACCTTCTTCGTCGGAGTCCTTGCGGAGCTGGATGCTCCAGCTTCGGCTACTCTCTTCTTGGGTCCTTTCTCTTGAGGCACCCAGTCCATCAGAGGGGGCGGAGTTAACTCCAACATTCCCCATACTCTGTTGGATCGCTCCCAACTTCCGACTAATTTGATTCGCCATTCCTTTTCTGACGGAGTTGGAGCACCCAAGATCTTCTCCGAAGCCCTTATAATTTGCTCTGAAGTAATAGGGGCTGAAGAAGCTAAAAAATAACTCAAGTTAATCTTTCTTCGAAGTAAATATGTATTATGCATGTTGGTTTCGAAGTTACCTGCAGGGCTCGAAGTATAGTTTATCTTGCGAAGACCGCCTTCCGAGTCATCTTCGAAGGCGATAGGCCAGTTGGCCATCAACGGAGGAATTTGGAGTCCGATGAACTCTTCGGCTAAGTCCCGCATGCTCAACCTTTTGCTGATTTTCTGAAGCAAGTTGAGGCGAGCTTCGAGTTGACCTTCGTCAGGTTGCACTAAGGCTTCCTTCCGGAATTGGATTTCCTTGAGGGGACCAGCCAGAGGACTACCCACTCCAACTTCAGCATAAAACCACCTCAGAACCCAATCGGTGTACCATCTAGCATTGATGGCCTTGGCAGGGAATTGCAGTGCATATTCATCACGAAGCCTAAAATTGATGCTTCCGAAGGCAACCAATACTTTTTCACCTCCGGAGCCTACGGAAGTCTTCGGCTGACAAGTTGCTCTATGCAGTGCTGCGAAGACTTCAGCCCTCCCCTCACAACCTTCGGCTCTCAGAGCCCATTCGAAGATAGCTAATCTAGCTACGGCATTCGGAGACAGCTGGGGGAGGGTTACATGAAACAAGTCAAGGACTTCGGTCAAGAAATCTACAGCAGGGAGGCCCAAGCCCGCTTCGAAAAAAGCTTCGAACACCACAACTTCTCCGGGTCTCGGTGATGGAATTGATTCTTTGCCCGGCTTCCGAATCATTACCCCATTGCTAATCTTACCCCCTGCTGTGATTGCCAAGGACTCTCTTTTGCAGGTCGAAGGTCCCAATTCAAAGGACTGATCCAAATATTTGGTCGATGGAGGGCACAGACCTTGGTCATCGGGGATTTGGGGATTTCTCCCCCCTGCCGCCATGGACATTGCCGCCTGCCTTGAAGGTGCCGTCGCCAATGTTGCCGCCGCTGCAGCTGCGGCTGCCTGCTGCCGAGCCAAGATCGAAGGCGGCGCAGATCCTTTGGTCTTCACCATCGCGATCGCCGGATTACTCAGAGAATGGGAACTAGGGCTCAAGAACTCGAAAGTTAGGGCTCAAGAACTCAAGAACTCAAGAACTCAAAAGGCTTTTGACTGGGAGCGAGCGGTGAAAAGGTAATCGAGTAAGTTCCAGAGTTCTTTATTTATAGCCTAAAACTTTCCGTTTGTTACCGTTTGGGCTCTGCCCTTTCGCATTCCCGCCTGTTATTTTCCTCCGAAAATAACGCCTCGTATAACTCCGTTAGAAACAGAAACTAACGGCTATATTTTCTAAGTCTAAAAAGACTTTCAAACTTCCTGAGTCAGTTCTAAGATAGTTCGAAAAGTAATTACCTTATGACTGATTCGAAGTTCATATATTCATGTATTTCGGAGATAAAACAAAAATCAATAACCCCTATGATTGGTTATCTTTTCTTTCCGTATACTGCTCTCCTAACGTTACAGGTCGAACGGAGAAGCGTATTCGAGGGGCTACTGTTGGGGGAAAATATCCCATCTTCGGGGTTATTGCCAAAGCAACATGAAGACAGCCAACCAGTTCGAAGATAGTCCGAAGGTCATCTTCGAAGGTGGCTTGGAACTTCGTTCGGAGTCCGAAGACTGGCATTGGTTCGAAGTATATCTTCGAACCAAAGCTTTCCAGGATCTTTTCTGCCAGCTAAGATGGAAGACTTATCTTCTATCCTATTAGATTAGTCTTTTACCATTTTAGCCCTATTAAGGAAACCGAATAGTTTCCTTAATGTCGGTTGTAATAGAGGGGTAAATAGGTCTTTTCCTTAATGATTAGGCCTATAAATACCCCCCATTTCACCCTGTAATAGGGACCGATTACAAGTGAATCAATACACACTTTCGAACTATTCTAAGCTATTATCCTTTCGGAGGCTTAGAACAGTTTGCTTCACAAACACTTCGTTTGTTAGTTTCTTTTCTACAGAAACCTGTTAGCGTAATCTTTTACGCCAACACATATTATACGTATGATATCATAACACCATGTCAAGTTTGAAATTTTTTCAAATGTTTTTTAATTGTTTAAAATCAAAACACCAAGAATGTGCATGTTGTCGATGGAGTACCTTCATCGTGACCCATTAAATTTTCTTTACATTTACTATGAAATGCATAACTTAGCTATCAAAATAGAAGTATGATTTTTCAAAAATATTTTGTTGATTATTTAATTCACTTGTAGTTTAAAATTGGGATCTATCAATAAAAATCCTATAAAGAGATCTAATTAACAAAAAATAGCAAGCTAGCACTAAAAAATGCCAGTTTTCGGTATGGTATAAGATACATTGGGTGTTAGTAGTACAAAAGTTTTAAGTTCAAAAAAAGATTTGAATAACGACTTGGTTGTAAACCTAACTCATTCCATCCGTAAACTGCTAAACCTTCTTGAAGATTGTCTAATTTCTAAAGATCATACATGAAAACTTTATAGAAACATTATAAAATTTTTACCAC
This sequence comes from Zizania palustris, assembly GCA_019279435.1. NCBI lineage: Eukaryota > Viridiplantae > Streptophyta > Magnoliopsida > Poales > Poaceae > Zizania > Zizania palustris. The sequence goes on along the minus strand of JAAALK010000288.1, from coordinate 48,413,112 downwards.
AGTATATATGTATGATATAATGACACCATGTAAAGTATCATATTTTTTAGGATTCAATTTAATTTTCTATAATTAAAAAACTTGGTGCTCCATGTTGCCGCCCTGGTGTTGTAAATTAGATTTTTTTAATATTTAGTTATATGTAGTGCTAAAAGATTACAAATAGACTCATGAACATAAATATGTTTTTTCTACAATTTATTAATCATTATTTCATGTACAAGTGGTTGAAATTTGACCTACTTCAAATTAAATCCTAGAAACATGGTTAATTATTTAAAAATAGCAAAGTCACACAAAAAAAATATGAAACTTTACCATGAATTAAAAAATATTGAATTATCCCTACTATATTAAAGCATCAAGTTCTTTTGTCCGTGTGGAGTAGCCTCCCTCACTTCCCACGTACGCAGCGTAACAACCGCCTCCTCGCCCTCCCTCTCCGCACGTAACCGGCACTGCCCTTCCTCCCTCTCCGAGCACAACTGTCGTTGCCCCTCCCTCTCTTCACTCCACAGATATGGCCTCAGCGGTTGCTGTTGGGCCACCTCTAGCTATTTCCTCGTGTCCCGAGCTAGGCGTGGTTGTCTTCTTCCGCACCACTCGCCATGGCCGCCCTCCCCATGTGTCGATGGTGGCTGCAATTCCCTCTCAGCTCGCTCGGCTGGCGTGGCCACTTGGCATTCTGCCGCTCCCTCTGGCCTAGCGTTCCAAAGACCATCTTTCTACCATTGCCACTGAAGCAAATGCTTTCTAATGAGAACGATGCAGATACGTCCAGACCTAGAAATAAGAAATCAATCTAAAGATAATGGCTTTCCATCGGGAATAATCTGGCATCATAATGGTGAGGCTCATTCAAGGGATCCTCTAGTAGCTCCTCTGCAGGATGATTGTTGTAGCAAGGGGCAATCTAGCTCGTCACCTGTTGAGCTATTGGAGTATCGAAATCAAGACCACTACAGCAGCGAGGACGAAGCAATGTACTCAGTAGAAACCATGGAGCAGCAGGAACATTCCAAGCCCTAGGGAAGAAGCATGTAGGGAGGAATCAGAGTTGTGTCACCTACAAAAGGTGGAGCTCTCCAAGGACATCAATGATTCAAAATGGAACCTTGAGAAAGCAGCACACACTGATCCGGTGATCCATGCACGAAAGACTCACTAGCAGAACACGGCTCTGCCACAGAGGAGTCATGACTATTTTGAGCCCATCAACAGTGTCCTCAGCTATGAAGAATAGGAACTCGATGGGACAGCAACAGCCAACAAAGCCCCAGAAGTGCATTGTTCAATCTTCTCCAAAATGGATGTTTTGATGGTTTTCTCCTTTTGGTTTCCTGGTGGAAATGATAGTGTAGCATCAGCACAATATGCCGATTTCTCTGGAAATACATGTGCTCATGTTTTATCCTCAGCGCTTTTCTGTAAGTTGAAACTCTCTTCCTTACTATGTTCTCATGATCAAATATGTTCAAGGCATCATGTGTGAGTTGTTGCTAAGTGATGTATTTCATATTTTCATATGTAGGCTGTCTGGATATAAATTAATATAGCTTGTATGGTAGTCGTGAGTTTACTTAATTGAAAGCTAAAACTAAACATTTCCACTACTGCCAATTCCTTTTTAAGCCAAAATACGCTTCTACTATACTTTGTTACCATCAACGGGATTGATGTGTATGCTACTTTTGTTTGATATTGTTAGAATTAATCTTGTTGTTAGTATTTTATTTAGTGCAAATTTAGTGGGGTGATTAGTGGAGTGGTTAGTGGAGTGAGCAGTGGAAGAGTGCGTGTGAACGTGGCTGCATGCATGCAGTGTGTGCTGCGTGCAGTGAGTGATGAAAGTGGTGTGCATGCAGTGTGTGTGCGTGAGTGCAAGTAGTGGAGCATGTGCGTGCGTGAGTGAAGTAGTGGTGCTGTGTGCGTGAGTGTGTTTAAATAGTGCAGCAGGTGTGCTGTTTTTTGGGTGAAAAAAAAGTGCAAAGTGTAGTGTGTGTTCTTGTGTGTTGTTTTTCCTCCCTGTGATAGCGTGAGTGTGTTGTGTGAGAGGAGCTGGGCCAACAATTGGTATCAGAGCCAAGTGTGTGTGTTGCAGAGATGTCTCTCGATGGTTCCGTGTACACGCCGCCAGCTCGTCGTAGCAGCAGCAGTGGTGGCAATGGAGGCGACGGTGGCCAAGAGTCGATCGTGCAACAAGTGAAGGAAATGGGGGTGACTCTCCGTTACCCCGTGCTTGCGGAGAACAACTACGGGGTGTGGGCGGTGAAGATGAAAATCTTCATGCGTGCGCAAGGTGTGTGGGCAGCAGTGGAGGGCAATGAAGCGGTCGACGACAAGAAGGACCAAATGGCTCTCGCCGCCATCATCCAAGCGGTGCCGGAGGCTATGGTGCTAGCCATCGCCGAAAAGGAGACGGCAAAGGAGGCTTGGAACACACTCAAGGAGATACACATTGGAGAAGAGCGAGTTCGGAACGCGAATGTACAGATTCTCAAGAGGGAGCTTGAGAGGATGTACATGGAGGATGCGGAGACGATTGGTAAGTATGCTACGAAGTTAACCACAATTGTTAACAAAATTCGTGCACTTGGTACCAAGGTGGAGGAGACCACCGTGGTGGAGAAGCTTTTGCATACCGTCCCCGACAAATTTCAGCACATCGTCAGCACCATCGAGCAATGGGGCGATGTGACGAAGATGACAGTGGCGGAGGCCATTGGACGCTTGAAGGCATATGAAGCATCCATGGCAGGGCGTCGACGTGACAAGGTGAGAGATCAACAGCTGCTTTATGCGCACAATGAGCCACGACTCACGCGTGCTGAGTGGGAGGCCATCGTTGCTGAAGAGAAGCGTAATGGCGAGGGCTCCGGTAGCAACGACGACAAGAAGAAGTACCGCGGAAAATTCGACAAGTCAAAAGTGCGTTGCTATAATTGTCAAGAGTTTGGGCATTTCGCTGATGAGTGTCCTGAGCCGAAGAAGAAAAGGGCTCTTCATGTCATAGCGGACACTGATGATGAACCGACGTTGCTGTGATAATCAATGGGAAGATGTTCAAATAAAGACAACAAGATTAGGGGGTGATTGTTAGAATTAATCTTGTTGTTAGTCTTTTATTTAGTGCAAATTTAGTGGGGTGATTAGTGGAGTGGTTAGTGGGGTGAGTAGTGGCAGAGTGCGTGTGAACGTGGCTGCATGCATGCATGCAATGTGTGCTGTGCGTGCAGTGAGTGATGAAAGTGGTGTGCATGCAGTGTGTGCGTGCGTGAGTGCAAGTAGTGGAGCATGTGCGTGCGTGAGTGAAGTAGTGGTGCTGTGTGCGTGAGTGTGTTTAAATAGTGCAGCAGGTGTGCTGTTTTTTGGGTGAAAAAAAAAGTGCAAAGTGTAGTGTGTGTTCTTGTGTGTTGTTTTTCCTCCCTGTGATAACGTGAGTGTGTTGTGTGAGAGGAGCTGGGCCAACAGATATTACTCTGCAATATTAATGCATTATCACATCTTGCATTGGATCAACCTTTCAAAAATAAGCATGTTCATGTATGATGGCTGATAGATTACGGATATGCACAAGTCCATGTTGCTTTTTTTTGCCACATTTTGTTCTTTACTTACGATTTCAAGTTCCAGAATGAGATTATGCAGTATTTTGTACTTACGATTTCAAGTTCAGCTTAATTGAACGCAAAAAAGAGAGGAAATGCTTTGATGATTTGAAGTCCTGAAAACCACTGAAATTAGTCTACTTGGGACAAATCATGTCTTTGTACTTAATTATGTGAAGGAGGAAAAATGCTGGCAGCTTAATAATTACACTAGAACAGGAGAAGCCTCTACGAAAGAGGCTCTTGGTGAGGTACATTCTGAAAATACTGCATTGATATTAGTTAGTTGGAGCTTGTAGATCCTTACTGGAGCCTCATTGATTGCTACAAATACAGGTCAATTACGGTGCAAGTTTCATAGAATATTTTGCCTAAGAAGAAAAGCGCATATATGGTGATATTATTCCCCCTACTCAATCTGATCGCAGATTATTGGTTCTAAAGCAGGCAATATGCTAATACATTTTACCTTTTTTAATTATGCCCAAATAACTTTAATCCCAGTCACTTAATTAGGTTGTTTTTCATTACACATTATCCACCAGTTTATCTTGAGCCCTATATCAATTTCTAACTGTTAAAATATAGATGTCTTGTGTAATTTTATGCCACATGTATAAATATATAAATATGTAATAGTACTTGTAATTAGTAGAGATAGAACCAATGACTAATGTTAATTAATGCATAATTGAATAGGTATCTATGATTTGTTTTGGATAAAAATATATCATATTGTTTCTTATCGTCATAATATTATTAAACATATTTAAATAAATATCATACTATAAATAGATGTTTACCATTAAAATAAGACTTTCCGTTGCAAAGCACGTGCATACGACTAATAACTGTAAAAAAATCAATTTCAAAACATGTTAAAATGTGACATGGACTCAAAATGTGTTTTCACATAAAATAATGGGATTGTTTACATTGCCGAGTGTCATGTTAAAAAACACTCGGCAAACACAAGGGTTTGCCGAGTGTCCGTTAGTGGCACTCGGCAAACCCTAGTTTCCCCCTGTGCTGTTATAACGATAGTAGGAAACTTGGGGCAGCGGGATTTTTCCACTTGTTTGCCGAGTGCCTTATCCGTGGCACTCGACAAACAAGTTTGTCTGCCGTGTGTGATATGTTTGCCGAGTGTATTTCATGATACACTCGACAAACTAGGGTTCGACGAGTGCCCAAAGGAATGCACTCGACAAATCTTTGGCACTCAGCAAACGTGCTATTTTCGGTAGTGATTGTTGACGTGTGTGAAACAATCTATCATAAAAAGTATATTACTGATGCATGTCATTTACCCATCACTAAAGCTTCATTACTAAATATAAATAAATATAAATAAATAAATACATATGAATATAAATAAATACTTGTCACTGTATATTACCGATATGCATAAATTACTACATGTTGCAAAAGATACACCTATATTGATGGCCAGCATGTTGACCTGTCACTATATCGACCGATTGATATAGACACCTATCGTCGATCTGTAGTGATGAGTTAAATATTGGCTGACTCGTCACTAAAAATATACATATAGTGATTAGTATTTATCTGTTGTTAATAACTACCATTTACTGATAGGATAAGAATGATGAGATATAGGCTAGTGACTAATAATTGTTTCTTTGGTAGCGTGGATGTCTTATATTTTTACAGGGCAGCAGGTTGCCAGACATGCATTTAATTTGAGAGTAAAATCTTATATGAGACTTGAATTCTTCATTATTTTGGACTCATATGACGTACAGCATGGATACATCAAACGACAGTGGAATTGAAGCACACCGTCACACAGATCGTGCACAGCACAAGAGAAAATGATGTCGACGCATCACGCATGCAGCGTCAAGTCAACTACAACTTGCATAGGTCTTGTTGTGATTGCTGAAGTATAAATCGTCGCACGACGCACTGACTTTGTAAGTCATTGTGTGCAGCAGGCCGACCTTGAACCACACCATCGCCATCACCACCAAGTTAAATGGCGTGATGGTCTTATTCCCTTCGAACTACTCATGTCGCCAGCTCTCGTTCAAAATCTGCGCCGTCACCTCCACGTGCGCCTCGGATTGAGGCTGCTGGACAAGCAGCGGCGTCGCCGTCGACGCGTTCCTCCCGGCGTCGACTCTGTTGTTGAGCTGGAAGTACTCGGTGTTGCCACACCAGATCATGACGTCCAGCGTTTCGTATTCCACGGCGGCACGCTTGCTCGTGTTGTTGGCCACCATGGTCAGGCTCATGAACAAGCCGCGGCGACCGGAGAAAGAATGACACGGCGATGACGAGGGCAATGGCGGTGAAGGCTCCAGCGAAAGCGCCGAGGATGGACCGCCTGGGATGTCGACGTATCTGGTCCATGGCGTCGACCATCATCTTGACAGCCTGTGTTCTCCAACGCATGCTGTTGCTACAATTAAAAGACCACCAGCAAGCTCAACTAGCCGCTGCATGGATTCCATCGAATAAATAAAGCAAGCAAATTCTAACAAGAATTACATTCGAAATTTCGAATAAAGCAATTACTACCTCTGCGTATAACTTCGATTAGGACCACGAAGTTGGCCTAACAAATCATCCGCCTTTAAGTAGGCTGCGACATGTGACCAGCAGAATAAGTTCTTGCCGCTAGATTAGCTGCAGAAACGCTAATTGCAACAGGAATTACATTCGAAATTTCGAATAAAGCAAGCAATTTTTAGCTGTGCGTATAATTTCGAATAGGATCATTAATTGAATTGTAGACAGAGGAATAAGATTGTGATATTACCACAGAAATGGTTTTTAGTAATACGGATTTAGTAATAAATAAAAGACATGTGTCAGTAATACACTTTTAGTGGTAAGTTGTTCTATATACGTAAGTAATGATATCTTATTAGTAATGGATCGCAATAGGATTTGTCACTAAAAAAGAGGCATCCTCATTAGTGACGGGTCATACAGTGACTCATCACTCAATATTGTCATAGAGTGACGGTCTATGTAATGGTAAATACATGTATTGTAATGATATACGCCAAAACATAATAAATAATGGTGACATGGAAGTAATTTATCTTTAAAAAATATTTTTTAAAAAAAGTTAAACAGGGTAAAATATGAAAACGGAGAAAGTATTGTGCGCTTTATTGCCTATGTAAAGGGAGAAATATTGGTACGTTAGATACTGTGAGTCTATATATAGTCGGTTAAATTCATTGATATATATTGTAGCAATGGGTCAACGTGATGCATATAAAAGGATAAGTACAGGAGGTGCATTGCGAGCCATAGGTCGAATCATAGGTGCTCAACACATGGGTGGCGACGGCAAGCGCACCAAGTTCCCATGGCTGGGCGTGGCGCGCTACGCGGTAGCAATGTTGCTCGCGGTGGCCGTGGTGGCGACCATCGTGATGGCCATCACCGTGGTGCTCCGGCCGGCCAAGCTGGAGCTGTCAGTGGTCAACGGTGCGGTGTCCATGGATCCGCAGCAGCAGTCGACGACGACGCCCCAGTTGGTCAATTACAAAGTGATCCTCCGTGCCTTCAACCCCAGCGGCCGTGCCGTAATCCACTTTGGTAGAGACAACGTCGTCAAACTATACTTCACAGCGCCGTATTTAGAGTTCCTCTCCTTCAGCATACCGACGTTTGCACTGCCGCAGAAGATGACCCACCTCGTGATAAAGGCGGGGTCCTTCGAGGCCAACAAGCTGCCGGGGGAGCTCGCTGACCGGCTCTACAATGGTGAGAGTGAGCAGGTACTGGTCAAGGCCACAGTGTCGCTGAGCTTCACCGTCGGCAGGGCGGGCAAGCGTAGCAGTAAAACTTCACCTTTAGCTGCTGGCCAGTTTCCATCGCCAGCTTACCCTATGAGGTGTCCGCCGGCACCGACGCATCCTGCAGCCAAAGAGCCAACCATGGGGCAGTCACCGCGCAGAATCAAACCTGCTTAGGCAGCGATTGCTTCTCGCCACCGCCGACAAACCAACCCTGCAACGGCTCCAATAGAAATGGGTGATAACTGCGTCTAATTTGGAGATTATCATGTCAATCAATTTATAAAAAAGATCGAACAAATAATATAATTGCACTTCAAAAACATCCATTGCATGCTTCCATTACAATTCATCTATTTATCAGCGTCATTATATTTCGTCAATGCTTGGTCTTATATCATTTTATATGTTTCTGATACATATGAACATACTGTAGTGCTCGATTTTCAGTACTCACCGTCCTGCCCTGTTTATAACTGTTATCACCTCCCGAACAAGGCTTCTCCCTGACGTAAGGAAAAAGGTTCAAAGGGGAGAAGAATTAATTCTTTTTGGCGAAATTTGTGTTAGAAATCAGTTAGCTGTTAGGAGCAATCAAAAATTCTACATTCCTTTCAGATCTATTTTGTGCTTTGATTTGCAACAAGAAGAAATTCTCTCGACCCAGGACACTCTCTACTTGAGTTTGGGGCTACGATTCTATTCTTGAGGGGAAATATCTCATGTCACAATTATGGCTCATATTAAGAATCCAATCTTGATGTTGTTAATGCCAAGATTTGTGTAGGACCGAAACGGGCAATCAGAGGGGAGGGGGTTGAATACGCGTCTTAACAAATTCTTTCGAATTGATAACCTTTTCTAAACACCCAACGCTCCTCTAAAATAACAAACAGATGCAAATAAGATTTTACGACAAAATCTCAAAGAAAACAAGTGCTATCATTCTCCTGACAGATATGATATGATGCAATAGTATGAGAGATTATAAGCACTAAAAATATTATAGCCTTCAAAAACACACTGATGTCCTGCTTGAAAAGACAACAGTACAATGCACACAAGGTATATTACTAAAGTTCACAGATTAGACAAATAAATCATCGAGTGATAAAAAATTATCCAATAATCACAGACATTTCATAATAAACAAACTAAACTTTCACAGTGCATAAGAATTTAATTAAATGCTATAAATAAATGTGCTTGTAGATGATTTAATAAACACTTGACGTGGACTAAAGACACATAGATATATCAATGAAATACTTGAGGTAATTTAATCACCCCCAGAATATTTAGTTGAAAATTAATGCAAGCACACGCAAAACGAGGAATGAAAAATAGTTACTGTTTGGCTGGATGACTCATGTTTACTGGGCCTTGTAACGAACAGATTTCGTGCATGTGGTACGCCCTTTCAGCCACTATGCGCTGCTCCCTTAGATCCTGATCCGAAGCTTTAGTAGCGACTACGACTTCGCCTCAGGAGCGTTTGATCTTGATATGATGGTTTTGAGCCAAAACCGACAAAGCTTCTCCTGATCACCGACATGTGTCACCAATCCGCGAACTCGACCGCCAGCAAGTCTGTCCTGCTCTCGATCCCTCAAGTCGCCTTGTCACTTAAACTAGCCTCCCTTTTGCTGACTTGGTCAACACACTGTCCTAATCATCCGTTCATCCATGTCTTGTTTCATCTTCACGTCTACGCCTGAGATCTTCTTAACTTCACTCGGCATCCTTGACCGTCTAGCATCAAGCTCCCCACTTGACCCCTATCACCCACCGTTGACAGTTGACTCACATCTCAACCTTGCATAACATGAGACAAGCAAAACACGAATCACTATACAAGATGCACACTGATCCCATCAGTGAACCCAAACAACAAACACATGTCTAGACCACGAATTATCAGTGAACCTAAATAACAAACACACGTCTAGACAATGAATCAGGCAAACTTGTCAATCACTCATCACAAAGATAAAAACATAGTGCAAACCCCACTTTTTTTCTCAATCTCCCCCTTGATGAGTGCATTGACAACTCCAAAAGAAACAAAGATGAATGTTGAAGTTCAACACACAAGTGACCATAAAAACTCAAAAAGAGCAAAAATTGTCACTTGATTTTTAAAATTCTCTCCTTTGACAAAAGATTATCCCCTTCGACAAAGCAAAACACTATTTTTATCACCCTTTGGCAATGCAGGCATCAAGGTGATAAAAATGATGCAAAAAGAGGTGTGAGGATGAATGTATATGCAAGCTTCTGAAATATGAGTAGCAGCAATTATAGTACAAAACCAGCATTTGCCTTGAATATTGTCTAAAAATATTGCATGATAAGCCTAGATGAATCATATCCAACGAAAAGCAAGAACAAGCATTTTCAAGATTTAGTTAATAAAAGCATCACCACTTAGACTAGCACACTAGACATGGTAAAACATGAACTGCAAAGGCTAGCAAATACTACCCAGACGTGCATTGTCAAAACATGGAGCTTCAACAAACTTGTAAATATGCAATATTTTCAAGCCTTTTGATCTTTTTTCTTTTTGATTTTAGTGCCAGGAGTTATTCGCTTGTCAACCTTATGCTAACCGATCAAGCCAAATCTAGGTTAATTAGAGACCATTAGAAGCTTAAAGAATTAGCCATGGCATACACTATAGTGTCCCAGATCATACCAAAGTGATATGGTAAGTAGTCCAAAACAATGTAGTGCAACAAAGAAAACCCACCTAGATCTTTTCAATACCAGCACAAAAGGCATGTATATCAATTTCATGATTTTTATCAATTTCCAGTACAATATTTCCATGAAAAGCATTAAAATGTTCAAGTTGCATGTTTGCCTCCAAGTGTAAAGAACTTAGCTACCAGACATATAAATATAGCAAAAGCATTCAGCCTACTCATGCAAGTTACTAGACTAAGTAGTGATCATGTTTTAAATTTTCAGAATTAAAAGCCATGCTCATGACAGATATCAGACATATTCAAGAGAGCAAAATCAGCATGGTTAAATATAATAATTCAAAGAGATATACAAACAAGTACATGTAAAATCAGTTAATCATATGATAGAAGCTTATGCAATGACACACAACTTACCCTCACAAGATGTCAGAAGTATAACACACACCAATCTCTCCTCTAAAAAATGCAAAGTAAGAAGCATCAAGAGGCTTGGTAAAAATGTCAACATATCTCAATTCAATATCACCCTTCTCATTGTGGTCTCTCAAAAGTGATAACACATATCAATGTGTTTAGTTCTAAAATGTTGAACTGGGTTGTTGGCTAAGCTAATGGCACTAGTGTTGTCACAGAAAAGTGGAACACATTTAAAATCCAACCCCAAATCACGCAAAGTAGAAACCATCCTCAAAATCTTTGAGCAACAGCTAGTAGCAGCTACATACTCAACCACAACTATAGACTGTTCAATGCTAGACTATTTGCGAGAAGACCAACAAACAAGAGAGGAACATAGAAAATGACAAGTACCAGATGTACTTTTCCTATCAATTCTACAACCAGCAAAATTGGCATCAGAAAAACCTTGAAGGCATAAAGATGATGCAGAATACCAAATGCTAAATTCAAGAGTGTGTTTTAGGTACCTTAGCATGCGTTTTACCGCTTGACGATGTGCTGCCCTTGGATAATCCTAAAAACAAATGCATAGACATACTGCAAAGTGTATGTCCGGCCTCATAGCCATCAAGTAGAGGAGGGAGCCGATCATGGTCCGAAACTCCTTCTGATCCACTTCTTCTCCATCTTCATCGGAGTCAAGTGCTACTAAGGTAGCCATAGGAGTAGCAAGTGGCTTCGCATTGCTCATATAAAATCGCTTCAACATGTCCTTAGTGTACTTCGTCTGATGCACAAAAGTACCTTGTTTGCTTTGCTTGATTTGCAAACCAAGGAAGAATGTCATATTTCCTTATTTTGCAAACCAAGGAAGAATTAGCAAACTCGACCACAAGTGTATTAGAAGAGCCACCAAAAATAATATCATCAACGTATATCTGAACAAGGAGGAAATCATTGCCATGCTTCAGAGTAAACAGGGTTTTGTCAACAGAGCCCATTTTGTTACCATGCTCAAGCAGAAAGTTCCTAAGTTGTTCATACTAGGGGATGGAGTTTTGTGGCCCGCTGATCGGATCGATGGCTGTCGTCTGCAAGTTCAGCACTAAGGTTCCTTTGGGCACCATATTCGCTTTCATAAGCCTGACTTTCGTCAATGATTGCATGAACCAACTAGTTCCCACCACACTACTCCATTGCGGGCGAAGGCTTCACTTGCGCCGTCGGTAGCACCTGCTTAACCAACAACACAGGTGTCGCGATGGACCACCTCGCTGAAGACACTCTCCAAGGATCGTCTGCCGGGGTCCTCGACACCCAAGCGGATTTTTTCATCTTCACCAACTATAGAGGGTGCACCATCCAACACAGACGGTTTTTCACGATCACCAACGACCGATGCCATCAACCGACCTCTCCGACCGCTCGGGCGCCTCCCATGGATGTCGTCATGGTAATCACTGGAGCTATCTCCGAGCAAGAACCTTTTGATGGTGATGAGTCCAACGCATACCACCGAGAACGCTGGAGGTGAAACTCTGCCAAGCGTGATCAGCGTGCCAGAGCTCAAGAAGGACCAGGAGTCTAACAACAAGACATACATGCTATGTACACTGTAGCCTTTGAAGGTCATGATGTGTATCGGACACCTACCGCCAACCTCGTCGCCATCGAGAGATCTCGGGCGATGCTCCTTGACACGCCTTAGCTCTAGAGGGCCTAGGCTATGTCCCAGTCCGCTGCGGCACAGCTAGCGGAGCTGTCACTCTCTCTACCACCGCCATCACCATCTTAGAGCCGCCACTCCCTGCTGTACAGGCCAGGGGAGCATGGATGACCAAACAAGCGCGAAGGAAGCTCGCTCATTGGAGACACCCATCAGATCATTAACGCCCGCAACCTCCTTCTTCGTCAACAACAAGGATGGGAGCGGAGGGAGCCACGTCGTCACGATCAGAACGATCGTGATCACGGGCCCCGAATGAAGTCCGCACATACTACCATGACCTTCGCCATCATGGTTTCCTCGCCTTCTCTACATGATTACGTAACGTCGAGTGGCCACGCCACATTTGGCCGACTGGTATCACTCCATATGACGGTAAAACTGACCTGTCTCAATGGTTGCGACTGTACTACACCGCCATCATGCAGCAAGGAGGAGATCTAGACGTCATGGTAAACTACCTCCTAGTCATGTTGTCCACTTCGTCTGTCATCTGGGTGGTCTCGCTCCTCGAAGGATCCATCAACTCGTGGGATGACTTGTGCGACGTATTCATCACCAACTACCTGGGGACATGGAAAATACCCACCTCCAAGCACGACCTACGCCAAGTTCACCAAAGAGATGGAGTGTCCCTACGAGAGTATATTCACCAATTCTCCGAGAAGCGCCACGCCGTCACCACCATCACCGATGCCGACGTGATTTCTGTGTTCGAGGATGTCTTGAGGAAGTTGTCCGAGTTGTTCTACCACTTGATCATGTATGCGTCGGCTAATCTTGGCCACATGATCACTGTCACCGAATAGTTCACCAGCGCTGAAGACACAAAGCAGGAGCAGATGATTCCAAATCCGCATGGCAACAACGAAGACCAGAAGGAGGAGGGGCATCACCGATCGCCTATGGGCCACCGATCACCCACGGCCCACCGATCGCCCACCTTCAAGGATCGCGCCGACCATGGTCGGCCTCGCCTTCCCAACAAGAAGAAGGAGATTGAGATTATGATATCCAATTGCGGCACTCGGCCACGAGGCTAGAATGACACGACCTTGAAGGATCTGCTAGACAAGCATTACATCCTCCACCCTAACGGCAATCACACCACTCGAAACTGCTTTCAACTGCAGAACCAGATGGTGAGAGAAGCCGAAGCATCCCACCGACTTGACAAGCATCGTCGGTGCAGCGACGAAAGATCCCACTACACCTACTTGGTCCTCAAGATCCCAGGACCAGGTGGGGCCTACTCAGTGAAGGGGGATGTCAGCACCTCGCACGCCTTCGAGCAGGACAGCCTCGCACTGTGTGAGGCCATGGACATGTCTGTTCGCATGATAGAGATACTAAAAGACGCCAAGACCGTGTCAGCCGACGGACTTGAGCTCCCGAGTCCTGCACCATCGCCGACTACATTGACGCCATCGCCGGCCGAGTACAAAAGTGTTCGTGCTGGATCCTAAATAAGAAAGCATGCTCATTAGCTTCCTCTGCTCCAACTCTGACATCTTCGCTTGGCAACCCTCCGACATGCTAGGTGTACCTCAGGCTAATCGAGCTTGAACTCCACGTCAACCCGACTGCATCACTGGTCAAGCAGAAGATGTGTTGCTTCACTTAAGACCACAAGAAGCTCATCAAGAAAGAAGTCACCCGCCTCCTAGCGGCTGGCTTCATCAAGGAGGAACAACACAAAGACTGGCTGGCTAACCCAGTCCTTGTGCAGATAAACAACAAAAATGATGAATGTGTGTTGACTACACCGACCTCAATAATCTATTTCCGATGGATCCATTCCTACTGCCGCGCATTAATCACGTCATCAACTCAATCGTCAGCAGCGCTCTCCTATGATTCCTAGACTATTACTCAGGCTATCATCAGATTGGCCTGAAAGAAGAAGATCAGAAGAAGACCACCTTCATCACTCTGTTTGACGCCTACTACTACACTTCCATGGCCTTCAGGTTGAAGAATGCTGGAGCCACTTACCAACGGGCTATTCAGCGTTGCCTGGCCGATCATATCGGTCGCAACATGGATGCTTATGTTGATGACAGGGTGATCAAGAACATGAAATTTGAAGACCTTGTCGGCAAACTCCAAGAGACGGTGAATAACCTCCGCAAATTTTATAGGAAACTCAATCTAGAGAAATGTGTGTTTGGAGTCCCGACGGGAAAATTACTTGGCTTCATCATCAGCCACCGAGGAATTGAAGCCAATCCAGAGAAGATTTCAGTAATCATGTACATGGTTAGACCTACCGACGTCAAACAAGTCTAGCGCCTGACCAATTGGATGACCTCTCTGGGCCAGTTTAATTTGCAACTCGGAGAGTGGGGGATACCTTCTTTCAAGCTGCTGAAGAAAGAAGGTTTCACCTGGACTGAAGAAGCAGACCGAGCGTTCGTTGACCTCAATAAGTTCTTGATGTATCCACCAACGCTCGTTGCACCAACTCAGGAGGAGCCCCTCCTCTACATCACCGCCACCGCACATGTGGTTAGCACTGCCCTGGTCATCGAACGGCCAGAGTAGGGGCTCGCCTACCCAGTTCAACGGTCAGTCTACTTCATATTAGAAGTCCTGGGGCCATCAAAAGTTCAATATGCTCAGGTGCAGAAGCTACTGTATGTCGTCCTCATCATCGTCTAGAAGCTCAAGCACTACTTCCAAGCTCACCTCATGGAGGTGGTCACCAAGTTCCCACTCGACGACATCCTGAGAAATCAGGACGCCATCGGGCGGATTGTCAAATGGCTTCCATCAACTCTCCATATTTCAAATTTTGATTTCATACATCATTGAAATTTGAGATTTGTTTACTTGTAAGCATTGTTATTGGAACAATAGCGGCTTTCTCCTACTCTATACCCATGATTCCCTCTAGCTGAGTCATTGGAGGGCCCCTCTGCTCCCGAGGGCTTAACAAATTTGTGGCTCTTAAGCATCCCCCTGGTACCTGCCACATTCTTCCTACTCTGTATCCACGATCAGCTTTGGCTGAGTCAGTGAATACCTAAAAAGGATGCTTAACGACTTCCCTCTTTTGGCAATCTCCTCTATGGGATTTTACAATCACTCACTTTGTATCTACGATCAGCTCTAGCTGAGTCAGGTCGATTGGTCCCAGAAGAGTTGCCGCCTTCGACTGGTCCCTATGATTCGTGCGGCCTATAACAGTGCGGTTCAAAAAGTGTTTATGCAACATGTGTTATCACTGCGCTAACGAGTTAGCATCATGGCCGATTGATCACAACCAGTCGGATTGCATACAAAAATATTGAAAGTGACTAAGCAGCGGTTGGTAATAGGGGAGCTACGCTAGCCGGCAAATTCAAAATTTCCGCCCTATGGCCCTAGGCTCATGCTCTTGTGAGATCATAGATCGGTACCTTCTAGCACGAGACGCACTCGGTGCAGCGGAAGAAGATGTTGGAGCAACACGTCTAGCCTCTCCTCGCTTTTTCCTTGCCATCCTTCACCGATCCAATCGATGAAGACGACGTAGTCGTTTGCATGTAGACATTCACAAGCATGGCTATTGGAGCAACACCTCCACGGAGTACACACGTATAGGGATGGAATACCTCTCATGGTAGCGTGCTTGCACCGCACGTGAGAGACGGGGATCCTTAACCTCAACATTTGAGATCAAGAAAGGAAGGAGAGAACTCTTGGGTGCCTAGATCTAATCTAGGCTTATTGCTTGCCCCAGGACATCCTTCTCCTCTCCTTATTTAGGGCTAAGAGCCCTTGGGACGTGCTCATCTCGAAACCCTAAAAACCATAATAGATCCAATCTATTTACCCACGTCGAAACTTGCGATAGGGTATTTTAGGTCTCCTGATAGAGTACGGCACGCAACAGATCCAATTTGTTATCGCCCACCTTGGAACTTTCGATACCATATCGGAACTTCTGATCAGTACAAAATTCACCAATTCTGAATTAGAACTTCTGGCTCGTCGGTACTTCCGATACCATATCGGAACTTCTAAAGCAACATTTGCTCTCTGTATCGAGACTAGAAAATAACCAGAACTTCTGATACTTACTATCGAAATTTCCGATCCACAGAATTTTCTTGGGCATATCCTTCAATCTCTCACTTGCACAAGAACCAATTATTTTCATGTATTCAATCCAACCCCTTAAGTGTGTGACCCGATAGATTCATACACCAACGGTTGTTCACCAGAAACCGTTTCTGACTCACTGATTGATAGCGGTACCTAGCAGCACATATTGACCCCCAAAAGCGTACAAAATCAAATTTTCATGAACCTTGATATACGCAAGCACTAGTCCCTTTACCATGCGCCGTTAGTCAAGCTCAAGGCGAGATATGTGCCACCCTTGTTGGTTAACTTGACATTTTCACTCGATCATGTATCGGATTCAAATCATGACTAACTCCTTATTCATAGTGGCATGGCCATGCACTTTTCCAATCAAATACCTCGAGGGGCCTAGAGACGTCTCTCCCCTTATTAGGAGGGGTAAATTCCATCTTGACTGCTCACATCCCAAGACATGTTTCATAACACACCTAAAAACAACCCTTATTACTACCCTGTTATAGAATATCATTAGGAAGCATCTAAGTGTATCACTACGAATTCTAGAATCAAATGATGATCTTAGGTGCAAGGACTCTGCAGGTACACCATTTGAGATGACAACTGTTGGCACATAACAATCTCATTAGTATCTCAAGTGGGTCTATCCAACACCATGTTCACTAACATGTGTCCACATCAATGATTTGACATCTCTTTATCTATGATCTGTGAAACACAATCATTAATCAGTCGGATGTACTAATCCATGTATCATCACTATCGCACATGATGATAAGATTAGGGACCCTTTTGAACAACATTGTCCTAAAGCATATAGTTTCACATAACAAGTCGTACTCATTAATTAAATGCAAATGATATTTATTCAAGGAACAAGATAACAATTATCCTCATACATCAGCATAGACTCTACTAGCACCTCCCACAAACACATGACTCACTCACGCAAGTATCTAATACCCATGGAGCTCATATGCGCCTCATGCTTGGGCTATAGAAGAGACATCGTCAATGGATCCGCCATGTTCAAATCCATGTGCACCTTCTAAATCTTCACTTCACCTCTCTCAATGATCTCACAGATCAGGTGATATCGTCGAAGTATATGTTTGGATTTCTGGTGCGATCTAGGCTCCTTGGCTTGCGCAATGGCACCACTATTATCACAATAGAAGTCCACTGGACTGGACGCATTAGGAACAACACCTAGCTCAGAAACAAACTTCCTGATCCAAACGGCCTCCTTCGTCGCTTTTGAAGCAGCGATATACTAAGCTTCTATTGTAGAATTGGCCATCGTCTCTTGCTTGGAACTCTTCCAACTCACTGCGCCCACCATTGAGGCAGAACACAAAACCAGATTGCGATCGAGAATCATCTTTATCGGTCTGACAGCTAGCATCTATGTAACCACTTACAACGAGCTCCTCTTCACCACCATATACCAGGAACATTTCCTCAGTCCTTCTCAAGTATTTGAGGATACTCTTTACTACAGCCCAGTGACTTTAACCTCAGTTCGATTGGTACCTGCTCGTAATACTTAGAGCATAGGATACATCTGGGCGTGTACAGAGCATGGCATACATGATGGATCCAATAGCGGAGGCATACAGAAACACATTGTAATGCCCTGATTTAATAAAACTGGGAATTTATTCAAATTCCATAGAAAATCAATAAATACAAGACGTTCATCACACGACTACGTACATTACGCCAATCAATCATGGTTCGTAGACCATATTATTACAAAAGAGTTAAATGAAAGAGAAACTAATAAAATAAATCCTCTAGATGAACACCTTCTTCTAGTCTCGTGACTTGACTAAGTCGCTACTCCAGACCTTCGCCCTCCTCGTAGTAGACTACCTCTGGTGGTGTAAGTCAACGGGGGTGAGTACAATCGTACTCAGCAAGCCACCGAATGCAATTATAATGCAAGGTAATAACAAGGAAGGTAGTGGCTCACTTTTGTGGAAAAGCATATTTGTAAAGCAATTAATGTGAACAAGTTATTAGTATAGAAATTTAAACATGTGTATGCATCATCTTCTAACTCGAGGGGTACAGTCAGCCCATTCTCGCTCAACAGTCCTTACATGCCATGAATAACACAAACATTCAAGCATTAGTAAACTAACTACGGGAAGTCACAACCCGCCCTTAACCGTGGGCTTGGCTTTTTGTAGGACCAAAAGTAGCGACCAGAGGGGGGGTGAATGGGCGCCTTAAAAATTCTTTCGAATCAATGGCCTGTTCCCAATACCCAACGCACCTCAAAAATACTACGCAGCAGAAAATAAACAGAAGGCCTAAGTCTAAAGGTTTCTAACCTAGAAGCAACTGATGGAAAACAGTGTAAAACTAAAGTGGTGCAACTAGGCAGATAAACAAGTTATAACAGGCCTAAACTTCTCAATGAGATGATCTAAGTATGTGTAAGATGAAAAGAGAAGTTACTGTCCAAATTTGTCTCCTGTTCGGAACTTGGCGAAGCCCCCTTCGCACGTCGAGGTCTGCTTCGGAGGTTGGTGACGAAGTCTGTCCGAAATGCCGAAGGTAACACTGTCTAGCCTAGTTCGAAGTGGTAAGAAGCGAAGTGTACTTCGGAGCGAAGTAAAACAGTGCCGGAGACTGGTTCGAAGTGTGTATTTCGAAGACAGGACTTCGAACACAGATTTGAACCAAGAGCTTCAGAGTAAAGTGACAAAGTCGGAGCCTGCTTCGAAGTGAGGACTTCGAAGACAAAACTTCGAACACACTTTGAACCGAGAGCTTCGAAGCACAACCTTCGAACAGAAAGCTTCGAACACAACGCACAAACAGACAACCTTCGAACAAAGAAGCGAAGTCTGTCACGCGACAGAAAAACAAGTCCGAAGCCAATGCTCTAACTTCGAAAAAGAGCAAGCTCCGAAAACAGTGGCGAAGAGTGACACGCTTCTAAGATAAAACAATGCGAAGCTAAGTGGAAAGGCAAGCTTCGAAGTCAACTCCGAAACATAACGAAGTATGAACTTCGAACAGCTAGGGCCGGAGTACCTTCGCACTGTCGAAGTGTGCGATGCTGTTCGTTCAGAAAAAACTTCGAAGCAAGCGACTCAGACACAAAAACCGAAGTTCGCAGATTGAGCGAAGCCTTTGAAGATATTAGACCGAAGCCAGCCTCACGGAGCTGAGGGGCTTCGAACAGAGAAAGATGACTTCGCAGAAACAGGCAAAAAGGCATTTACTCCATTCTGCTTCGATCAAAAAGGCAGTACAGTAGAAGGTAAAAAGCTGGCAGCAAGTACTGTAGCTACAGAAAAGTAGTACTACTTGCAACAGCAAGAACTAGTACTCAGTTTGTGAAGAACGGAAGCAACAGAAGAAGCTTCTCCTCAAGAACTAAATACAGCAGCCCGTATCCAACGCAATAACTCCCCAAACCAAACCAGATGCAACCAATAAATTCACCAGGGGCCAAAGCTTTAAAGCATCCAAAAGATTTGAGCCAAAATAATGCAAGAACAGTGAGGGGCAAGTCCTGGCGGCGCACACAAGAGAGAGAAAAATGAGAGACAAAGTGACCCAAAGGGTGGATTTGATTTCAGCACAAAAGGGTAGTCCAAACCCTAGGGATTGGGGTGCTATTTATAGGCAGCCCAACACTAGGAATATTCTACCAGCCCCTTAGGGTTTTTACAGACTTAAAAATACAGAAAAAGACTCTACTGCCCTTAGGAATTTTTACAGACACAACTGACTGACTGTGGGCCTAGAGTAACAGATGACATATCCGGAAGCTACACCTCTGGACAGTCGGATACAGAATCAACGGTTGTCAGTTTTACGCGGAAACTGACAAAGCCTCCACCAGCTTTGCACCAGGTACCCGGATTGGGCCGGCCCGACTCCGCAGCTCTCTCAGCCCGGCAATCGCTCACCGCCCGTGTACCTGAGTCAGTCCTGGTCAACAGCCCATTGGGTCTTCTACTGCTTCTGGCTCATGCACCCGGATTGGGCCAGCCCGACTTCGCAGCCTCCTCTGCCCGACAGTCGCTCGCTGCCCGTGTACCTGAGTCACACGCGGCCCATGAAACAGCAGATCTCCTCTCTTCTACAGTCCTCTTTGACTATCGTTGACAATGACTCATCACTTCTAGAGCCATGAGACCCACGCTATTCAGCATGGCTCCTCAATCTCCCCCTTGATGAGAGCATTGTCAACACTCCTCAATTCTAAGCTCTTCAGCACCTGTGAACAAATGTGAAACACGAAAACAAAATACAAGAAAAACAAAGAAGAAGAAAAATAAGGTAAAAGTTTAACCGTAATGACCAAAAGCCAAACAGAAGCAAGAAACGGTCATTATGGTTAACCAAAACACAAAAGCTCAAAATGAGTGCGATTTCAGAACAACAAGGATATCAACAGAGTAAGAACTCCCCCTTAAACTCTGATCCCAATTTTCTCCCCCTTGTTGACAAGTGAACTCATCAAGCACTCAAAAGAGACACAGACTCCCCCTGAAACGCAACTCCCCCTCAAAAAAAAATGAATGGAATGCAATTGGGGTGCAGGTGGAGTGTAGAAAGCATGCTTCTCAGATATGATTGACTGCAAATACAGTATCTAACAGGTATAGCAAAAGAAATACTGTCTAAGACACATGGCATGATCAGTGCAAGAGATGATATCTAAAGAAAGTCATTTAGCACGCATTTTTCAGTTTTTGCAAATAAAAGCATCACCACACTTTCCAGTAAATAAGCAAGGTAAAGCATGAGATGCAAAAGCTAACTGATATCTACCAAGATAAGCATTGTCCAAAAACAAAGTGCTTCAGCAAACTTGTTATCTTTTAAATGTTCAGGCTTTTTCTATTTTCCTTTTTCATTTTTGCCAAGGGTTATTTGCATGTCAAACCTTATGCTAACCGACCAAGTCAAGCCTAGGCCAGAACTGGACCATCAGAAGCTTAAGACATTGGTCTTGGCATACACTATACTGTCCTAGTTCATACCAAGGTGCTATGGTAAGCAATCCAGAACAATATAATGCGACAAAGCAAACCCACTTGGATCTTTTCAACTTAAGCATAAAAAGGTATGGAATTTTCATTTATTTTTGACTTTTATCATTTTGATAGCACATTTTCCATGTTAAAGCATAAAGATGTCCAAGTTGCATATCTGCATCTATGTGATGAACTAGCTGCAAGGCATGTAACAGATAGCAGAAGCACTCAGCCTACACATGCTAGTTACCAGAAGCAATGGTGATCATTTTTCAAGTTGAAGGCGCAAAAGCCATGCATATGACAGATATCAGACATATCAAGCGAACTGAAACAAAGCATGATCATTGACATGTAATCAAAAGCATGTACCAGCTAGAATGAGTAAAGCAGTTCAATCATATAACAGAAGCAAGCTCAAAGGTGTGATATGTGAATATGCAAGATATGAACACACACAAAAAGACTCAAGAAAAGAGTAAAGAGGAAAGAAAACTGACGCAAAATATCCTAGAAAGGATACACAACACCCAAATCCCCTCGTAAACGCTCAAATGTAGACTGATCTAGGGGTTTGGTGAAAATGTCAGCCAACTGATGATGGGTATCAACATGAATAAGGTCAATGACACCTTTCTCATATTGATCCCGCAAGAAGTGAAAGCGCACATCAATATGTTTGGTTTTTGAATGGAGACATGGGTTTTTCCCTACACTAATAGCACTCATGCTGTCGCAAAACAATGGAACCCTGGTAGGAAAGAGCAACCCAAAGTCTCGAAGAGTGGAAATCATCCAAACCATCTGTGAGCAGCAGCTGGCAGCAGCTATGTACTCAGCCTCTGTGGTCGAAAGAGCAACTCCAGATTGCTTTCGAGAAGACCAAGATACAAGGGAAGAACCAAGAAACTGGCAAGTACCGGAAGTCGACTTGCGATCCAACCGGCACCCACCAAAGTCGGCGTCCGAAAAGCCAGATAAATCAAGAGATGATGATGCTGAATAATAAAGACCAAGATCAGGCGCATAGGTGAGATACCTAAAAATGCGCTTGACAGCCTGCCGGTGAGACGCGCGTGGTGAAGACTGAAAACGCGCGCAAAGTCCCACGGCGAACTGTATGTCCGGTCTTGTTGCCGTTAAGTACAACAGCGAACCGATCATCCCTCGAAATTCCCTTTCATTGACCTTGACACCGCTCTCATCCTTGTCCAGACCCCCATAAGTGCCCATCGGGGTCATCTGCGGCTTCAATTCACCACCAAAGTCAAATTTCTTTAACATATCACGAGTGTACTTACCTTGGTGGATGAAGGTGCCGTCCTTGGTCTGCTTGATCTGGAGCCCTAAGAAATACTTGAGCTCACCCATGAGGCTCATCTCAAACTCACTGTGCATCTGCTCAGAAAACTTGGACACAAGAGAATCAGTAGTACCGCCAAAGATAATATCGTCCACATAAATCTGAGCGACTAAGAAATCTGAAGCATCTCTGAGCAAGAAAAGAGTTTTGTCTACAGACCCCATCACAAAGCCCTTCCCCAACAAAAATTGCTTCTACCGGTCATACCAAGCCCTGGGGGCTTGCTTCCACCCGTATAAATCTTTATGCAACTTAAAAACATGTCGAGGAAACTTAGGGTTCTCAAAACCGGGAGGTTGCCTAACATATACCTCCTCCTCTATGAACCCGTTCAGAAAAGCACTCTTAACGTCCATTTGAAAAAGCTTAAAACCCTTTGAAACGGCAAAAGCTAGAAGAATACGAATGGACTCAAGACGGGCCACAGGAGCGAAGGTTTCTTCAAAGTCAATACCTTCCTTCTGGCAATAACCCTGGGCAACTAGTCGAGCCTTGTTGCGCACCACAACCCCATCTTCACCTTGTTTGTTCTTGAATACCCACTTGGTGCCTATGGGGTTGCATCCAGGTGGCGGCTCAACCAATGTCCAAACCCGATTGCGGACAAAATTCTCAAGCTCTTCTTGCATAGCATTAATCCAATTTGAATCAGAAAGAGCATGAGAAACATCTCTGGGCTCAAAAGATGCAACAAACGCAGATTCAGCAAACACAGCGAGAGAGGCAGAAGAACGCAAAGTCCTCTCAGTCAAATCACCAATGATGAGCTCTGAGGGATGGTCACGCTGAACTGCTCGGGTTCCCTGGTGATCTGAAGTCACCTCACCGGAGTCAGCAGCTGGCACCTCTGGACTCGACTGAGGGGCTCGATCGAAGTGGAAGAAGTGATCAGAGGTCCGCCCTCATCATCAGTCGAAGTCACAGAAGGTGTGGGCTCTGCGGGGGATGCAGAAGGCCCACCCTCAACAGCAGCTGGAGTATCCTCATCTTCCTCGAAGATGGACTCTCCGAGCTCATCATCACCAGAAAGCTCAAAAGAAGGAGTCAAAGAAGGCAAGGACTCATCAAATGAAACCTCACACGTCTCGACAAGCAGCTGGGATTCGAGGTTCCAAACACGGAAGCCTCGAGAATGCAATGCATAACCAAAAAAAACACCATCCCAGCAACGAGACTCAAACTTGTCCAAATGCCCTCCCTTCTTGAGCACAAAGCACTTGCAGCCAAATGCTCGCAAGTGGCTAACCTTGGGCTGTCTGCCAAACCGCAACTCATATGATGTCTTACCAATGTAAGCTCTAAGAAAAATGCGGTTGGCCAGATAGCAAGCCGTGTTCATGGCTTCAGCCCAAAAACGCCTAGGAGTCCTGTGCTCATCGAGCATCGTCCTGGCCATCTCAACTAGCGTGCGGTTCTTTCGTTCCACAACGCCGTTCTGTGGGGGAGTGTAAGGAGAAGAAAACTGATGGTCTAGACCCTGATCACTACAGAAACTGACGAACTGAGAGTTCTTGAACTCAGAGCCGTTGTCGGAGCGAATTGCTCGCATTCGGCCATTGTTCTCATTCTTCAGCTTCAAAATCAGGTCATGGACAAATTGAAAAGTTTCATCCTTAGACTCCAAAAAGAAAACCCACGAGAACCGAGAAAAGTCGTCAACAATCACAAGTGCATACCACTTCCCACCGACTGAGCGTACCCGAGCTGGACCTACAGTGTCCAAATGTAAAAGCTCGCCTGGATACGAAGTCATCACCTGAGTCACAGGTGAGTGAGAAGCGGCAACCATTTTCCCATGACGACATGGATGACAAACTAGATCCTTCTCCATTTTAAGCTTGGGCAATCCTCGGATGAGGTCCATAGAGCTTAACCTGACTAGCAGATCAAAACTCAAATGGCCTAACCTCCTATGCCACTTCCAGAGCTCAGAAGAAGATCCAGCAATCAAACAGCGAGAAGGGCCAAAAGAACTAGAGAAGTCAATTCGAAAAAATTTACCGAAGGGTAAAATCTGACAAACCAAAGACCCTCTAGAATCAACCACAGAAGAATTGCCCTTCTTAAAACGCACTTCCAAACCATCCTCAAGAAGTTGCGAAACAGATATTAAATTAAAGTTCAGATTTTTAACCAAAGCAACATTCTTTAAAGAGAAATGGTCTGAGATGCTGATTGAGCCTATGCCACTTACTTTCCCTTGACCGCTGTTCCCGAACGTGATGTACTCTTTGGAGCTCGGGGGAGTGAGACTGGAGAACCATCTGCGATGTCCCGTCATGTGGCGAGAGCATCCTGAGTCCATGATCCAAACATCCTCCAGTCCCCGGTCCTGCACAATCAATGTCTGTAAGTGGGAGCAAATGGTCCGGCACCAGGTTTAGCAAAAGAGCTAAACCAGTGTCGAGCCATCTGCTCAAAAGATGGAAAGCGAAAACCATCAAAGGAGTTTGGACCAAAACGCGGCTCAAAACGCGGTCCACGGTTCTTCCTATCCCTGCGGCTACGAGGTCCAGAACCGTAGCCAACTCGGTCTGGAACTCTGCCGGAATGAACACCACCAACTGGAGCATGGGTACGAAAACCGTCTCCTCTACCACCACCTACACGACGCGGCCTGGCCTCCAGCCTCTCCCCGCGCCGAGGAACACGCAGTCTACCACCCTGCTGGTAGAACTGCTCCTGATCACTACGAGCCCTCTCTGCTCTCTCAACCCGCTTCCTCCTGAAGCAAAACTCCGCAAGATGCCCGTCTTTCTGACAATACTCACAATGATAGGTAGGCTTCTTGGGATGTGGTTGAGGCTTGGGATTCTTGGGCTTGGTAGTGTTAGGTGTGGTCTTCTTGGGCTGAGAGGGTCCAGGAAGAGAGTCAAGAGAAGTGTGGAGATTTTTGGGCTTAGGAACCCAGATAGGTTTCTTGGGTGGAGCTTTAGGTGGCTCATGAATCACTCCATCCTTGGGCTGACAAGCCTGGGAAGACTCAGTGGAGTGAGTCTTGGGATATCTCTGCTCTGGAGTCATTTTACTCCACTCCACTGCCCGGCTGATGGCACTCTCAAAGTCAGCCTTGGTGTAGGTGTAACCTACTCCAAACCCATCCTGCCTCATGAACTGCTGGATCATCATGCCAAGCTGTGGCTCTCTGGCACTGATCCAACTCAGGATAGAACGGAGGTAAAAATTCTCATTCTGAGAATCAGCTAGCTCCTCTCTCAAGGAAGCTAGAACCTCCACCTGAGACAAGCAGGTCTCACACTCATTCTCTACTTGGACAGACTTCCCGGCTTTTAGCTTAATCAACTCCATTCTAAGAGACAGGAAGTTCTCACAGACAGTGGGTGGAACTGACAATGTCTCAAGCTCTAGCCTAGTCTGCGCAAGCTCAGCTCTCAACCTCTCTAAATCACCCAAATGTTCATTACCCTTGGATTTCAGCTCAGCTAAGGCAGCTATATGAGATGGGCAATCAACACAGGGTGCGACGACAGTGGCTTGAGCATCTTTCAGCTCCAGCTGAGCGCTTTCAAGCTCAGTGGCCAAAGCGTCCCTCTCATCAACCCTTTCTGTGTACCTGGACTTCAGAGTCGACAGGTCACACAGAAGCACCTCACACTTTGGGCACTCACTGCTAACACCCAAGCAAGGGGAAGAAGATAGACTTTCTATTCTACCGTTGGCCACGGCAAGCTCACTCTCTAACTCGTCTATCCTTTTCTTAGCCCCCCTAAGCAGTTTCTCCCGATACTTCAACTCCTGACGATTGCTCTCAAGTAAATCTACAATTTCACGCTCATAAGATGATACCTTGCTATTGTCATCGTCGGAGTCGTCGGAGGAGCTCTTTTCTTCTCTATCCCCAAGAGCCATGGAGCAGAAGCTCTTGCGGGATCTTCGGCGCTGGTGTGAGCGGCTCTTCGGCTTGTATCCGAAAGCCATGAAGCAGAGGCCCGCCGGATCGTCCTTGTCCTTCCCCTTCCTGATGGCGATCTCCTCATCGCTTGAGCTCGATGAAGAGGAAGAAGTCGTGGACTGCTTGGAGTAGCTCTTCTCCATCTCGGCGAAGAAGGCCTTGTCGCGCTTCTTGTTCTCTCGCCGGTAGTCCTTCAGGGCCTTCTTGAAGAATCGGGTCTTCGGCTTGCCCTTGTTGAAGGATGAGCTCTCATGCTTGCCGGAGTCGTGGAAGCTGCTGTCGGTGCCCTTCTTGTATCCACTGCGCTTGGGGCAGTCGGCGATGAAGTGTCCTGGATCACCACATTCAAAGCATCTGGATTTTGTGCCGTGTCTTTTGAATATTCTTTTATCATAGACACGACGCACCCGGTTGTTAAAGAGACACAAATCATCATCTCCCAACAACTCAAGCTGGTCCTCAGTGATAGACATCAAAGAGAACCCAGCACAGCTCACAGCAGAAGAATCAACTGAAGGTGTAGCAAGGGCCAGGGATTTTGATCCAGAACCAGTGAGATTTGATCTCAACTGGATATCTACCTCAGTGGCCTTTAGCTTGCTAAATAACTCAGAAATGGTCAAGGTATCGTATGAAGTACTCTCAACGATAGATGATACCTTGATCTCCCAGATCTTTGGGTCCAAGGTATGAAGAACCTTGAGCGCCTGCTCATGATCTGAGACTAACTGAGCACCCTCAGCCTTGTTGTCCCGAAGCTTGTTAATGATCGACTGAAAGCGACCAAACAAAGCCTCAACAGATTCACCCGGCTTCTGTGTGAAATTTTCATATTCACGCCGGTAGGTCTGATAGAGCCGAGCCTTGACCTGTGCTGTTCCCTCATGGTGTGCCTTGAGGGTAGCCAAGATCTCTCTCGCAGTGGAGAGATGACTCACTCGCTCAAATTCAGTGGGACCTAAACCAGAAAATAAAATGTTCACAGCCTTACTGTTGCTCAGATGCTGAGCAATGATACCAGCAGTACCTTGCTCAGTAACTGGCAGAATGACAAACGTGCTGTGAACGCAAATGTCCCATATGTCCGAACCCTGGCTCATGAGATAGGCTCGCATGCGAGTCTTCCAATAATTATAGCCATAGGCTTCCAAGGACGGGACCTTGCCTGGAGACGTCATGGTCACTACTGGGGCTTAGAACCGGTTAAGGTATGGAAAAACCCTAACCTCGCTCTGATACCACTTGTAGGACCGAAAGTAGCGACCAGAGGGGGGGTGAATGGGCGCCTTAAAAATTCTTTCGAATCAATGGCCTGTTCCCAATACCCAACGCACCTCAAAAATACTACGCAACAGAAAATAAACAGAAGGCCTAAGTCTAAAGGTTTCTAACCTAGAAGCAACTGATGGAAAACAGTGTAAAACTAAAGTGGTGCAACTAGGAAGATAAACAAGTTATAACAGGCCTAAACTTCTC
The DNA here is from genome assembly GCA_019279435.1 of Zizania palustris. NCBI lineage: Eukaryota > Viridiplantae > Streptophyta > Magnoliopsida > Poales > Poaceae > Zizania > Zizania palustris. Next base: position 48,385,039 of record JAAALK010000288.1, on the reverse strand, counting down.
AATGCGATGATCTAAGTATGTGTAAGATGAAAAGAGAAGTTACTGTCCAAATTTGTCTCCTGTTCGGAACTTGGCGAAGCCCCCTTCGCACGTCGAGGTCTGCTTCGGAGGTTGGTGACGAAGTCTGTCCGAAATGCCGAAGGTAACACTGTCTAGCCTAGTTCGAAGTGGTAAGAAGCGAAGTGTACTTCGGAGCGAAGTAAAACAGTGCCGGAGACTGGTTCGAAGTGTGTATTTCGAAGACAGGACTTCGAACACAGATTTGAACCAAGAGCTTCGGAGTAAAGTGACAAAGTCGGAGCCTGCTTCGAAGTGAGGACTTCGAAGACAAAACTTCGAACACACTTTGAACCGAGAGCTTCGAAGCACAACCTTCGAACAGAAAGCTTCGAACACAACGCACAAACAAACAACCTTCGAACAAAGAAGCGAAGTCTGTCACGCGACAGAAAAACAAGTCCGAAGCCAATGCTCTAACTTCGAAAAAGAGCAAGCTCCGAAAACAGTGGCGAAGAGTGACACGCTTCTAAGATAAAACAATGCGAAGCTAAGTGGAAAGGCAAGCTTCGAAGTCAACTCCGAAACATAACGAAGTATGAACTTCGAACAGCTAGGGCCGGAGTACCTTCGCACTGTCGAAGTGTGCGATGCTGTTCGTTCATAAAAAACTTCGAAGCAAGCGACTCAGACACAAAAACCGAAGTTCGCAGATTGAGCGAAGCCTTTGAAGATATTAGACCGAAGCCAGCCTCACCGAGCTGAGGGGCTTCGAACAGAGAAAGATGACTTCGCAGAAACAGTCAAAAAGGCATTTACTCCATTCTGCTTCGATCAAAAAGGCAGTACAGTAGAAGGTAAAAAGCTGGCAGCAAGTACTGTAGCTACAGAAAAGTAGTACTACTTGCAACAGCAAGAACTAGTACTCAGTTTGTGAAGAACGGAAGCAACAGAAGAAGCTTCTCCTCAAGAACTAAATACAGCAGCCCGTATCCAACGCAATAACTCCCCAAACCAAACCAGATGCAACCAATAAATTCACCAGGGGCCAAAGCTTTAAAGCATCCAAAAGATTTGAGCCAAAATAATGCAAGAACAGTGAGGGGCAAGTCCTGGCGGCGCACACAGGAGAGAGAAAAATGAGAGACAAAGTGACCCAAAGGGTGGATTTGATTTCAGCACAAAAGGGTAGTCCAAACCCTAGGGATTGGGGTGCTATTTATAGGCAGCCCAACACTAGGAATATTCTACCAGCCCCTTAGGGTTTTTACAGACTTAAAAATACAGAAAAAGACTCTACTGCCCTTAGAAATTTTTACAGACACAACTGACTGACTGTGGGCCTTGAGTAACAGATGACATATCCGGAAGCTACACCTCTGGACAGTCGGATACATAATCAACGGTTGTCAGTTTTACGCGGAAACTGACAAAGCCTCCACCAGCTTTGCACCAGGTACCCGGATTGGGCCGGCCCGACTCCGCAGCTCTCTCAGCCCGGCAATCGCTCACCGCCCGTGTACCTGAGTCAGTCCTGGTCAACAGCCCAGTGGGTCTTCTACTGCTTCTGGCTCATGCACCCGGATTGGGCCAGCCCGACTTCGCAGCCTCCTCTGCCCGACAGTCGCTCGCTGCCCGTGTACCTGAGTCACACGCGACCCATGAAACAGCAGATCTCCTCTCTTCTACAGTCCTCTTTGACTATCGTTGACAATGACTCATCACTTCTAGAGCCATGAGGCCCACGCTATTCAGCATGGCTCCTCACTTTTCAAAAAGATTTAAACTCTGATAAGAGGTGTACTACTGTACCCACAAGGCACGCACTTATCCACGGACACCAAAGTGTACGCGATGACCCATACCATGGGAACTCATGCCAAAACCTTCCTCATGGAACACCCCAATATGATAACACCCTCTTATAGGTTTCATATGGTGCCCCAGTCACTTCGGGCCAACAACATACCCCCCTTGAGCCACGTCGGTACAAGTCACCCATAGGTTGCCCCTTGCCCCCTCCACTATGGTGTATCAAGTTGGTTTGTTCCATGCCTCCAGTTAGGACTTACCCATTAGACTTGTGGTTAGTACGAAAGTGTTTTGCAGCAGATCCCGTAGACCGGTCCTTATAGTGCCCCGGGTGTGACCAACCAATTCCCGAGGTTTCACCCGGAACCCACCATACTTATAACATATCCAACTCCAACAAAATCCAAAGACGAGAATAACAGGGAAATCATATAGTAGAATCCAACTATCTATGACTCATTCTTTTATCCTATAGCAGTTGTGTCTGTATATTGGACACTAGCTAATATAATATTGTAGAGTGACAAGGAGTTTAGGCTCAATAAGTGTTAGCGTAAAAGATTACGCTAACAGGTTCTCTAAGATTAAGAACAGATAAACAGTGAGTTCGTGTTTAGGAACTATCTCAAGCCTCCGAATTGGATAATAGATTAAGTGGTCTGAATATGTGTATTGAATAGCTGAGTATTCGATGCCTATTACAGGGTAAGAAGGGGGGTATTTATAGGCAAAAAAGTCTAAGGAAAAGACCTATTTACCCCTCAATTACAACCGACATAGTGGAAACTATTTGGTACCCTGAACAGGGTTAAAATGGTAAAATCTACCCAAAGCAAGTAGATAAGTGAAACATCTTATCTATCCCGTCGTTTGATTCCGAAGCCTCATATCCTGCGGAGGGTTCCTTCAGAGCGTAGATCGAAGCACCCTTCAGCTTAACGACTCCTCCACCTTCGTGCATGAGCCCATCAGCTCCGAAGCTGATAAGTCCTTTCGAACTGTTAATCTCTAAGTCCTGAAAAAGAAGCATTTTCCCCCAACAGTAGCCCCTCGAATACGCTTCTCTGAATTTGACCTATATAGAAGGGAAGCAGTATACGCAAGGAACATTTTCATATTCTGAGACTTAGAGAAGTTTGAACACATTACAGTCATCCGAAGGGTCTCTGATACGAAGCATTCGGACTACGACTTCGAGTCCACAACCGCCATGTGAACGCTTTGTGGGAAAGAGAATCGTTATGAAGTCTAAACTTTGTGAAGAGCCGTTTGATTAGAACCGTTACTGTACAAGTAGCCATTACGCTCTGTAAAAGGTAACGGTCAAAATTTACGGCGGACTCACACCGTTTCACTTCCTGGACCCACCTGCCAGCGACAAAAGTCGAACCTGCAGTGTGAATGCAATCGAAGCACAGCAACTAGCGGAAGGTTATAAAAAGGGGATTGGAATTTACCCAGAGCCTTTTACCGTGCTTAGCATCCAAAACTTACTTTCTTCAACCTCCAATTCTCTCAACTTCCCGAGCCACCAAGCAATGGCGAGGACCAGCCACACCGTGCCGATGGTGGCGGGCACTTTGGCACAGAGGCAAGCGTGGGCGGCTTCAGCCGTAGAGGCAATGGTGGGAGCTCTAGGAGGCGCCTGGCTCAAGAACTCCCAGGAGCTCCGCCCGCCATCCAAGAAGAAGATCCCTCAAAGTTTCCTCATCGGCCAATCCACAAGCACTGCGGAGTCAATCGAAGAGGTTGTGGAGGGGAAGCTGGGGTCTGGAATGAGGTCTCGAGTCCCCGGAACGAAATCGACTCCGCGGCCACGGAGCGGAGAGGTCGTGGTCTTCGAGGCCTTCTTCGAAGTATGCCTAGGGCTTCCTGCTATCAACTTTCTATTTGAGGTATTAGACATGTTCCACATTACCTTGCCTCAGCTATCCCCAATGCTATCGCCCGCCTGGCCATCTTCGAATGGGCGCTCTGAGCCGAAGGATGCGAAGGGCGATCAAAGGTCTTCGCTACCACCCACGAAGCCATCTGTTAGCCGAAGCCGCAAGATGGCCCTAGGGACACCAAGGTGATAAAAGCCTTCGGGAGCGTCAACTTCTTGCTGCGGAGGGAGCACGCCCAGCATTTTCCAGCGAAGGCCATCAATGACAGATGGTACACCAACTGGATCCTTCGGTGGTTCTACGCCGAAGTCAGAGAGGACTCCCCCCTCGCTGGACCCCTCCAAGAGATCTGGTTTTGGAAGGAGGTGGAGGTTACCCCGAACCCTAGCCTGCTCTCAACGCGGCTAGGGCTACTGACTTTGGTGGCCAGCTGCATGAGCATGTGTGATCTTGCCGAAGAGTTCATCGCTCTTCGAATTCCACCCTCGGGGCAGACTAGCCGATAGTGTTTCAACATGCTTCGGAGGGTGAGCTCCGAACTCTAGGTAAGACTTCTACTCTCCTGCAATAACATGTTAGATGAAGAAATAACATACTTATAATATGTTACCTTTTTCCAGTGGATCCACTGGCGTTAGCTCCGAAGCAGATAGCACGGGCCGCCGAACAGGTCCTCGGAGCCCCTACGGTGGCTGAAAGGCAAAAGAGGATTGAATTGGTGGGAAGCTAGGAGTGCTCCAACAAGGTGTGGGAAGCCCTCAGAATGGTGCCTCCTCCCCTGCTGGACGGCCCTTCGGAAGAGGAAAGCCATCGCCGAGCTCTCGAAGAAGGCTAGCAAAACCCCCGTATAGAAGAAAAAGGTAGTGAAGATCCCTCGTCAACTGACCCCGGCTTCATCCGCCTCATCCTTGGGCATTCAGAGCTCAGCTTCGGAGGACTCTGGGAGCAAAGGGTCCGGAAGCAAGGGCTCCGACGTCCAACTAGCAAAGGACTTCGAGAACTACCTCCTAGAAGGCGAAGAAGATGGACAAGGGGCCCCAAACGACTGGAGACCGTCACCCCCATCTCACCCGTAGCTGGGGTGATCACGGCGGAGGCTGCGGCTCCGGTGGCAACTACACCGGAGAGGACTTCGGGGGACAACCTCGACGAGATTCTCCAGATGTACGAAGTCCTGGAGGACCTGACCCTTTTACCTTAAGGGGCCTCCGAAGGTATACTTCGAATCTTTTGCCTTGGTCAATTCCTGCAACAATTTTTACTCGTACATGTTCACCAAATTCCTTGATGTTGCAGGTATATCGAAGGGCGACGAAGCCCCGGCTGCAAACGAAGCTCTATCCTCTTTTGGGGTCGGGGCTCTGATGGACACCTCGGCTCCACTGGACACCCCGGTTCCGGTGGAAGGTGCCGTTTCCGCCGATGGTGCTCCGGTGGCAGGGACCGGCTCCGCAGACATGGCTTCGGTCGAAGGGACAGCCGCCGAAGGAGGAGCTATGTGGGGCCCCGATTTATCAAAATCGAGACATTATTGAATTTCATACGAAAAACAATAATACAAGAGGTTCATCATGCGACAATCGTACATACGACAGTATTCACGGTACACCGACCATATTTATTACATCAGAATAAAAATTAAGTAAATAACTAAAAGCATGATGAACGCCTTCTTCAGGATCTTTCTTCTTGACTGGGTCTCTACTCCAGACCGTCTTCATAGTAGGCATCCTCTGTGGGGTCCAACGGGCATGAATACAAAAAGTACTCAACACGCCACCGCAAATGCAAGTAATAATGCAGGATAATAAACAAGGAAGGGTAATGGCTAACAGTGCGGAAAAGTACATTTTCAGTTATTGCATTTAGTGTAGTCAAATTTAATTATGCGGGAAAGTAAACGTGAACATCAACATCATCACCTAACTCGAGGAGTACGTTTTACCTCCTCGCACAACAGTCCTTACATGTCAAACCATCATGCACATACATAATCAAAGTAATCTAACTATGGGATGTCACGAAACCCGCCCTTGACCGTGGGCTTGCCTTTTCGAAAAGATTTAAGACTCTGATCAGAGATGTACTACTGTACCCACAAGGCACGCACTCATCCCAAACGAGATGACCCATACCACGGGAACTCGTGCCAAAATCTCGACATGAAATGCTCCAAGCGATAACCACCCGCTCTAGGTTTCGCTGGCGCGTCGGGCCGCATCCCGGCTAACGTCGCACCCCCTTTTGCGCCACATCGGTAAAGCCACCCGCAGGTGCAGCTTGACCCATCTCCAAATGGTGGCCTCGGTTTGGAACACTCCATACCTTAGTTAGGACTTACCCACTAGACTTGTGGTTAGTACGGATGTGTATTGCAATGGATCCCTCAGACCGGTCCTTATAGTGCCCCGGGTGCTACCGACCAATGCCCTAGCTTGCACCCGGAACCCACCATGCATACACTCACAACCATAACTCATCACCGACAGAAATCCAAGGATAAGAAACAATGGGGATCATATAGTAGAACCATTTCACTATGACTCATTTTTATCCTATAGCAATTGTGTCAATATATTAGACACTAGCTAATAACATTAACCATATGGTGACAAGGAGGTTAGGCGAGATAGCATGGCTTGGGTTGCACATCAAGGTCGGGGGATCCTAAATAAATATAGTGTAAGGGTTTTCATTGGACTAATGCATATATATAACCTATGTGTTTTAGCGATAGTTTAATCAAACATGGGTCCAATATGCTCAAAAGTATTGTTTGGTGACTTGCCTTGTTCAGCGAAGGGAGAGGGAGGAACTTCCGAGAAATATTCTGGCTCCTCGACGGCGTCGTAGTCTTTCCAATATAAATAAAGTAAAGTAAAATAAATACAACATCCCATCTAAACAATATAAAATCACACAACAAGCACATAGGTAGAATTTGGTTTTAACTTTAAGGAGAGTCAAGTGGTTCAAGTTTCTGAAATCTATTTTATAAATATTTAAAATTAACTAAAAGGGATATTGTTCTTTTTTAAGGGGTTTTTAATTGTGAATAATCTTATTTTAAGTTTTATAATTAATTTAAAATAGATGGTTCAGAGAAAACATACCGCTTTGACCAGATCCAACGGTGCGGATTAGATCGCGCACGTGGTGTAACTGGCGCCGCTCGATCTCGATCACACGGTCGGGATCGAATCTGACATGGCACGGGAACTCGACCCGTGCCGGTCATCTTCTCCGATGACGGTGAGCGGGCCAGGGGCAACGGCGAGCGACGGTGGCCCTAGCTAAGCCTAGAAATGGAAAGAGGGCGCTACGGCGGTCACGACGGTACCTTAGGTGAGGCGAGGGGTCGACGGGAAGCGGTCGGCGGCGAGGGTAGACAACGGAGTGGTTCGGGCTCCTCGTCGGCGATGGTGTTCCGGCGGGGTTCGACGTCGGCAGAGGGGTGGCCGAGGTCGGGGTCGTCCTTGCGGTCACGAGGTGGGGGCCACTGGCCAGCGAGCGCGAGCGAGTGAGGGTGGCGACTGATGGGTGGGGCCGGGCTCGGGCGCGAGAGGGGACGGTTGGCGTCGACAGGCGGGGCCAGGGTGTCGGGCGCGCGCGCGAGGGGAGAGGGTCTCGCTGACAGGTGGGGTCGGGCTATCAGACGGAGGCGGGCGAGGGTGACGGGCTGGGCCGGCCGGGAGAGAGAGAAAAGGAGGAGAGGGCCCATTACTGTTTAAAATGATTTCTGATTAAAAATAATTGCAGAAATTGGTTTAAAATAATAGGGCTACTTACAAGGTTGATAAAAATTTACAAAAATTCTCAAAAATATATCTTGGCCTTGGGAGTTTATACGAAAATTTTCAGCTCCTGGTTTGGTCATTAACTCTATGCTGTAGTTAAAAATGGTAAAGGAAAGTATTTAAAGTTATTTCCAAAATAATAAATTCCAGGAAATTGAATTAAATAATATTTTTATTGTTTTGAAAATTTGGGGTGTTACAAACCTATCCCCCTTACAAAGAATCTCGTCGTCGAGATTGGAACGCTACTCGAATAGCTCGGGGTATTGGGCTTTCAATTCGTCTTCCTTTTCCCATGTAGCTTCTTTGGCAGGGTGGTTGTCCCACTGAACCTTGCAGAAGCGAACTACACGACTTTTGGTTACCCTTTCCTTAGTTTCCAAGATCTTGATGGGTTTCTCGATGTAGGTCAAGTCTTCTTGGACGTTGAACTACTGAAGATTGGCTTGCTCGGTGGGCACACGTAGACACTTCTTCAGCTGAGAGACATGGAACACATCATGAACTCCTACCAGAGATGGAGGCAACTCGAGTTTATATGCCACTTCTCCTTGCCGTCGGAGGATCTGAAAAGGTCCGACGTAGCGTGGTGCTAGCTTGCCTTTCATGTTGAACCTTTGAGTGCCGCGGAGGGAGTGACTCGGAGATAGACATAATCATCCTCCTCAAAGGTTAGGTCTCTTTGACGGTTGTCGACATAGCTCTTCTGCCGGGACTGGGCTATCTTTAATCGATCCCTTATGATCTTGACCTTCTCTTCAGCTTCTCTTAACATATCGGTCCAAAACAGTTGTGATTCTCCGGTTTGATCCCAGAGCAACGGCGTTCTGCACTTACGTCCGTAAAGTGCTTCGAACGGGGACATTTGCAGGCTAGCTTGATAGCTGTTATTGTAGGAGAACTCCGCATAGGGCAAGTTCTTATCCCACATTCCGCCAAAGTCTAGAGCGCAAGCTCTAAGCATATCTTCCAATATTTGGTTGACCCATTCGGTTTGACCGTCGGTCTGTGGATGATAGGCGGTGCTAAAGTTCAGCCGGGTGCCGAGTTCCTCTTGAAGGTTCTTCCAAAACTTGGAGGTAAACTGACTCCCACGGTCAGATACGATCTTCTTAGGAACTCCATGAAGGCATACTATCCAGGTCATGTACAACTCAGCCAACTTGGCGACAGTGTAAGTTGTCTTGACGGGGATGAAGTGAGCCACCTTGGTGAGTCGGTCGATGATCACCCAGATAGAATCGTGACCAGCTTGGGTCCTGGGCAGTCCCATGATGAAGTCCATTCCTATCTCTTCCCACTTCCATTCAGGGACCTTGAGAGGTTGCAGAAGTCCGGCAGGTCTTTGATGCTCTGCCTTGACTCGCCGGCATGTGTCGCACTTGGCCACATACTCAGCTATTTCTCTCCTCATGCTGACCCACCAATATTTTTCCTTCAGGTCTTGATACATCTTTGTACTCCCAGGATGGATGGAGTATAGAGTATCGTGGGCTTCTTGAAGAATGAGGGTCTTCAACTCAGGCTTGTCAGGCACGCATATCCGGTTTCCGAACCAGATGGTACCATGTTCGTCCTCGGAGAATCTGGGGGCTTTACCCTTCCTCATGTTCTGCTGGATCTCCAAGATGTACGGGTCTTCCTTCTGCTTTTCTCGGATCTAGTCTATCAAGATAGGCCTAGACTCCAAGGCAGCGAGGTACGCTCGGGTGGTGATCCCTAAGTTCAGCCTTTCCATCTCCTTGTAATGTAAAGGAGCCTGGTCCTGGATCATGATGGCGTTGCAGTACCCTTTTCGACTAAGGGCGTCTGCCACCACATTTGCCTTGCCTGGATGATAATGGATTCCCAAGTCGTAATCTTTGATCATTTCCAACCATCTCCTTTGCCTGAGGTTCAGGTCAGGTTGGGTGAATATGTACTTGAGGCTCTTGTGGTCGGTGAAGACCTCACACCGATTCCCCACAAGGTAATGTCTCCATATCTTCAAGGCATGAACCACGGCTGCTAACTCCAGGTCATGGGTCGGGTAGTTCAGCTCATGTGGTCTCAAGCTGTCGGGAGGCGTAGGATATCACCTTCCCATCTTGCATCAAGACACATCCCAAACCTTGGCGAGAAGCATCGCAGTAGACGTGGAAGTCTTTCTAGATGTCTGGCAGGGTCAGGATTGGGGCTGACACGATCTTCTTCTTGAGAGTCTGGAAGCTTTCTTCACAATCTGGAGTCCATTAAAACTTCATTTCTTTCTGTAGAAGTCTGGTCATTGGCTTGGCGATCTTCGAAAAATTCTCGATGAACCGGAGGTAGTATCCAGCCAATCCGAGAAAACTCAGGATCTCGGTCATGGTCGTGGGCTGCAGCCAGTTGGTCACTGCTTCCACGGTGGTTGGGTCCACTGCTATTCCTCCGGCAGAGATGACATGACCGAGGAACTTCACCTCAGACGACCAAAATTCGCACTTGCTGTATTTGGTGTACAATTGCTGCTCCCTTAGCTTTCCGAGGGTCAGACGGAGGTGAGTCTCGTGTTCTTCCTTGGTCTTGGAGTAGACGAGGATATCGTCGATGAATACTACGATGAACTTATCCAAGAACTCCATGAAAACATTGTTCATCATGTTCATGAAAAAGGCTGGGGCATTCGTGAGTCCGAACGACATCACCGTATACTCGTAGAGTCCATAGCGGGAGGTGAAGGCAGTCTTGGGTATGTCTTCTTCTCTAATCCTCAACTGGTGATAACCTGACCTGAGGTCAATCTTGGAAAACACCGAGGATCCCTTCAGTTGATCGAACAAATCATCGATCCAAGGCAATGGGTACTTGTTCTTGATGGTTACGTCGTTCAAGGCTCTATAGTCCACGCACATCCTTTTAGTCTTGTCCTTTGTTGGCGTAAAAGATTACGCTAACAGGTTTCTGTAGAAAAGAAACTAACAAACGAAGTGTTTGTGAAGCAAACTGTTCTAAGCCTCCGAAAGGATAATAGCTTAGAATAGTTCGAAAGTGTGTATTGAATCACTTGTATTCGGTCCCTATTACAGGGTGAAATGGGGGGTATTTATAGGCCTAAACATTAAGGAAAAGACCTATTTACCCCTCTATTACAACCGACATTAAGGAAACTATTCGGTTTCCTTAATAGGGCTAAAATGGTAAAAGACTAATCTAATAGGATAGAAGATAAGTCTTCCATCTTAGCTGGCATAAAAGATCCTGAAGGGCTTTGGTTCGAAGACATACTTCGAACTAGTGCCTGTCTTCGGGATTCGAACGAGGTTCTGGACATCTTCGAAGATGGTCTTCGGACAATCTTCGAACTAGTTGACTGTCTTTATGCTGCTTTGGCAATAACCCCGAAGATGAGATATTTTCCCCCAACAGTAGCCCCTCGAATACGCTTCTCCGTTGACCTGTAACATGTTAGGAGAGCAGTATACGCAAGAAAAGTAATCATGCGTAGGGGTTAACAGATTTATTTTATCTCCGAATTGTGTGGAGATATATACTTCGAATTGGTTTTCGAAGAGGTTACATTCGAAGTAACTTAGAAGTATCTTTAAAAAGACTGAAATCTTTCCAGACTTAGAAGAAATAGCCGTTAGCCTGTTTCTTCTAACGGAAGTTATACAGTGCGTTATTTTCGGAGGAAAATAACGGGCGAGAATGCGAAAGGGCAGAACTAAAACGGTAACAAACGGAACATTTAGGCTATAAATAGAGAGCCCAAAACTTACCCGATTACCTTTTTACCGCTTTCTCTCAGTCAAAAGCTTTGTGAGCCCCTTGAGTTCTTGAACCCTAGCCTTTGAGTTCTTGAGCCCTAGCCTCCATTTCTTCAAAGTAATCGAGCGATCGCAATGGTGAAGACCAAGGGATCTGCGCCTCCTTCGGCTTTGGCTCGGCAACAGGCAGCCGCAGCGGCAGCAGCGGTGACATTGACGGCGGCACCCTCGATGCAGGCGGCAACATCCATGGCGGCAGGGGGGAGAAATCCTCAAATCGCCGATGACCAAGGTCTGTGCCCACCGTCGACCAAATACTTGGATCAATCTTTTGAGTTAGGGCCTTCTACCTGCAAGAAAGAGTCTTTGGCAATCACAGCAGGGGGAAAGATTAGTAATGGAGTTATGATTCGGAAGCCGGGCAAAGAATCGATTCCATCACCAAGACCCGGAGAGGTTGTAGTATTCGAAGCTTTTTTCGAAGCAGGCTTGGGCCTCCCTGCTGTGGATTTCTTGGCCGAAGTACTTGACCTGTTCCATGTAACCCTCCCCCAGCTATCTCCGAATGCTGTAGCTAGATTAGCTATCTTCGAGTGGGCGCTGAGAGCCGAAGGTTGTGAGGGGAGGGCTGAAATCTTCGCTGCACTTCATAGAGCAACTTGTCAGCCGAAGACCTTCGTAGGCTCCGGAGGTGAGAAGTGGTGGTTGCCTTCGGAAGCATTAATTTTAGGCTTCGTGATGAATATGCCCTGCAATTCCCTGCTAAGGCCATCAATGCTAGATGGTACACCGATTGGGTCCTGAGGTGGTTTTATGCCGAAGTTGGAGCGAACAGTCCTCTGGCTGGGCCTCTCAAAGAAATCCAATTCCGGAAGGAAGCCTTAGTGCAACCTGACGAAGGCCAGCTCGAAGCTCGCCTTAACTTGCTTCAGAAAATCAGCCGAAAGTTAAGCATGCGGGACTTAGCCGAAGAATTCCTCGGACTGCAAATTCCTCCGTTGATGGCCAACTGGCCTATCGTCTTCGAGGATGACTCAGAAGGTGGTCTTCGCAAGATCAATTATACTTCGAGCCCTGCAGGTAACTTCGAATCCAACATGCATTGTACATATTCACTTCGAAGAAAAACTAACTCGAGTTATTTTTAGCTTCTTCAGCCCCTATTACTTCAGAGCAAATTGTAAGGGCTTCGGAGAAGATTCTGGGTGCCCCAACTCCGTCCGAGAAAGAATGGCGAGTTAAATTAGTCGGGAGTTGGGAGAGATTTAACAGAGTATGGGGAATGCTGGAGCTATCTCCGCCCCCTCTGATGGATTGGGTGCCTTTGGAGAAAGGGCCCCAGAAAAGGAAAGCCGAGGCTGGGACTTCGAGTTCAGCAAAAACTCCGGTGAAGAAGGTGGCTCGGAAGCCAAAGAACCTCGCGCCTTCAGATTCTGCACCTTCGATCTCAAGAGCTTCGGTTTCCGACTCCCAAGAAGAAACGGGGAGATTGCTTGTGCGCCTGATGGAAGAGAATGAAACTCAAAGGGTCGCACAAGCCTAAGTACCTGCGAACATACCAGAGTCCGGAGATAATGTTGATCCACCAAGGACTTCGGTAGTTCAAGAAGATACAACTCAGGACAGAGTTCCTGTGAATGAAGGTGGGGTCGAAGTCACTATGGCTTCGATTCCCGAAGAAGCAACGAGGACTCCCCAGGACGATGCTCCTGCAGTCCAAGATTTAACGGCTGATTCGGATGAGGACTACACTTTTGATCCTCCGATCAGTCCGGTGCTCGATCTTCCAGAGAATGTCGAAGGTAAATTTTGCATAATTCTTATCAATTTCTGCAAAATTATACAATGTATAATATTTCTGTTTTTGCAGAGCCTCCTGTTGTCGAAGTACCCCTCGAAGATACAATTCAAAGACCTTCGACAACTTCGGAGCCACAGCCGGAGGTTACTCTACAGGGGCCTGGAAGAGGAAAAAGACACATAGAGCCTCTCCCTACTCAAATGATCGAATTCATCTGAGTCAACAGATGAAAGTGAATCAACTGAGGGGGGGCCATCTTCAGAAGTTCCAAGAGCCTCGGAAGAACTCTCCGGACCTTCGCTAAGCAGAGCTGATCAGAAGGCTTCAGTAATGCTTCCTCTCATAACTCCTTTTTGGAGGAGAAAACCGGACTTGGGACTTTGGTTAAACCTTTGGGTCAAGCCAGTCGCAAAGTCGGGGAAACAGAACTGGTAGCCCTTTTAAGCAGAGCAAAGGGTTCGGAGCTTAACCTTGCTGTGGAAAGAGCAGCTTATCAGGTATAAAGCATCTTCGAACCAAATAGCAAATTATATATGAATAATTTCTTATTTCAGTTTTTCTTTTTTCTTAGCAAGCAGTCTTAGCCCGCGCTGCGGCTTTATCGAGCGAAAATGAAATTGCTCAACTTCGGGAAGAGAACGAGGCTCTTCAAAGAAAATTTAACTTCTCCGAAGGTCGAGTAGCTCAGATGGATAATGTAATACTAGCAGAGCGAAGGGCTAGGCAAAGCTTGGAGGCTGCGAAGAAAGAGCTCGAAGCAGAAAGAATTGTGCTTCGAGCAGAGATTGAAAGACTGTGGACGGAGGATGCTGCTAAGGGGTCCGAACTTGTAAGACTTCAAGAAGAGGCTGGCCAACTCCGGACTCAAAAGAATGCTTTGACTACGGAGAACGCTAGAATCTCCGGAGTTTTAGCAGAAACGACTTCGGCCAAGGATGCGCTTATTGAGGAAAGGCTTAAGTCTGAGAAGGTGGCTTCGGAGGTCATCGAGCAGATGTTAGGTGTCTTGGAGTACTTCGGTACTACTAGATCACTACCTTCGGATGACAATGTGACTCTGCTGCGCCGGTTAAAGAGGATCCAAGGAGCAGCGAAGCAAATGAAGACGGCAGGCATGCGTTATGGAGAACTCTCCGGACAAGTGTCTGCCCTTGGATTACTTCGTTACTATGAGGATTTGGGCCGAATAATTACTCCGAGCGCAGAGGGCTCCATCATCTTCGACGACGCGAGACTTTTGACTCCTTCCGAAGGCGTGGCTGCCGCCTGGCGAGCCTTTCAAACTTCATGGAGAGCCGAAGGTCGATCTGCGATCAAGGCTTGGATTGATGAAGGCCAACGCCAGAAGCAAGTTCGGAGCCAAGCTTCGAGCAGTCAACCTCCTTCGAACCCGCAGGTTTAGGAATATTTTAGGATTTCTAACCATGTAAAGCTTTATGCTTGTAAACATTTATCAATGAAAGTCTTGTTTGTCATATTTTTAGGCTTTGCCTCTTATGGAAGATATCGAAGTGTTAGAGCTTAACAGCGAAGTTCGCTCATTGTGGAACACCTTCGAACTTCTAAAGAGTTATAAGCGTCCTCGATTTCTTATTCCTCGAGATGACTCCGGCGTTATTGCGCCCGAAGTAATCAAAGACGTATTGTCTTATATTAAAGAGGAAGATGAAGAGATTGACGCAAACACCTCGTCTTCTGAAGACACTAATTGGTCCGAAGACGAAGGTGAAGCCCAAAATAAAAGATCTAAAGATCTTAGAAGTTGGGAAAGAAGCCCCGAGCGGCTTCAAACTTGGGCCGAGCTTCAACAAGAGCAGAAGGATTTTAGAGCTTCGAAGGGGAGGAAGAGAGTTAAACGTAAAGTTCTTAGAACTTCCGATGTTGGAACTAGTCATTCCACCCCTAGCTCTCGGGACCGAAGAGGTCTCCGATTCCTTCTTGGTATAGATACCAATTTTTCATAATGTAATCTGTAAATACATTTATTTCAATAATGAATGCCGATTTAAAATTGTCTCCATATTTACTAGCCCCTCTTTGGGTATAAGCAACTTCGAACTGTATTCAAAGATGGTTATGCGCAAAGAAAAAACTTCGGAGTACAATTTTTTGGGGGTTTGGAGCCCCTCTGTCATTTAAAGATGTTTTGAAATCTTATGAAATGTCTTCGACTTTTTGTAGTCAGAAGAATGGTAACTTGGTACCTTTGTTTTAACGAAAGAAATCAATTGAGATAACTTTCAGGACACTTTAGTGTCTTAAGAAATCTGTCACTTCGGACTTATATGAACAGACATTCGAAGCTCATGGCTCAAATGCTGTTTGCTTTAGCCACCTTCGGCTATTTTTGCAGAAGTCTACCAGCCAATGGCTTGGACTTCGCAGAATTTGGCCACCTTCGGCTCTTTTTACGGATGTCTACCGGCCAATGGCTTGGACTCCGTATGATTGTAGCCACCTTCGGCTATTTTTGCATAAGTCTACCAGCCAATGGCTTGGACTTCGCAGAATTTGGCCACCTTCGGCTCTTTTTACGGATGTTTGTAAGCTGCAGCTTGGACTCCGCAGATTTTGGCCACCTTCGGCTCTTTTTACGGAAGTCTACCAGCCAATGGCTTGGACTCCGTAGAATGTCGTATTGGCTCTTTTACGGATGCCTACAAGCCGTGGCTTGGGCTCCGGATGGATTTCAGCCACCACACCGGAGGCTTCGACTTTATGGGTACGAAGTCCGGAAATACAGCCCAGCTTAAAGACACTTCCCTCTCAGTCGACCCCACGGTTCCAGCGCGTCCGCTCAGGGAAGCTGGGAGTGTATGAGGGGAAGGCAACTATCAGGGTGTATGCTTTATTAATTTAGAGGTGATTACAAGCGAATTACAAGGAGCCCTTATGCGAAGTATCGCTTTAGGTGCTCCGCATGCCAAGTATGTGCTAACTCTTCACCTTCTAAATTAGCTAATTTAAATGAACCAGGGCGCCCCGAGCGGACGATTAGATATGGACCTTCCCATTTATTGCCTAACTTCCCTGGTGCTATAATGCTTCGTAGAACAAGATGACCCGGCCTTAACTCGCTGAGTTTAACCTTCGGGTCATACCAAGTCTTCGTCTGCTGATGATACTTTGATAAATTAGCTACAGCCCGAAGTCTTGTTTCTTCTGACAAATCTAACGAAGCTTGTCTTTCTTCTTCGATGTCTGGTTCGGTGCTGCGAAATGATCCCCCTTTGAGCTCCGTTGGAGTCATAGCTTCATCTCCGAATAGCAGTTTGAACGAAGTAAAACCTGTGGACCTTGTTTGCGTAGTCCGAATGGACCACAGAATCTTCGGAAGCTCTTCGGTCCACAGTCCCTTTGATAATCCTACTACTCTTCGATTTAGCCCTGATAAATATTTCCATTGGCTCGCTCAACGGCTCCATTCGACTGAGGATGTCTCACTGCAGCAAAACATAGTTGAATGCCTAGGTCTTCGCAAAACTTCCTGAAGGGTTCTGCGTCGAACTGTGTTCCATTATCAACTGTGAGATATCTAGGCACTCCGAACCGGCAAATAATGTTCTTCCAGAAGAATTTCTGTACATTGTTCGAAGTGATAGCTGTTAAGGGCTCTGCTTCTACCCACTTAGAAAAATATTCAATAGCTACCACTGCGAATTTCAGATTTCCCTTTGCTAACGGAAAGGGACCAATTAGATCCATACCCCATCTGGCCATAGGCCATACCGGAGCAATGACTTGAAGAGCTGTTGGTGGGCGATGACTCCGTCGACCCATCCACTGGCATCCTTGACAAGTGCGGACCAAGCTCTTCGCATCAGCTGTTATTGTGGGCCAATAAAGCCCCTGGCGAAGTGTTTTTCCTGCCAGAGCTCTAGGGGCTAAATTGCTTCCACAAAGGCCTTCGTGAATTTCTCGAAGAATTTCTTGGCCTTCGGCTTGAGATATACATCGGAGTAGAGGGGAACATACTCCGGCCTTGTATAATATACCGTTGATTAACTGATAGTTTCTTGCTCTGAGCTTTAATCTTGACAATTGGGGCTCTTCGGACAAATTTGTTCCTCCTTGCAAGAGTTCTATGATCGAATCTTTCCAATTTGCACTAGGAATGCAAAGAATCTCCGCAGAGGCAATTTGTGGCACCGAAGGTACATTGAGTTCCTCATAGAAAGCTTCGTCAGGCACATCCACAGCTCCGGCTGCAGCCTTCGCTAAAATGTCCGCTTGCACGTTTTCAGCTCTTGGTATACTCCGAATGGAAATACCCTTGAAGTGTGCTTCGATCTTGCGGATTTCTTCCAAATACTTTGCAAGTTGTGGATGTCGGACTTGAAAACTTTTGTCTACGTGCCCTGCTACAATCTGAGAATCTGTTTTTATAATTATCCTTGTAGCCCCTAGAGCACGTGCTTTCCGGAGTCCCAATAAAATCCCTTCGTACTCCGCTATATTATTGGTAGACTTAAAGTTGAGTCTTGCGGAGTACATTGCTCTTTGCCCTGACGGTGAAATCAATACTGCCCCAATGCCTGCTCCGGATGCTTGGAAAGCTCCATCGGAGTAAATAATCCAAACTCCGTCATCTGATTTCTCTGGAGTTAACTTCGCAGGTGGAGTCCACTCTGCTACGAAGTCTGCTAGGACTTGAGATTTGATAGCTGTCCTTGCCAGGAAAGATATGCCGAAGGGTGCTAGCTCTACTGCCCACTTTCCAATCCTTCCAGTGGAATCTTTGCTTCGGAGCATATCTCCTAAAGGATACGAAGTTGGTACAATTACATTATGAGCCAAAAAACAATGTCTTAGCTTCCTCGAAGCCATTATCAGAGCATAAACGAACTTCTCAAGTTCGGAGTATCTTGTCTTCGCTCCTGACAATGCTTCGGATACAAAATAGACAGGATTTTGGACCAACTTCCCATTAATATCTGCTTCTCTGACAAGGACTGCGCTGACAGCTGAACCTGTAGCTGCAAGATACAGAAGTAGGGTTTCGTCCGCAATAGGCACCGTAAGTGTAGCAAGATTGCTGAGATAATCTTTAATATCTTCGAAGCTTTTCTGACACTCCGGTGTCCATGCAAAATCTTCGGACCCTTTCAAAGCTTTAAATATTGGCAAGCTCCTCTCCGCAGACCTTGATAAAAACCTGCTAAGTGCGGCCAGACGTCCAGTTAGCTTTTGCACTTGCTTTAAATTCTCCGGAGGAGCCATCTTCTGCAGCGCAGTTATTTGAGTAGGGCTAGCTTCAATTCCCCTGCTTGAAACTAAGTACCCTAACAACTTTCCAGCCTTAGCTCCGAATATACATTTTTCGGGGTTAAGACGGATCCCACATGCCCGAAGGCTATTGAATGTTTCTGCTAGGTCTAGGCTATGTTGGTGCTTTAAAGCACTCTTTATTACAATATCATCCATATAGGCCTCCACATTGCGACCTAGTTGATGACCTAGAGCCTTAGCAACTAATCTTGAAAAAGTAGCCCCGACATTTCTTAGGCTGAAGGGCATTCTTACATAGCAGAAGACTCCCGAAGGAGTTACAAAGCTCGTCTTGATTTCATCTTCGCGCTTCAACCATATTTGATGATAACCAGAATACGCGTCAAGGAAGCTTAGTAACTCCGAACCTGCAGTGGAGTCAACTAGCTGATCAATTCGGGGCATGGGGTAGGGGTCACGTGGGCACGCTTTATTCAGAGATGTGAAATCAATGCACATGCGCCACTTCCCGGAAGACTTTTTCCTGACGAAGACTGGGTTGGCTAACCATTCTGTATGGGCCACTTCTCTGATAATCCCAGCCTTCAACATTTTTTCAACTTCGTCCTTAGCTAGAGCAGCTCTCTCTGCGGACATCTTCCGGAGTCCTTGTCGAACAGGCCGGGCCTTCGGGTTTACAAGCAAACTGTGCTCAATAATATCCCGATCGACTCCGGTGATATCTTCGTCAGACCAAGCGAAGACATCCAAATTTTCTTCCACGACTTTTTCCAAGGAGGTTGCAACTTCAAGAGGTAAATCTTTACCAAATTGAAAAGTGTATTCTTTACCATCTTTAACAATGATCTTCGTTGCAATCTCTCCTTCGGGACTTGGTCTCGGAAACGACTTCTTCGAGGCTTCGGAGGAGGCTGAAAAAATTTCTTCATTATCTTGGACACTATTCACTTGCCTCGGATCAAGAGGAGGACCGTGACCATATTCTGCCCTCCGAGCCATGGCTTGATCTCCGAAGATTGTTAAGACTCCTGCTTGCGTGGGCATCTTCATGCACAAGTAGTTGTGATGCGCCACAGCTCCGAACTGATTCAACATGCCCCGTCCGAAGATGACATTATAAGCATACGGGGCATCTACCATATCAAAGATAACTTCTTCAGTTCGGGCTAGTAAACCTTCTCCGAAGGTTACTTCCAAGACTATCTGGCCGAGTGCATCAAGCGGAGGTCCTGCGAAGCCTTGCAAAGGACGAGCCGCTGGGAGGAGATGCTTCCGGGAAATGCATAACTGATCGAAGGCTTGTACAAAGATAATATCTGCCGAACTACCTCCGTCAATTAGCACCCTTCGGACTTCAGTCCCTGCAATATCAGCAGTGATAACCAATGGATCTGCATGCGGGAACTTAATACCAGCTGCATCCTCCGCAGAGAAAGATATTGGAACATGAGACCACTCCGGCATTGCAGCTGCAGATGACGAAGTCCCAATATGGCCTACTTCCCGAACGTACTCTCTTCGCTGTCTCTTGGACATGCTTCCGAGGGTACCTCCTCCGGAGATAGGGAGAACTACTCTCTTTCCTCTATCTTGCCCTTCCTCTTGCTTCGGAGGTGGCATAACATTGGCCACCAGAGGGTGCCTTGCAGCATCAAAATTTTCTATCCGCGCCACAGCCTGGACCGGGTCTGGGCGCGCTGCTGCTGGACTTCGGTCAGTACTGCCTCGACCCGAAGTTCTTTCCAAGTATTCTCCCCTTAGGGTAAGGATAGCTTTGCAAGTGTTAGTTGCATGGCTTCGATTCTCTCCATGAATACAGCAAAAAAGGGTCTGGCCCTTGCCAGCCGTTTTCCCTGGCGGCCTCCAGCCGCTGGACTTGTTCCCCGCAGACTGTGGAGCTCTTGGTGCAAACTTCTGTGGGGGTGCAATGTTCAACACTTCAGAGCGAGGGTGCTTTTGCCCTCTTCTTCGATCATGCTGCGCTTCGAAGACTGGTTCTTGCGGCTGTGCCGAAGTCTTCACCTCTGCTTTAACTTCTTGCAATACTGTCGAAGTAGCAGCAGACCTCCGAAGCCAACCCTCTTCTGACCTTGCATACTCCTCGAAGTATGACATCAGCTGTGATACTGTGGTGATGCTCTTCCGATGCAGTTTATCCAGAAGGCCTTTATGACTGACGCCTTCCCGAGCCGCATCAACCACCGAGGATGTGGACAGCCCCCGAATTTGCGACTTCGTGTGAGCGAAGCGCTTGAAGTACTGCCTCAATGTTTCTCCGGGGAGCTGTTTCACTTGGAAAAGGCTTCCTGTTGACATGGGAGGCACGAAGGTGCCCTGAAAGTTACTTATAAACTTCCTCTTCAACTGTGACCACGAATTGATTGTTCCTGGCTTTAAAGACCAGAACCATCTCAACGCCACTCCTTGAAGAGCTAACGGGAAGCACTTCGCCATCGTGTCTCTGTCTCCGCCGCTAGCCTCAATCGCTAGGGCATAAGAACGCGCGAACTCTCCGGGATCTTCATCTTCGGCATACTTGCAGAGCTTCGAGGTTTTAAACTTCGGATCGAAGCGAACCTTCTGCAGCTCAGGATGCAACGGAGATTCATTGTCGTAAGAGGCGTTCTCCGGGGCTTCGGGATAACCAAGATCGTCGTCTTCGGGCACTTCGGGGATAGCTGGGGTGGCTTGAGAGCGAAGCCTGTTTGCAGCCTCTTGTCGCCACCTCGCTACCTCAGCTTGAAGGTTGGCCATTTGAGTGGCCATGTCTCCAAGGCTATCTTCATCTCCTCCGGAAGGACCTTCCGGGTCTTGAGAACTGGTATGATCAGTTCGAATCGGAATGGAAGGTGGCGGAATGACTCCGGACGGTCGGAGTATGGAAGGGGTTGGCGGAGAGGTTTCGTATCCTCGAGGGATAGAAGCCCCTTGCGGAGTTTGAGGTGGAGGGATAGTCGAAGACCCTCCGACTTCGACTGTGTCGAAGGGTATCTCTCCGGAGATCCGAGAGGACCTCCGAGTGGGATTGCGAGGTGCGCTCCGCTTAGGAGGCATGATGTAAGAAGTTGGTAGAGAACGAAGTTTTTCGGACTAGGTTCCCCACGGACGGCGCCAACTGTTGGCGTAAAAGATTACGCTAACAGGTTTCTGTAGAAAAGAAACTAACAAACGAAGTGTTTGTGAAGCAAACTGTTCTAAGCCTCCGAAAGGATAATAGCTTAGAATATTTCGAAAGTGTGTATTGAATCACTTGTATTCGGTCCCTATTACAGGGTGAAATGGGGGGTATTTATAGGCCTAAACATTAAGGAAAAGACCTATTTACCCCTCTATTACAACCGACATTAAGGAAACTATTCGGTTTCCTTAATAGGGCTAAAATGGTAAAAGACTAATCTAATAGGATAGAAGATAAGTCTTCCATCTTAGCTGGCATAAAAGATCCTGAAGGGCTTTGGTTCTAAGACATACTTCGAACTAGTGCCTGTCTTCGGGCTTCGAACGAGGTTCTGGACATCTTCGAAGATGGTCTTCGGACAATCTTCGAACTGGTTGACTGTCTTTATGCTGCTTTGGCAATAACCCCGAAGATGAGATATTTTCCCCCAACATCCTTCTTCATGTCAAAGATAACCGGTGCACCCCAGGGTGAGGTACTCGGTCGGATGTACCCTTTTTGCTCTAGGTCTTCGATGTTGCTCTTGACCTCGGCTAGTTCGTTTGCGGCCATCCGGTATGGGCGCTTGGAGATTGGAGTGGTCTCTGGGACAAGTTCAATCCTGAATTCGATGTCCCGCTTGGGAGGCATCCCTGGTAGGTCTTCTAGGAAGACGTCCATGAACTCATTGACTATGGGTACTTCTTCAAGAGCTAGCGAGTGGAGGGACGCTTCGAGTGGTTTGTGGTTGGTCATCCGAAAGGTGACGGCTTCGCCTTCAGGGTTGGTCACTATGACAGACTTGTTGGAACAGTTGATCACACCCTTGTGCTTCATCAACCAATCCATCCCTAGGATGAGGTCGAGTTTGATGCACTTTATGAGGACTGTCTCGGCCCGGAACAGTACTCCTTGGATCTCTATCTTAACCTTAGGACTGTATAAGTGGGCTAAGGTCTTATTGCCGGGAGTGGCAATCATCTTGGGGACGGATAGAGGGAGTACGTCTAATTCGTTGTTTTTCACAAAATCTTCCGAGATGATGGAGTGTGTCGCTCCAGAGTCAAATAATATTATGGCTGGTACGGAATTTGCAGTAAACGTACCGAGCACGACTTTGGGAGCCTCCTGAGCTTCCTCTGCACTGATATGGTTGACGCAAGCACGAACCGCCTGGTTGGGTGCCGCGCCTTAGGGCTGCTTGGGGTGAGGACACTGGTGCGAGTAGTGCCCTTCCTTGCGACAGTTGAAGCAGACGATCATCCTCCCTTGGCGATCCTTCAAGATCGGGGCCTTGGTGGCTGACGTCGGCTGCGCGGCCGGAGCTGGTGGAGCGGGGCGAGGATGTCCGACGTTGGATCCACCGGCAGCGTGAGGCGGCCTGTAGGCGGGTCGAGGATGGTAGGCGGGCGTTGGTGGCAAAGGAATGAACCGGGGCCTTTGGGAATTCGCATGTTGATGCTCGAAGGTGATCATCTTCCTCTTCTTGAGGTCCAACTTGTTTTGCTCATTCTGTTGAATGAGCGCTTTGTTGACTAGTCATTGGAAGTCGGCGTAGTTGGTGGCGACGAGCTGGATGGTCAGCTCATACTTAAGTCCCCGGAGGAACTTGGCCTGGCGGAGGGCGTCGGTACGCACTTCTTCCGGCGCGTAGCGGGCGAGGCGGTTGTACTCATGGAGGTACTCCATGATAGTCTGACTGCCCTAGTGCAGGTCGCGGAACTCCTGCTGCTTTACCGCGATGACACCGGCGGGGACGTGGGCAGTGCGAAAGGCGATGGTGAACTCCGCCCATGTCACCACGTGGTCCTCTGGCTGGGACTCACGGTAGTTGTCCAACCATTCGGCGGCGGGACCCTGGAGCTAGTGAGTGGCGAAGGCCACTCGCTCCCGGTCGGTGCAGGGGAGGAGATCGAGCTTCTTCCCAATGGTGCGGAGCCAATCTCCGGCATCCATGGGGTTGGTGGTGCTCGAGAAAATAGTGGCACGCACACGCAGGAACTCCGAGAGTTGTGGAGCGAGTGCGGGTGCTGGTGCGTGAGGGGCGGGTTCTCCGTTATGCAGACGGTCCAACTGAGCTTGTTGGTGCTGCATCTACGTGAGGAGTGTGGTGATCAGCTGGTTCTGATTCGCCATCTTCTACGCCAAGGTAGGATGGTTGGCAGATGGTGACCCAGACTGACGTGGGCCTGTTGCGCCCTAGTTGGGTACAACACCCTCGGGCGCATCGCGGCTTCCTCCTTCACCTTTGTTGGAGCCGGTGTTCTGGTGGTCGGCCATCTTCTGAATATATGTTATAAGGCAAAAAGATGATGACCACACAATTAAAGTAAATAGTTCATAAATTTCATGCATATAAATCAGTGATAAAGATTGTTTATTACAATCAAGCTCTTATTCTACCCACAACACACTCGTTGTTGATAGCACACATACAAAAATTATTTTATTAAAATTTTGCAGCCTCTAGCGCCAACTCGCCACCGGAGGCGGTCTCCGTGCTCTCAGAACCACGAGTACGCGGCTCCAGAGGGATGGTGGGCTCGAGAAAATTATCGATGATGGGGTTGGAGACGAGGCCGGGGCGCGGTGCAGGGACGCTGGTGGAGGGTCTGGCGAGGAAGGGGTGTGGCGGGATCCGCTTGGGGCGAGTAACGGGCTCACGGATGGGCTTCCTCTTCCTCGGGAGGAGGGGGACCATCTCCGCGATGTCCTTCTGCAGCTGCATAATCTTGTGCTGCAGCTCGCCATTCTGCTGGATCAAGTTCTTCGTCTCCTCGCGAAGAAACTCGACCGCCTCGTGGTGCTCATTGGCGTCGAGCACCGCCTCAGTATGGAGGTCGTCCATAGCCTGCAGAAGACGTGATTGCTGGGCCATGACCGGATCACGCACGGAGTGAACTCCGAGGTAGATGCTACGATGGGTGCCGAGAGTGCGCTTCGGCACAAGCCGGAAGGACGAGTTCTGAAGACAATCGCCGTAGATCATCCTCAGCTCCATAAGAGCCTGGAGAGCGACGCGTTGGCACGCGACGTCGAAGGTCGGGCCCCCAAGCGCGGTGGTGTAGGGCGGTAGGTGCTCTCGAGAGCTGTGGACGGTGAGGGAGACGTCGCAAGGTCCGGCGAACTCATCCGGGTACACTCCTTGGAATTCGGGCTCGAAGAGGAACCCGAGGAAGGTGAGAATCATGCGGAGCTCCCGGACGAAGCCCTCGTAGTGGCGGCAGTAGCTGTGCACTTGGTAGAGTAGCATCTACAAAAACAACAAGTTGAAGAAAAGTGAGGGGAGGAACAAAGTTTATAAATTAGGTTTTTGACAAATAATTTCCTGCAGCTAATGGCTAGGCGGGTCTGTTTGGCTTCCAAGAGTTCGGGTTTTGGAAGGAGGTGGAGGTTACCCCGAACCCTAGCCTGCTCTCAACGGGGCTAGGGCTACTGACTTTTGTGGCCAGCTGCATGAGCATGTGTGATCTTGCCGAAGAGTTCATCGCTCTTCGAATTCCACCCCTCGGTGCAGACTAGCCGATAGTGTTTCAACACGCTTCGGAGGGTGAGCTCCGAACTCTAGGTAAGACTTCGACTCTCCTGCAATAACATGTTAGATTAAGAAATAACATACTTATAATATGTTACCTTTTTCCAGTGGATCCACTAGCGTTAGCTCCGGAGCAGATAGCACGGGCCGCCGAACAGGTCCTCGGAGCCCCTACGGTGGCCGAAAGGCAAAACAGGATTGAATTGGTGGGAATCTAGGAGTGCTCCAACAGGGTGTGGGAAGCCCTCAGAATGGTGCCTCCTCCCTTGCCGGATTTCAAACCGGCCAGAGCGGCCCTTCGGAAGAGGAAAGCCATCGCCGGGCTTTCGAAGAAGGCTGGCAAAACCCCCGTCAAGAAGAAAAAGGTAGTGAAGATCCCTCGTCAACTGACCCCGGCTTCATCCGCCTCGTCCTTGGGCATTCGGAGCTCAGCTTCGGAGGACTCTGGGAGCAAAGGCTCCGGAAGCAAGGGCTCCGACGTCCAACTGGCAAAGGACTTCGAGAACTACCTCCTAGAAGGCGAAGAAGACGGACCAGGGGCCCCAAACGAAGCTTCTGCTCGAGAGGCTGCAGAGGCAGACACGGCACACACTCCAGCGCCCGCTGTTGTGAACTCGGAACCGGAGACCGTCGCCCCCATCTCACCCGTAGCTGGGGTGATCACGGCGGAGGCTGCGGCTCCAGCGACAACTACACTGGAGAGGACTTCGGGGGACGACCTCGATGAGATTCTCCGGATGTATGAAGTCCTGGAGGACCCGACCCTTTTACCTCAAGGCGCCTCCGAAGGTATACTTCGAATCTTTTGCCTTGGTCAATTCCTGCAACAATTTTTACTTGTACATGTTCACCAAATACCTCGATGTTGCAGGTATATCGAAGGGCGATGAAGCCCCGGCTGCAAACGAAGCTCTATCCTCTTCTGGGGTCAGGGATCCGATGGACACCTCGGCTCCACTGGACACCCTGGCTCTGGTGGCACGGGCCGTTTCTGCCGATGCGGCTCTGGTGGTAGGGACCGGCTCCGCAGACATGGCTTCGATCGAAGGGACAGCCGCCGAAGGAGGAGCTATGTGGGGCCCCGATTTATCGAAATCGAGACATTATTGAATTTCATACGAAAAACAATAATACAAGAGGTTCATCATGCGACAATTGTACATACGACAGTATTCACGGTACGCAGACCATATTTATTACATCAGAATAAAAATTAAGTAAATAAATAAAAGCATGACGAACGCCTTCTTCAGGATCTTTCTTCTTGATTGGGTCGCTACTCTAGACCGTCTTCATAGTAGGCATCCTCTGTGGGGTCCAATGGGTATGAATACAAAAAGTACTCAACAAGCCACCGCAAATGCATGTAATAATGCAGGATAATAAACAAGGAAGGGTAATGGCTAACAGTGCGGAAAAGTATATTTTCAGTTATTGCATTTAGTGCAGTCAAATTTAATTATGTGGGAAAGTAAACGTGAACATCAACATCATCACCTAACTCGAGGAGTATGTTTTACCTCCTTGCACAACAGTCCTTACATGTCAAACCATCATGCACATACATAATCAAAGTAATCTAACTGTGGGATGTCACAAAACCCGCCCTTGATCGTGGGCTCGACTTTTCGAAAAGATTTAAGACTCTGATTAGAGATGTACTACTGTACCCACAAGGCACGCACTCATCCCAAACGAGATGACCCATACCATGGGAACTCGTGCCAAAACCTCGACATGAAATGCTCCAAGTGATAACCACCCGCTCTAGGTTTCGCTGGCGCGCCGGGCCGCATCCCGGCTAACGTCGCACCCCCTTTTGCGCCACGTCGGTAAAGCCACCTGCAGGTGTAGCTTGACCCATCTCCAAATGGTGGCCTCGGTTTGGAACACTACATACCTTAGTTAGGACTTACCCACTAGACTTGTGGTTAGTACGGATGTGTATTGCAACGGATCCCTCAGACCGGTTAGGCGAGATAGCATGGCTTGGTTTGCACATCAAGGTTGGGGGATCCTAAATAAATATAGTGTAAGGGTTTTCATTGGACTAATGCATATATATAACCTATGTGTTTTAGCGATAGTTTAATCAAACATGGGTCCAATATGCTCAAAAGTATTGTTTGTTTACTTGCCTTGTTCAGCGAAGGGAGAGGGAGGAACTTCCGGGAAATATTCCGGCTCCTCGACGGCGTCGTAGTCTTTCCAATATAAATAAAGTAAAATAAAATAAATACAACATCCCATCTAAACAATATAAAATCACACAACAAGCACATAGGTAGAATTTGGTTTTAACTTTAAGGAGAGTCAAGTGGTTCAAGTTTCTGAAATCTATTTTATAAATATTTAAAATTAACTAAAAGGGATATTGTCCTTTTTAAGGGGTTTTTAATTGTGAATAATCTTATTTTAAGTTTTATAATTAATTTAAAATAGATGGTTCAGAGAAAAACTAGTGGTTTCAGTATATTAACAGGAAACAATGAAATATAAAACTTATTGAAATTTAAATAATTAAATTTACATTTTTATCCTAATGGCATTTGCATACCTATTTAAATAAACCAGAAAATGTCTAAAGTAACATATTGTTTTTATTGAACTAACGTGTAGAGAATAATATTATAAATTTTCTAAAATTGAAATGACAATTTTTAGAGTTCAAATGCGCCAGATATGAATTTTACAAGTTTTAAACAGTTTCTAGAATTTATTTTCAAATTTAAATCCCCTCGGGTCCACGGTGAGCCAGGCCCACGGTGAACTCGCGCACTGTGCGCGTGGTCCAGCCCAATCTGGACCATTGGATCCAGATCCAACGCACGAGAGCAAGGCGGGGCAGTTAAGTGATAATGGATGGCCACGATTAAAACGTGCGAAAGGGTACTACGTGGACGCACGAGATCGAGTGCGGGTTTTAAAAGGAAATGAATGCGCGAGATTAAAACATACCGCTTTGACCAGATCCGACGGTGCAGATTAGATCGCGCACGTGGTGTAACTGGCGCCGCTCGATCTCGATCGCACGGTCGGGATCGAATCCGACACGGCACGGGTACTCGACCCGTGCCGGTCATCTTCTCCGACGACGGCAAGCGGGCCAGGGGCCACGGCGAGCGACGGCGGCCCTAGCTAAGCATAGAAATGGAAAGAGGGCGCTACGGTGGTCACGACGACACCTTAGGCGAGGCGAGGGGTCGACGGGAAGTGGTCGGCGGTGAGGGTAGACGACGGAGTGGTTCGGGCTCCTCGTCGGCGATGGTGTTCTAGCGGGGTTCGACGTCGGCGGAGGGGTGGCCGAGGTTGTGGTCCTCCTTGCGGTCACGATGGTGGCGATGGCGTGGACGGAAGTGGTCCGAGGCGACGGCGAGCGGTGGCCGGTGGACGGGCGGCGGTGGTGCGCTAAAACTTGAATTGAGGGTGTTCTGTTCGTTCTCGCAGCGAGTGAGCATGGGGGATCAAACGCGGATGGTCAGGGAGTTTAAATAGGGTCACCGGCGGAGGTCGCATGCAAGGAAAGCTGAGGGAGGGACTTAACTCGCCGGCGAGGGCTCGGCCATGCATGCGCAGCATGATCCCAGGGCGTAATCATGAGGATTAACGAGGGGAAACGGTCAGCCGGGCGCGGGGGACCATTTAATGGCGACGGATTTAAGAGGGGGGAAACGGTCAGTCGGCCGGCGTGATTTGGGGGTGGCGGCGCGAGGTTGACGACAGGTCCGATAGGTGGGGGCCACTGGCCAGCGAGCGCGAGTGAGTAAGGGTGGCGACTGATGGGTGGGGCCGGGCTCGGGCGCGAGAGAGGACGGTTGGCGCCGACAGGCGGGGCCAGGGTGTCGGGCGCGTGCGTGAGGGGAGAGGGGCTCGCTGATGGGTGGGGTCAGGCTGTTAGACGGAGGCGGGCGAGGGTGATGGGCTGGGCCGGCCGGGAGAGAAAGAAAAGGAGGAGAGGGCCCGTTACTGTTTAAAATGTTTTCTGATTAAAAATAATTGCAGAAATTGGTTTAAAATAATAGGGCTACTTCCAAGGTTGATAAAAATTTACAAAAATTCTCAAAAATATATCTTGGCCTTGGGAGTTTATACGAAAAATTTCAGCTCCTGGTTTGGTCATTAACTCTATGCTGTAGTTCAAAATGGTAAAGGAAAGTATTTAAAGGTATTTCCAAAATAATAAATTCCAGGAAATTGAATTAAATAATATTTTTATTGGTTTGAAAATTTGGGGTGTTACAAGCTACCTCCGCCGGAGTCGAGCCTCCAGCCTTCGTGCCGTGGAGGGGAAAAAGCATGTCAAGCCTTGGGCTCCCTCCTGCTCCGTGGACAACACCCTCTTCCAACGAGCCTTCAACAAGCAACTCGGAGGAAGAGGCCACGGTAGATGACCGCCAAGCTTTGTCTTGGCTTCCTTTGCTGGCTCCTTTCCTCGAGCAACGGACGGGTCTCTGGGCGCTTTTGTAGCCCTTGGCGGAGAAAGGCCAGGAAGTCGTCAACTCCGACTTGGTCTCCGTCTTGAGCGAAGCCAGGGCCCCAGAGCTTAACTTAGCCCTCGAGAGGGCTTCCCTTCAGGTATAAAAAGTACCACAAATATCTCCAATTAACAAATGTAAATGCTTGGTACTTACTTTCTTCTCTTGCAGCAATTTGTCCTTGCTAGAGCGGCAGCGACTTCCAATGAAGTCGAAACTAATCGACTCAAGAGGAAGGTTACCACCCTCCAAACCGCGCTTAAAGACTCCGAAGAGAAAGCACTTCGGTTGGAAGAAGAGCTCCATGAAGAACGGAGGGCTAGGGCTGCGACCAACGAAGCCCTCCGGCATGAAAAGCAGAACAACGGCACACTCCGCACTTCGGCCCAAGAAGCTGAAGCCGAGTGCTTGGTGCTCTGAGCGGAGGTCGATAAGCTCCGGCAGGCGGCGGCTACTTCGAGTACTCAAATGGTAGAGCTCCAAGGCTCTCTTAAGCAGGCGATGGCTCAGAAAAGCTCCCTGCTCTCCTAGATGGCCGAAGTATCTACTACTGCTGCGGGGCTAGAGGCGGCTGAAAAGAAGAATGCCCTTATAGCGGAGCGTACCTTGGATGCCCTTTAGGGTACCTTGGAGTATTTTGGCACCATGTGCCCTTCGTCTTCTGCTGCAGCCAGCGAGTCCCTCGATCGGAAGCTGAAAAAGATTCAAGTGGCGATGTCGCTCATGATGGGCTCCGGTGTCCAGTACGGAGAGATATCCGGACAGTGCGCTGGAATTGGAGTCCTCCGTCACCTCGAAGCCCTTCGAATCCCTATCACTCCGGTCAGGGATTCGACACCTGGAAGCTTCGCCTCCGAGAGCTTGTTGCATCCTTCGCCAGATGTAGCCTCATCTTGGGAAGTTTTCCGGTCAACCTGGAAAACGGACCACAAGGCTACAGCTAAAGCCTGGATTGACGAGGCCCGTCGGCAGAAGCAAGCACAAACAAGGCCGCCGCTTCCAGCTTCGTCAGCTCCGACGCCTCCGTCTCCGCCAACCAACCCACAGGTTTACCTCATAGGATACTTAATCCTGTATAAGAAATCTTGTAAAGCCCCTTGCATTAATGAAAAGTTTATAAACGAAGAACTTGTTCGAGTGTTTTATTCTTTTAGGTTCTGTCATGTCCTTCGGAGCCTGACTTCGAAATACTGGAAACTACCAAAGGACTCCATCGGCAATGGTCAGTCCTTGAGAGCTTACGACCTTACCGCCATTCCCGCTTCTCTTTTCCTCGCGGAGGTAAGGGAGAGGTAGCCCTCAAAGTTTGTCAAGAAATCTTAACTTACATCAAGGAGGAGGAAAAAGAGAAGACATCTTCATCCTTCGAGTATATAGATTGGTCCGACTCGGAGTATCAGGCCGAAGACCCTGCGGAGGCTAACTCCAAAAGGCTTCTAACTTGGGCCGAGCTTCAAGAGGAGCAGAAGAAACTGCGAGCTTCGAAGAAGAAAAGAAGCATTCGGACTAAAAGACAATCTCGGCGGCTTCAAGATCCGAAGGTCAAAGTAGTCGTAGAGGTAGCTCTAGAGGCCAAACGGGTCTCCAATTTTACCTAGGCTTAGACCAAAATTTCTCTTGATGTAAAAATATGACAATTTAATATGAATTGCACCGGAAGCATCTTGTTGTTCTTTACCCTCCTACCCCTCCTTGTGGGTGGGGGACCTTACGCGTTGCAATAAGGTCCGTCGGACACAATGATGTGCACAACAATCCGATGCTTCGCTCAACACTTAATAATCATAGTCTACTTTTTCGTAGAGTTCTTTGAACCATACGTTCGTATTATGATTTTTGTAAGTTTCGGAGCTGAATTTATATTTGCAAACTCCTATACTAGTCGCTTAGGACTTTAAAAGTGTCTCATTGGCCTTAGCCTTGAAACCTTATTGCTTGGTCACCTTCGACTCTTTTACAGATGCTTCGAACCCAGAGGTCTAAAGTCTGCTTATTTTTAAAGTCCTTAGACTCTTCTACAGATCCTAACAAGTCGGAGCCTAGAATCTGTAGGCTGGCCACCTTCGGCTCTTTTACAGATGCTTCGAACCTAGAGGCCGGAAATTTGTTTATTTTTAAAGTCCTTAGACTCTTCTATGGATTCTAACAAGCCGAAGCCTGGGATCCATAGGATGGCCACCTTCGGCTCTTTTACAAATGCTTCGAACCCAGAGGCCAAAAATCTGTTTATTTTAAAGTCCTTAGACTCTTCTACAGATCCTAACAAGCCAGAGCCTAGAATCCGTAGGCTGGCCACCTTCGGCTCTTTTACAGATGCTTCGAACCCAGAGGCCAGAAATCTGTTTATTTTTAATGTCCTTAGACACTTCTACGGATCCTAACAAGCTGAAGCCTGGAATCCGTAGGCTGGCATCGAGGCCCTTGAACCAATGGTTCGCAGGCTGTTGCCCGGGTCCTTTGAAAGATGCTTGACTCCGCAAGCATCTTCGTCCTCCTTGTGCGTCCACAAGGATTAAGGGATATTCGAAGAGCAAACAAGATTCGAACCTTCACTTTATTTAGAAAAGGAACTTTACAATTGATTACAAGGAGCCCCTAAGCGTAGTAATGCTTAAGGTGCTCTGCATGCCATGCATGTTTCAATTCTTCCCCTTCTAAATTAGCTAATTGAAACGATCCAGGGTGCCCTGAGCGTTGGATGATATATGGTCCTTCCCATTTATTTCCTAGTTTCCCCAGGGCTATTACACTTTGCAAAACTAAATGACCTGGTCTAAGCTCATTCAGCTTTATCTTCGGGTCATACCATGTTTTTGTTTGATCTTGGTACTTCGTTAGATTGGCGACAGCTCGAAGCCTTGTTTCTTCTAACAAGTCCAGCGAAGTGTTCCTCTCATCTTCATCTCCGGGTTGCACTACACGAACGGATCCACCCCTGAGCTCCGTAGGAGTCATGGCCTCATCTCCGAATAGTAGTCTAAATGGGGTAAAGCCCGTGGACCTGGCTTGAGTGGTCCGAACGGACCACAAAATCTTGGGAAGCTCTTCGACCCACAGCCCCTTGGCCAACTCGACAATCCTTCAATTCAGACCGGAGAGAATATTCCCGTTTGCTCGCTCGACAGCTCCGTTGGACTGTGGATGGCGCACTGCTGTGAAGCAGAACTTAATGCCCAGTTCTTCACAAAATTCTTCGAATGTGTCAGCTTCGAACTGTGTTCCATTATCCACAGTTAGCTCCCTTGGCACTCCGAACCTGCATATAATATTTTTCCAGAAAATTTTTTGCACATTCCTTGAAGTGATAGTGGTCAAGGGTTCTGCTTCGACCCACTTGGAAAAATATTTGATTGCTACCACTACAAACTTCAAGCTTCCTTTGGCCATTAGAAAAGGGTCGATGAGGTCCATACCACACCGAGCCATTGGCCATACCGGGGCAATAACTTGAAGTGGTACTGGCGGACGGTGGCTTCGTCTTCCCATCCACTGGCATCCTTGGCAGGTTCGAACCAACTCCTCCGCATCTCTTACAATTGTCGGCCAGTAGAGCCCCTGTCGAAGTGTTTTGCCTGCTAGAGCACGAGGGGCTAGGTGGCTTCCACATAAACCTTCGTGAATGTCCCGAAGTATGTCTTGGCCTTCAGGTTGGGAGATGCATCGGAGTAGAGGAGAACAAACCCTGGCTTTGTACAACATTCTGTTGACAAGCTTATAATTTCGAGCCCTTGCTTGTAACCTTCGGAAATCCAGACCCTCTGAAGAATCTGCGCTACCTTACAAGATATCCATTATTGGAGCCCGCCAATCTGCAGCTAGAATGCAAAGGACTTCTACGGAGGGTAATTGATTAACTGTAGGCTTGACTAGTTCTTCATAGAAAGCACCCTCCGGGAGGTCCAATGCTCCGGCTGCAGCTTTTGCTAGAATGTCTGCAAGTTGATTATCTGCTCGAGGGATACTTCGAACAGAAAATCCTTTGAATGCTGCTTCAGTCTTGCGGATTTCCTCTAGGTACTTTGCTAGATGTGGGTTCTTTGCTTGAAAGATCTTGTCAACATGCCCTGCGATGACATGGGAATCTGTTTTAATTATTATCCTTGCTGCTCCAAGTGCCTTTGCCTTTTGGAGGCCTAGCAGGATCCCTTCGTATTTTGTGATATTATTTGTGGTCTTAAAGTTGAGCCTCGCAGAATGCATGGCCTTTTGCCCTGACAGTGATATAATGACCGCTCCAGCTCCGGCACCAGATGCCTGATAAGCTCCATCAGAAAATATTGTCCATAAACCTTCGGAGGGCTCCTCCAGAGCCCAAACTGCAGATGGAGTCCACTCTCCTATGAAGTCAGCTATGATTTGGGATTTGATAGTTGTTCTTGCTGGGAAGGAAATTCCGAAGGGGGCTAGCTCGACAGCCCATTTTTCGATCCTACTCGTAGAATCTTTGCTTCGGAGCATATCACCATGAGGGTACAAGGTAGGAACGATTAGGTTATGCGCCAGAAAGTAATGCCTGAGCTTCCGCGAGGACATTACCAGGGCATAAGGAAATTTCTCGAGCTTGGAGTATCTTATCTTTGCTCTGGACAAAGCTTCTGAAACAAAATAAACTGGGTTCTGCACCAGCTTTCCCTAAAGCTCAACTTCCCTGACCAGTACTGCACTTACTGCGGAGCCTGTTGCTGCAAGATAAAGGAGGAGTGTTTCCTCCGGGAGGGGCACAGTAAGCGTTTATAGGCTTCCAAGATATGCCTTGATATCATCGAAGTTCTTCTGGCACTCCGGCGTCTAGTTGAAACTTTCGGACCCCTTTAGGGCTTTGAAGATTGGAAGGCTTTGTTCATCTGACCTGGCCAGGAATCTGCTAAGAGCTGCCAGCCTTCCTGTTAGCTTCTGGACTTGCTTCAAATTCTCTAGTGGAGCCATTTTTTGCAGTGCACTTATCTGCGTTGGGCTAGCTTCGATTCCCCTACTCAAAACTAAATACCCTAGCAGTTTTCCTGCTTGTGCTCCGAATATACATTT
The DNA here is from genome assembly GCA_019279435.1 of Zizania palustris. Taxonomy (NCBI): domain Eukaryota; kingdom Viridiplantae; phylum Streptophyta; class Magnoliopsida; order Poales; family Poaceae; genus Zizania; species Zizania palustris. The sequence continues at coordinate 48,350,597 of JAAALK010000288.1, read as the reverse complement.
TCCAAGATTGAGGCGTACTCCACATGCTCGGAGGCTCTCAAACGTTTCAGCTAGATCTAGACATTGCTGGTGCTTTTGAACACTCTTAATTACAATGTCATCCATATAGGCTTCGACATTCCGGCCTATTTGGTGACCTAGAGCCTTAGCTATTAAACGTGAAAATGTGGCTCCGGCATTCTGCAAGCCAAAAGGCATTCTTACATAACAAAATACCCCGGATGGAGTTATGAAACTAGTCTTGGCTTCGTCTTCACGCTTTAGCCAGACTTGATGATACCCGGAATAAGCATCGAGGAAGCTTAGCAATTCAGATCCGGCTATGGAATCCACAGCTGGTCTATTCGGGGCAAATGGTAGGGGTCTCATGGGCATGCTTTATTTAATGATGTAAAATCGATGCACATGCACCACTTTCTCGAGTCCTTTTTCCTTACAAAAACAGGGTTTGCCAACCACTCGGTAAGGGCAACCTCCCTGATGATGCCATCCCTTAACAATTTTTCTACTTCGATCTTGGTGTGGCATGCCCTTTCTGCGGGCAGCTTCTGGAGCCCCTGGCGCACTGGCATAGCCTTCGGGTTGACGAGCAAGTTGTGATCAATGATAGTCCGATCAACCCCGTTGATTTCTTCGTCAGTCCAGGAAAAGACGTCCAAATTTTGCTTGACGACTTCTTCCAACGAGGCGGCTATCTCTGGGAATAGCCCCTTGACGAACTGTATTGGGTAATCTTTCCCATCCTTCAAAATTATCTTTGTCACGACATCACCTTCCGGGCTTAGCTTAAGGGAGAGCCCCTTCGAAGAGTTCGAAGCCTCCGGAACCTCTTCGGCGTGCTCCGTCACACTATGTACTTGCCGGGGGTCCAACGGCTGGCCGTGACCATATTCCATTCTTCGGGCTATAGCTTGGTCTCCCGAAATAGTAAGAACTCCACCTTGCGTGGGCATCTTGAGACATAGATAGTTGTGATGTGCTATAGCTCCGAACTTGTTCAGCATCCCTCAACCAAAGATTGCGTTGTAGGCATAGGGGGCTTCGACGATGTCGAAGATCACCTCCTTCACCCTGGCCAAAGGCCCCTCTCCGAAAGCAACCTCGAGGCCTATTTGGCCGAGGGCATCGAGAAGCGGACATGTGAAACCTTGAAGTGGCCGGGCCGCTGGAAGTAAATGCTTCCGAGGTATGCACATTTGGTCGAAGGCCTAGACAAAAAGTATGTCTGCGGAGCTCCCGTCGTCCACCAAGATCCTTCGAACTTCCACCCCAGCTATATCTGCTGAAATGACCAAGGGGTCATCATGGGGGAACTTCACCCCCGCGGCATCACTGGCAGTAAAAGAAATAGGTACATGAGACCATTCTGGCATTCCCTCCATGGAACTCGAGGTCCCAATGTGCCCTACTTCATGGACATGTTACCGAGGGTCCCCCCTCTGGAGATGGGCAGGACTACTTGTTTGCCGCGGTCTTGGGGGTCTTCCTGCTTCAGTGGTGGCATAATGTTGGCCACCAGTAGCCGCGTGGGGGCTTCGGGGACACCGTCTCGGGCCACGATTTGCACAGGCTCCGACCGTGCCACTGGTGGGGTTCGATCCGAAGTACCCCGCCCGGTACTTTGTCCTAGGTATTCACCCTGAAGGGTTAACACCGCCTTGCAGTCCTTCATGTCATGGCTTCTATTGTCGCCATGCACGTAGCAGAAAAAACTCTAGCGCCTGCCAGGTACTCTTTCTTGAGGCCTCGGCGCTTCAGCCTTGAAGCCTTGCGCCTGCTAATAATTGGCAGCTGCCTTCGGAACGGAGGGTGCGATGCTTAACACCTCTGAGCGGAAATGCTTCTTTCCCCGGCTATGATCGTTGAAATGATTGTCTTGAGGGGGTTCTAGAGAAGCTGAGGCTTCAGGCTCCGTCTTCACTTCTCGGAGGGCTGGTGCGGGTGCTACGGCTCATCGAAGGCAGCCCTCCTCCGCCTTGGAATACTGTTCGAAGTACGCCATCAGTTGTGCCATAGATGACATAGCCTTCCGATGGAGCTTGCTGAGGAGATCGGGGTTCAGCACCCCTTCGCGGGTGGCGTCGACTACCAAAGAGGTAGACAAGCCCTTGATCTCTGACTTGGTGTGGGCGAAGCGCGGGAAGTACTCCTGAAGCGTTTCCCCTGCTCGCTGCTTCACTTGGAACAAGCTCCCTGCCGACATCGGAGCCACAAAGGTACCTTGGAAGTTGCTTACGAACTTCTTCTTCAACTGCTCCCAAGATCTGATCGATCCTAGATTCAAGGACAAGAACCATCGGAGAGCCACACCTTCGAGAGCGAGGGGCAAACATTTTGCCATAGTGTTGCTCACCCCTCCGCTTGCTTCTATCGCCATAGCATACGAGCGAGCAAATTCTCCGCGGTCTGACCTGCCGGAATACTTGTGCAACTTCGAGGCCTTGAACCTGGGATCGAAGGGCACCCTTTGCAAGTCCGAATGTAGCGGAGACTCATCATCGAAAGATGTGTTCTCAGCCTCCTCCTGGACTTGAACAACTTCGGGAAGATTGCGAGCACCACCGTCTTGGGGCCCTTCTGGAGTCTCGGTGGAGGCTTGGGAGCGGAGGCGATTAGCGGCCTCTTGCCTCCACCTAGCCACTTCCTCCTGAAGCCGCACTATCTGAGTAGCCTCGGCCTCAAGAAGGTCTTCATCTTCGTCGGAGGGTAGCTCCGGGTCTTGGGAACTGACATAATCAGTTTGGAGCACCGTAGGAGGAGCCCGAGGGCCTCTGGGCCCTCGGGAATTGTTGGAACAGCTGAGGGTCCAGCTCCGTTGGTTCGAGGGGACCTTCGGAGAGGACTCGAGGCTTGGCTTCGCTTGGGAGGCATAGCTAGTAATGGAGAGGTCCGAAGACCGAGGACATTAACTGGTCTGGGAAGGCGAGTGAAGGCATTCGAACCGCACTAGGAAGCCCCTTACCGAAGGGTGCGCGGAATCTTGGAACTCCGAGGCTCCCTTCATAAGTTCTCTTCGAAGTGCAGTCAGCAGTAGAGAACTAGCTTCTAGAACTGGGTTCCCCACGGCTTTTCTGGACGTCGGTTGCGATGGCGGAGAGCACCAGGTGGCTGTTTGGTGTTGTTCCCTCAAACGTGACAAGCGAACCACAGCTAGAGGTGCTGCTCGATTTGGTGGGAGACCGCAAGGCATTGCAGCGCATGGAAAAGCACAAGACTTGAGGCCAGGCGATGTGAAGCTTCATGATTTATTCAGTAAGAAATTTTTCTAATCTCTCATCTCGTAATGCGTGTGACTATTGCTTTTATGATGGTTCATCCCTGGTCACGTACTACTTATTCATTTTGAGAAATATTCAACGTGTATGCATCTGATTTTCACACTGCTGTACAAGGTATAAATTGCCTCCCGAAGTTTCTGTTTGGAATCGTTAATCACTTTTACTGTACAAGTAATTAGTTCCAAATAGGATAGTTATGCACACCATGGTTAATACTTGTTCGCCGTATTTGGTTTGTGCATGAGTATTGTTAATCAAAAAATTGATTCATCGGGCTGTGATTTTAGTCCACATTTTATGATACTTTTAATTACTATTAGTACTCTATTCTCAGATTGCCATATAAATATTTATTGAGATATCTAGGTGTTTTCATGTGCACATCAAGTATTTATTAAATCATTTGAAAACACTTTTTATTTATTGCAGATATTTTAATTTAGTTTAATTCATTTTTAATATCCTAGTTAATATCATTTTAATTAGGACACCGGTCATTTTTAGGCTAGACAACTTTAGTACCTGCGATCTCCTTTGCTACTGATGTCTGTCTGTCAAGGTGTGTTGGGTGTTGAGATTAGGATATAGTTTAGCAAGAAATTTTTAGGCACCCATTCACCCCACCCCTCTAATCACTACTTTCGGTCCTACAAGTGGTATCAGAGCAAGGTTAGGGTTTTCTCATATCTTAACCAATTCTAAACCCATGTAGTGATCATGACATCTTATGGTAAAATCCTGTCCCTTGAAGCTTTCGGCTATACTTATTGGAAGACTCGCATGCGAGCCTATCTTATGAGCCAGAGCTCAGACATATGGGAGATTTGTGTTCATCCTACTTTGACCATAGTGCCTATTGCTGAGGGTACTGCTGCAGACGTAATTGCCCAACACCAAAACAATAGTAAAGCGGTGAACATTTTATTTTCTAGTCTAGGTCCTAGTGAGTTTGAGTGTGTTAGCCATCTCACCACTGTTCGAGAGATCTGGGCTACCCTCCAGGCTCACCATGAGGGGATAGCTCAGGTCAAGGCTAGGCTCTATCAGACCTACTGGCCTGAGTATGAAAATTTCTCACAAAAGCCGGGTGAGACTGTTGAGGCTTTGTTTGGTCATTTTCAATCGATCATTAACAAGCTTCGCGTCAAAAAGGCCGAGCGTGATCAGCTGGTCTCGGATCATGAACAGGCGCTTAAGATTCTCCATACATTAGACCCTAAGATCTGGGAGATCAAGGTTTCTTCTATTGTTGAGAGCGCATCTTATGATACCTTGACTGTCGCAGAGCTTTTTAGTAAGCTCAAGGCCTCTGAGGTCGATATCCAGTTGAGATCAAATCTCACTGGTTCTGGCTCAAAGACTCTGGCACTTGTGACACCGTCTGCTAATCCCACTGCCTTGAGTTGTACTTCATTTTCATTGATGTCTATCTCCGAGGAACAACTTGATTGACTAGGAGATGATGATCTGTGTTTGTTTAACAATTGGGTGCGATGTGTCTATGTTAAGCGAATGTTTAAAAGACACGACACAAAGTCCGGATGCTTTGGGTGTGGTGATCTAGGTCATTTCATCGCCGACTGCCACAAGCAGAAGAATTACAAAAAGGGAACCAGCGGCAACTCCTACGAATCCGGCAAGTACAACAACTCCACTTCCACAAAGGGAAAGCCCAAGACAAGATTCTTTCGAAAGGCTCTGAAGGATTATAGGCGTGAGAACAAGAAGCGAGATAAGACCTTCTTCGCCGAGATGGAGAAAAGATACTCCAAGAGATCCTCGTCTTCCTCCTCGTCTTCAAGTTCATGTAATGAAGAGATCATGATCAGGAAGGGGAAGGACAGGGACAATCTGGCGGGCCTCTGCTTCATGGCCTTCGGGGACAAGCCGAAGATTCACTCACGTCACAGCTGAAGACCCCGCAAGAGCTTTTGTTCAATGGCCCTTGGTGATAAGGAAGAAAAGAGCTCCTCCGATGACTCCGACGACGACGATGATGAGAAGGTATCTTCCTATGAACAAGAAGTTGTTAATTTACTAGAACAGAACCGTCAAGAGTTGAAGTATCGGGAGAAACTGCTTAGAGGGTCTAAGAAGAGGATAGATAAACTTGAGAGTGAGCTTTCCATGGCGAATGGCAAGATTGAGAGTCTATCGTCTTCCCCTTGCTTCGGTGATAGTAATGAGTGCCCTAATTGTGAGTTGTTGTTGTGTGACCTTACGACTCTTAAGTCCAGGTACACAGAGATAGTAGATGAGAGAGACGCTATGGCCACTGAGCTTGAGAGCGCTCAGCAGGAGCTGAAAAATGTTCATGCCACCATCGTCGTACCTTGTGTAAACTGCCCATCCCATTTAGCTAGTATAGATGAGCTGAGAGCCAAGTGTGATGAGCAGTTGAGTGAGTTAGCTGGAGTGAGAGTTGAGTTGGAGCAGACTAAGCTATAGCTTGAGACCTTGTCAGTTCCACCTACTATTTGTGAGAACTGCTGGTCCATAAGAATGGAGTTGATCAAGCTAAAAGCTGAGAAGTCTGTCGAAGTTGATAAAGAGTGTGAGATCTGCTTGTCTCAGGTGGAGGTGTTAGTTTCCTTGAGAGAGGAGCTAGCTGGTGTTCAGAACGAGAACTTTTACCTCCATCAGATCCTAAGTTGGATTAGTGATAGAGAGCCACAGCTCGGCATGATGATCCAGCAATTCAAGAGACAAGATGGGTTTGGGGTAGGTTACCCCTATTCCAAGGCTAATTTTGAGAGTGCCATTAGCCGAGCAGTGGAGTGAAGTAAGATGACTCCTGAACAGAGATATTCCAAGACTCACTCCACTGAGTCTTTTAAGGATAGTCAGCCCAAGGATGGAGTATTCCAAGAACAACCTAAAGCTCCACCTAAGAAGCAAATCTGGGTTCCAAAGCCTAAACCTCTCCACACTTCTCTTGATTCTTTACTTGGACCCTCTCACAACAACGATGCTACACCCAACACCACCAAGCCTAAGAATCACAAGCCTCAACCACATCCCAAGAATCCTACCTATCACTTTGAGTTTTGTCAGAGAGACAAGCATCTTAAGGAGTTCTGCTTCAGGAGGAAGCGGGTTGAGTGAGCAGAGAGAGCACGAGGTGGGCAGGATTAGTTCTACCAGCAGGGTGGTTGTAACACCCCAAATTTCCAAAACAATAAAAATATTATTTAATGAATTTCCTGGATTTTATTATTCTGAAAATACCTTTAAATACTTTCCATTACCATTTTGATCTACATCATAGAGTTAATGACCAAACCAAGAGCTGAAAATTTTTGCATAAACTCCCAAGACCAAGTTCTATTTCTGAGAATTTTTACAAATTTTTATCAACATTGGAAGTAGCCCTATTATTTTAAACCAATTTCTTCAATTATTTTTAATCAGAAAATATTTTAAACAGTAACGGGCCCTCTCCTCCTTTTCTCTCTCTCCCCGGCCGACCCAGCCCGTCACCCTCGCCCGCCTCCGTCTGACAGCTAGACCCCACTCGTCAGTGAGTGCCTCTCCTCTCTCGCGCGCGCCCGACAACCCGACCCCACCTGTCGGCGCCAACCGATCCCCTCTCAGGCCCGAGCCCGACCCCACCCGTCAGCCGCCACCCTCACGCGCTCACACCCGCTGACCGCCTCGGCCCACCTATCGGATCCATCATCCCCATGAGATCTGCCCCCAAATCGCCCCCCCCCCTCGCCAGCCGACGCCATTACTCGCCTCGGATCCCCTGCCCCCGACCCCCTCCCCTCGAATTAAGCCCGGCAATCAAACCCCCACGCTCCGGTGACCGTTTCCCCCCATTAAACCCACCGGATCGTGTCCCGATTCAACGAATCCGCCTGCAACCCGAGCTCGCCGGCGTTTAAGCCGTGTTTACTCCGGTCTCCCCCGATTACGCCCCTCTGCCCCCGCCGACGACCCTATATAAACCCTCTGGCCATCCGCAATGCACCCGTACGCCCTAACACTGCGAGAATGAACCAGAGCACCCCAATTCGCCTTTTTACTCTCCACCGCCGTCCGCACTCCAGCCGCCGCTCGTCGTCGCTGGAGCCCCTCTACGTCCACGCCGACCTGACCGCCGTGACCACAAGGACCTCACCGACCCCAGCCACCACTCCATCGTCGACGAAACCCGCCGGATCGTCGTGCCGTGTCGAGTACCTGTGCCGTCGTCGAGTACCCGTGTCGTGTCGGATTTGATCCTGGCCGTGCGATCTGGATCTGACGGTACCGATTAAGTCCCATGTGCGGTTTAATCCACGCCATCGGATCTGAGCGAAGGGGTATGTTTTAATCTCGTGCGTCCGTTATCTTTTAAAACCCGCGTTTGATCTGGATCGTCCATCGCATACCGGTTCAACGTTTTAATCTCAGCCGTCCACGTCATTTTAACTCCCCCGCCTCGCCCGTGACCGCCCGATCGCGATCCAACGGTGGATCTCGATCCAGCGCACGCGCACAGTGCGCAGGTGCACGGTGGTCTCGGCTCACCGTGGACCGACGCCTATTTTTGGTTAAATTTAAATTCCAGAAATGCTTTAAACTTCAAAAATTCATATCTAGCGCATTTGAACTCTAAAATTTCCATTTCAATTTCAGAAAATTTATAATATTATTCTTACGCATTAGTTCAATAAAAACAATATGTTACTTTAGAATTTTTCATGTTTATTTAAATAGGTATTCAAATACCCTTAGGGTAAAAATGTAAATTCAATTATTTAAATTTCAGTAAAGTTCATATTTATTCCTTTTCTGTTCATATACTGAAAACCACTAAGTTTTATATGGATCTTTCATTTTAAATTCATTAGAGAACTTAAAAATAGGAATGATCACTTTTAAAACCCTTTTTCAAAGGAAAACACTTCATTTTAATTATTTATAAAATGAATTTCAGAACCTTAAAAACTTGATTTATTTTTAATCAAACCAACTTAAACCTATGTGCTTGTTGTGTGATTTTATATTGTTTAGATTGGATGTTGTATTTATTTTATTTTACTTTATCTATATTGGAAAGACTACGACGCCGTCGAGGAGCCGGAGTATTTCCCGGAAGTTCCTCCCTCACCCTTCGCTTAACAAGGCAAGTCACCAAACCAATCTTTTGAGCATATTGAACCCATGTTTTATTAAACTACCGCTAAAACACATAGGTTATATATGCATTAGTCGAATGGAACCATTACAATATATTTATTTAGGATCCCCCGACCTTGATGTGCAACCCAAGCCATGCTATCTCGCCGAACCTCCTTATCACCATATGGTTAATGTTATTAGCTAGTGTCCAATGTATTGACATGATTGCTATATGATAAAAATGAGTCGTAGCAAAATGGTTCTACTATATGATCCCCGTTGTTTCTTATCCTTGGATTTCTGTCGGTGATGAGTTATGGTTGTGAGTGTATGCATGGTGGGTTCCGGGTGCAAGGTAGGGCATTGGTCGGTAGCACCCGGGGCACTATAAGGACCGGTCTGAGGGATCTGTTGCAATACACATCCGTACTAACCACAAGTCTAGTGGGTAAGTCCTAACTAAGATATGGAGTGTTCCAAACCGAGACCACCATTTGGAGATGGGTCAAGCTGCACCTGTGGGTGGCTTTACCAACATGGCGCAAAAGGGGGTGCGACGTTAGCCGGGATGCGGCCTGGCGCGCCGGCGAAACCTAGAGCGGGTGGTTATCGCTTGGAGCATTTCATGTCGAGGTTTTTGCACGAGTTCCCGTGGTATGGGTCATCTCGTTTGGGATGAGTACGTGCCTTGTGGGTACAGTAGTACATCTCTGATCAGAGTCTTAAATCTTTTCAAAAAGCCGAGCCCACGGTCAAGGGCGGGTTGCGTGACATCCCACAGTTAGTTTACTTTGGATATGTATGTGCATGATGGTTTAACATGTAAGGACTGTTGTGCGAGGAGGTAAAACGTACTCCTCTAGTTAGGTGATGATGTTGATGCTCATGTTTACTTTTCCGCATGATTAAACTTGACTACACTAAATGCAATAACTGAAAATGTACTTTTCCGCACCGTAGCCATTACCCTTCCTTGTTTATTATCTTGCATTATTATTTGCATTTGCGGTGGCTTGTTGAGTACTTTTTGTACTCATACCCGTTGGAACCCACAGAGGATGCCTACTATGAAGACGGTCTGGAGTAGCGACCCAGTCAAGCAAAGATCCTGAAGAAGACGTTTGACATGCATTTTTTTATTATCTTTACTATTGTTTCTATTAAAACTCTGATGTAATAAATATGGTCTGCGTACCATGAATATTGCCGTATGTACGATTGTCGCATGATGAACCTCTTGTATTATTGTTTTCTTATGAAATTCAATAATGTCTCGATTTCGATAAATCGGGGCGCCACAAGATGGTATCAGAGCCGACTCGACTGTAGGAAGCCAAACAGACCCGCCTAGCCATTAGCTGCAGGAAGTTATTTCTCGAAAACCTACATTATAAACTTTGCTCCTCCCCTCACTTTTATTCAACTTGTTGTTTTGTAGATGCCTGTTTATTAATTCCACAGCTACTGCCGCCACTACGAGGGCTTCGTCCGGGAGCTCCGTATGATGCTCACCTTCCTCGGGTTCCTCTTCGAGCCCGAATTCCAGGGCGTGTACCTGGAGGAGTTTGTCGGGCCCTGCGACGTCTCCCTCACCGTCCACGGCTCCGGAGAGCACCTGCCACCCTACACCACCGCACTTGGGGGCCCGACTTTTGACGTCGTGTGCCAACGAGTCACCCTCCAGGCCCTTATGGAGCTGAGGATGATCTACGATGATCGTCTTCAGAACTCGTCCTTCCGGCTTGTGCCGAAGCGCACTCCCGGCGCCTCCACAGCATCTACCTCGGGGTTCACTCCGTGCGTAATCTGGTTATGGCCCGGCAGTCGCGTCTTCTGCAGGCTATGGATGACCTCCATACCGAGGCGGTGCTCGATGCCGATGAGCACCATGAGGCGATCGAGTTTCTTCGTGAGGAGACGAAGAACTTGATCCAGCAGAACGGCGAGCTGCAGCGCAAGATCATGCAGCTACAGAAGGATAATGCAGAGATGGTTCCTCTCCTTCCTAGGAAGAGGAAGCCCATCCGTGAGCCCGTCCCTCGCCCTAAGAGGATCCCACCTCACCCCTCCACCATCGGACCATCCACCGCAAGCGCCCCTGCACCACGCCTCGGCCTCGTCTCCGACCCCATCATCGAGAACTTTCTCGAGCCCACCATCCCTCTAGAGCCGTGTACTCGTGGTTCCGAGAGCACGGAGACCGCCTCCGGTGGCGAGTAGGCGCTAGAGGCCGCAAAAGTTTAATAAATTAATTTTTGTATGTGTGCTATCCACAACGAGTGTGTTGTGGGTAGAATAAGATCTTGATTGTAATAAACAATTTTTATCACTGATTTATATGCATGGAGTTTATGAACTATTTACTTTAATTATGTGGTCATCATCTTTTTGCCTTATAACGTATATTCAGAAGATGGCCGACCACCAGAACACCAGCTCCAACAACGGAGAAGGAGGAAGCCGTGATGCGCCCGAGGGTGTTGTACCCAACTGGGGTACGACAGGCCCACGACAGTCTGGGTCGCCATCCGCCAACCATCCTACCTTGGCGGAGATGATGGCGAACCAGAACCAACTGATCACCACCCTCCTCACCCAAATGCAGCACCAACAAGCTCAGTTGGACCATCTACAGAATGGGGAACCTGCCCCTCACGCACCCGCTCCACAACTCTCGGAGTTCCTACGTGTGCGTCCCCCTATTTTCTCGAGCACCACCAACCCCATGGAGGCCGGAGATTGGCTCCGCACCATTGGGAAGAAGCTCGATCTCCTCCCCTGCACCGACCGGGAGCGAGTGGCCTTTGCCACTCACCAACTCCAGGGTCCCGCCGCTGAATGGTGGGACAACTACCATGAGTCCCAGCTAGAGGACCACGTGGTGACATGGGTGGAGTTCACCATCGCCTTTCGCACCAGTGTCCTCACCCCAAGCAACCCCAAGGCATGGCACCCAACCAGGCGGTTCGTGCCCGCGTCAACCACATCAGCGCGGAGGAAGCTCAAGAGGCTCCCGAAGTCGTGCTCGGTATGTTTACCGCAAATTCCGTACCAGCTATAATATTATTCGACTCTAGGGCAACACACTCTTTTATCTCGGAAGATTTTGTGAAAATCAACGAATTGGACGTACTCCCTCTATCCGTCCCCATGATGATTGCCACTCCAGGCAATAAGACCTTAGCCCACTTATACAGTCCTAAGGTTAAGATAGAGATCCAAGGAGTATTGTTCCGGGCCGAGCCAGTTCTCATAAAGTGCATCGGACTTGACCTCATCCTAGGGATGGATTGGTTGATGAAGCACAAGGGTGTGATCGACTGTGCCAACAAGTCCGTCACGGTGACCAACCCTGAAGGCGAGGCCGTCGCCTTTCGGATGACCAGCCACAAACCACTCGAAGCGTCCCTCCACTCACTAGCTCTTGAATAAGTGCCCAAAGTCAAGGAGTTCATGGATGTCTTCCCTGAAGACCTACCAGGAATGCCTCCCAAGTGGGACATCGAATTTAGGATTGAACTTGTCCCCGAGACCACCCCGATCTCCAAGCGCCCATACCGGATGGCCGCCAACGAACTAGCCGAGGTCAAGAGCAACATCGAAGACCTAGAGCAGAAAGGGTACATCCGACTGAGTACCTCACCCTAGGGTGCACCGGTTATCTTTGCCATGAAGAAGGACAAGACTAAAAGGATGTGCGTGGACTATAGAGCCTTGAACGACGTAACCATCAAGAATAAGTACCCATTGCCTCGGATCGATGATCTGTTCGATCAACTGAAGGGATCCTCGGTGTTTTCCAAGATTGACCTCAGGTCAGGCTATCACCAGTTGAGGATTAGGGAAGAAGACATGCCCAAGACTGCCTTCACCTCCCGCTATGGACTCTACGAGTATACGGTGATGTCGTTCGGACTCACGAATGCCCCGGCCTTTTTCATGAACATGATGAACAATGTTTTCATGGAGTTCTTGGATAAGTTCATCGTGGTATTCATCGACAATATCCTCGTCTACTCCAAGACCAAGGAAGAACACGAAACTCACCTCCGCTTGACCCTCGGAAAGCTAAGGGAATAGCAGTTGTACGCCAAATATAGCAAGTGCGAATTTTGGTCGTCTGAGGTGAAGTTCCTCGGCCATGTCATATCTGCCGGAGGAATAGCAGTGGACCCGACCACTGTGGAAGCAGTAACCAACCGGTTACAGCCCACGACCATGACCGAGATCCGGAGTTTTCTCGGATTGGCCGGATACTACCGCTGGTTCATCGAGAATTTTTCCAAGATCGCCAAGCCGATGATCAGACTTCTACAGAAAGAAGTGAAGTTTGAATGGACCCCAGATTGTGAAGAGAGCTTCCAGACTCTCAAGAAGAAGCTCGTGTCAGCCCCAATCCTGACCCTGCCTGACATCCAGAAAGACTTCCACATCTACTACGATGCTTCCCGCCAAGGTTTGGGATGTGTCTTGATGCAAGATGGGAAGGTGCTATCCTACGCCTCCCGATAGCTGAGACCGCATGAGCTGAACTACCCGACCCACGACCTGGAGTTAGCAGTCGTGGTTCATGCCTTGAAGATATGGAGACATTACCTTGTGGGGAATCGGTGTTAGGTTTTCACCGACCACAAGAGCCTCAAGTACATATTCACCCAACCTGACCTAAACCTCAGGCAAAGGAGAAGGATGGAACTGATCAAAGACTATGACTTGGGCATCCATTATCATCCAGGCTCCTTTGCTTTACAAGGAGATGGAAAGGCTAAACTTAGGTATCACCACCCGAGCGTACCTCGCTACCTTGGAGTCTAGGCCTATCTTGATAGACCAAATCCGAGAAAAGCAGAAGGAAGACCCGGACATCTTGGAAATCCAGCAGAACATGAGGAAGGGTAAAGCCCCCAGATTTTCCGAGGACGGGCATGGTACCATCTGGTTCGGGAACCGGATCTGCGTACCTGACAAGCCTGAGTTGAAGACCATCATCCTTCAAGAAGCCCACGATACTCTATACTCCATCCATCCCGGGAGTACAAAGATGTATCAAGACCTAAAGGAAAAATATTGGTGGGTCAGCATGAAGAGAGAAATAGCCGAGTATGTGGCCAAGTGCGACACATGCCGGCGAGTCAAGGCAGAGCATCAAAGGCCTGCTGGACTTCTGCAACCTCTCAAGGTCCCTGAATGGAAGTGGGAAGAGATAGGAATGGACTTCATCACGGGACTGCTCAGGACCCAAGCTGGTCACGATTCTATTTGGGTGATCGTCGACCGACTCACCAAGGTGGCTCACTTCATCTCCATCAAGACAACTTACAATGTCGCCAAGTTGGCCGAGTTGTACATGACCAGGATAGTATGCCTTCACGGAGTTCCCAAGAAATTGTATCTGACCGTGGGAGTCAGTTTACCTCCAAGTTTTGGAAGAACCTTCAAGAGGAACTCGGCACCCGGCTGAACTTTAGCACCGCCTATCACCCACAGACCAACGGTCAAACCAAAAGGGTCAACCAGATATTGGAGGATATGCTTAGAGCTTGCGCTCTAGACTTTGGCGGAATGTGGGATAAGAACTTGCCCTACGTGGAGTTTTCCTACAACAACAGCTATCAAGCCAGCCTGCAAATGTCCCCGTTCAAAGCACTGTACGGACGTAAGTGCAGAATGCCATTGCTCTGGGATCAAACCGGAGAATCACAACTGTTTGGGACATACATGTTAAGAGAATCCGAAGAGAAGGTTAAGATCATAAGGGACCGATTGAAGATAGCCTAGTCCCGATAGAAGAGCTATGCCGACAACCGTCGAAGAGACCTAACCTTTGAGGAGGGCGGTTATGTCTATCTCCGAGTCACTCCCCTCTGCGGCACTCAAAGGTTCAACATGAAAGGCAAGCTAGCACCCCGCTATGTCGGACCTTTTCAGATCCTCCGACGGCAAGGAGAAGTGGCATATTAGCTTGAACTGCACCCATCATTGGCATGAGTTCATGATGTGTTCCATGTCTCTCAGTTGAAGAAGTGTCTTCGCGTGCCCGCCGAACAAGCCGACCTTCAACAGCTCAACGTCCAAGAAGACTTGACCTACATCGAGAAACCCATCAAGATCTTGGAAACCAAGGAACGGGTAACCAGAAGTCGTGTAGTTCGCTTCTGCAAGGTTTAGTGGGACAACCACCCCGCCGAAGAAGCTACATGGGAAAAGGAAGACGAACTGAACGCCCAGTACCCCGAGCTATTCGAGTAGCGTTCCAATCTCGAGGACGAGATTCTTTGTAAGGGGGATAGGTTTGTAACACCCCAAATTTCCAAAACAATAAAAATATTATTTAATCAATTTCCTGGATTTTATTATTCTGAAAATACCTTTAAATACTTTCCCTTACAATTTTGAACTACATTATAGAGTTAATGACCAAACCAGGAGCTGAAAATTTTTGCATAAAGTCCCAAGACTAAGATCTATTTCTGAGAATTTTACAAATTTTTATCAACCTTGGAAGTAGCCCTATTATTTTAAACCAATTTTTGTAATTATTTTAATCAGAAAATATTTTAAACGGTAACGGGCCCTCTCCTCATTTTCTCTCTCTCCCGACCAGCCCAGCCCGTCACCCTCGCCCGCTTCCGTCTGACAGCTGGACCCTACTCGTCAGTGAGTGCCTCTCCTCTCATGCGCGCGCCCGACAACCCGACCCCACCTGTCGGCGCCAACCGATCCCCTCTCATGCCCGAGCCCGACCCCACCCGTCAGCCGCCACCCTCACGCGCTCATGCCCGCTGACCGCCTCAGCCCACCTGTCGAATCCATCGTCCTCGTGAGATCCGCCTCCAAATCGCCCCCCCCCCCCCCTCGCCGGCCGATGCCATTAACTCGCATCGGATCCCCTGCCCCCGACCCCCTCCCCTCGAATTAAGCCCAGCAATCAAACCCCCGCACTCCGGTGACCGTTTCCCCTATTAAACCCACCGCATCGCGTCCCGATTCAACGAATCCGCCTGCAACCCGAGCTCGCCGGCGATTAAAGTCGTGTTTACTCCGGTCTCCCCTGATTACGCCCCCTCTGCCCCCGCCGACGACCCTATATAAACCCCCTAGCGGTCCGCAATGCACCCCTACACCCTAACACTGCGAGAACGAACCAGAGCGCCCCAATTCGCCTTTTTACTCTCCACCGCCGTCCGCACTCCAGCCACCGCTCATCGTCGCCGGAGCCCCTCTCCGTCCACACCAACCGCACCGCCGTGACCACAAGGACCTCACTGACCCCGGCCACCACTCCGTCGTCGACGAAACCCGCCAGATTGCCGTCGCCGCCGAGGACCCGAACGCCTTCACTGCCTCCGCTCGTCGCCGGCCTCGCTCCGTCGACCATTCACCACCGTAAGGGTACCCTCATGATCCCCTAGTCCCCCTCTTTCCGTTTTAGGCCTTAGACACGACCGCCGTCGCTCGCCGTGGCCTCTAGCCCGCTCGTCGTCGCTAGAGAAGACGACTGGCATGGGTCGAGTACCCGTGCCATGTCGGATTTGATCCTGGCCGTGCGATCTGGATCTGACGGTACTGATTAAGTCCCATGTGTGGTTTAATCTGCGCCGTCAGATCTGAGCGAAGGGGTACATTTTAATCTCGTTCGTCCGTTAGCTTTTAAAACCCACGTTTGATCTGGATCGTCCATCGCATACCGGTTCAACATTTTAATCTCAGCCGTCCACGTCATTTTAACTCCCCCGCCTCGCCCGTGACCACCCGATCATGATCCAACGGTGGATCTCGATCTGGCGCACGCGCACAGTGCGTAGGTGCACGGTGGTCTCGGCTCACCGTGGACCGACGCCTATTTTTGGTTAAATTTAAATTCCAGAAATGCTTTTAAACTTCAAAAATTCATATCTGGCGCATTTGAACTCTAAAAATTGCCATTTCAATTTCAGAAAATTTATAATATTATTCTATACGCATTAGTTCAATAAAAACAATATGTTACTTTAGACTTTTTCATGTTTATTTAAATAGGTATTCAAATACCCTTAGAGTAAAAATGTAAATTCAATTATTTAAATTTCAGTAAAGTTCATATTTATTCCTTTTCTGTTCATATACTGAAAACCACTAAGTTTTATATGGACCTTTCATTTTAAATTCATTAGAGAACTTAAAAATAGGAATGAGCACTTTTAAAACCCTTTTTCAAAGGACAACACTTCATTTTAATTATTTATAAAATGAATTTCAGAACCTTAACAACTTGATTTATTTTTAATCAAACCAACTTAAACCTACGTGTTGTTGTGTGATTTTATATTGTTTAGATTGGATGTTGTATTTATTTTATTTTACTTTATCTATATTGGAAAGACTACGACGCCGTCGAGGAGTCGGAGTATTTTCCGGAAGTTCCTCCCTCACCCTTCGCTGAACAAGGCAAGTCACCAAACCAATCTTTTGAGCATATTGAACCCATGTTTTATTAAACTACCGCTAAAACACATAGGTTATATATGCATTAGTCGAATGGAACCCTTACAATATATTTATTTAGGATCCCCCAACCTTGATGTGCAACCCAAGCCATGCTATCTCGCCTAACCTCCTTGTCACCATATGGTTAATGTTATTAGCTAGTGTCCAATGTATTGACACGATTGCTATAGGATAAAAATGAGTCGTAGCAAAATGGTTCTACTATATGATCCCCATTGTTTCTTATCCTTGGATTTCTTTCGGTGATGAGTTATGGTTGTGAGTGTATGCATGGTGGGTTCCGGGTGCAAGCTAGGGCATTGGTCGGTAGCACCCGGGGCACTATAAGGACCGGTCCGAGGGATCCGTTGCAATACACATCCGTACTAACCACAAGTCTAGTGGGTAAGTCCTAACTAAGATATGGAGTGTTCCAAACTGAGGCCACCATTTGGAGATGGGTCAAGCTGCACCTACAGGTGGCTTTACCGACGTGGTGCAAAAGGGGGTGCGACGTTAGCCGAGATGCAGCCCGGCGCCCCGGCGAAACCTAGAGCGGGTGGTTATCGCTTGGAGCATTTCATGTCGAGGTTTTGGCACGATTTCCCATGGTATGGGTCATCTCGTTTGGGATGAGTGCGTGCCTTGTGGGTACAGTAGTACATCTCTGATCAGAGTCTTAAATATTTTTGAAAAGTCGAGCCCACGGTCAAGGGCGGGTTGCGTGACATCCCACAGTTAGTTTACTTTGGATATGTATGTGCATGATGGTTTGACATGTAAGGACTGTTGTGCGAGGAGGTAAAACGTACTCCTCGAGTTAGGTGATGATGTTGATGCTCATGTTTACTTTTCCGCATGATTAAACTTGACTACACTAAATGCAATAACTGAAAATGTACTTTTCCGCACCGTTAGCCATTACCCTTCCTTGTTTATTATCCTGCATTATTACTTGCATTTGTGGTGGCTTGTTGAGTACTTTTTGTACTCATACCCGTTGGACCCCACAGAGGATGCCTACTATGAAGACGGTCTGGAGTAGCGACCCAGTCAAGCAAAGATCCTGAAGAAGATGTTCGTCATGCATTTTTTTATTATCTTTACTATTGTTTCTATTAAAACTCTGATGTAATAAATATGGTCTGCGTACCATGAATATTGCCGTATGTACGATTGTCGCATGATGAACCTCTTGTATTATTGTTTTTCTTATGAAATTCAATAATGTCTCGATTTCGATAAATCGGGGCGCCACAGTGGTAGACAGAGAGTTCCTCGATGTAGAGAGAGGCTAGAGGCCAGGCCACGTCGTGTAGGTGGTGGTAGAGGAGACTATTTTTATGATGGTGCTCCGGAGGGTGGTTTTCGTTCCGGCAGAGTTCCAGATCGTTATGGATACGGTTTTGGACCTCATGGTCGTGATTTTAAGCAGAACAGAGGACCACGCTTTCAGCAGCATTTTGGTCCAGACTCATATGATTCCTTCTGCTTTCCTACATATGAGCAGATGGCTCGACACTGGTTTAGCACTTTTGCTAAACCTGGCGTTGGATCGTTTGCTCCCACTCATGATTATTAATCTTGATTTGGGAGTTGTGTATCCTTTTTAGGATACTTTGAGTCAGTTTTTTTTCTTTCTCTTTATTTTTGATTGAGTCATTTTGTGTGCGTTCATTTCATGCATAATCATCAATCACATTTTGAGCTTGCTTCTGTTATATGATTGATCGGCTTTACCTTCTCTAGGCAGTATATGTTTTTGATTACTTGTCGATGATCATGTTCTGTTTTAGTTCACACGATATATCTGATATTTGTCATATGCATGGCTTTTATGTTTTTAAATTGAAAAATGATCACCATTGCTTCTAGTAACTAGCATGTGTAGGTTGAATGCTTTTGCTATCTTTTACATGCCTAGTAGCTAGATCCTTACTTAGATGCAGATATGCAACTTGGACATCTATATGCTTTAAAC
Organism: Zizania palustris; assembly: GCA_019279435.1. NCBI lineage: Eukaryota > Viridiplantae > Streptophyta > Magnoliopsida > Poales > Poaceae > Zizania > Zizania palustris. Next base: position 48,331,763 of record JAAALK010000288.1, on the reverse strand, counting down.
ATGAAAAATGTGCTATAAAAATGATAAAAATTCAGAAAAATGAGAAATTTATGCATTTTTATGATTATTAGAAAAGATCCAGGTGGGTTTGTTTTGTCGCATTGCATTGTTCTGGACTGCTTACCATAGCACTTTTGTATGAACTAATACGGTGTAATGTATGCCAAGACCAATGTCTTAAGCTTCTGATGGTTAAGTTTTGGCCTAGGCTTGACTTGGTCAGTTAGCATAAGGTTTGACATGCAAATAACCCCTGGCAGAAATGAAAAAATAAAAAGGAAAAAGAAAAAGTCTGAAAAATTTAAAGAGATGACAAGTTTGCTGAAGCACTTTGCTATGGACAATGCTTATCTTGGTAGATATCAGTTAGCTTTTGCATCTCATTCTTTACTTTGCTTGTCAACTAGAAAATGTGGTGATGTTTTTGTTTGCAAAAATCGGAAAATGTGTGCTAATGACCCTCTTTAGATATCATCTGTTGCACTGATCATGTCATGTATCTTAGACAGTATATCTTTTGCTATACATGTTAGATGTTGTAAGTGCAGATAATCATATCTAAGAGGCATGCTTTTAACACTCCACCTGCACCCCATCTGCATTCATGACATATTTTGATGAGTTCAATTGTCAATAAGGGGGAGAAATTTTGGAGTTTAGGGGACATTTTTGGCTTTCTCTGGGATTTATTTCAGGGGGAGTATTTCAGTCTTTTGCCTTGGTAGTTCTGAGATTGCACTTGTTTTTGAGTCTTTATTTTTGGTTAACCATAATGACCGTTTTCTTGCTTTTGTTTGGCTTATGGTCATTAGGGTTAAACTTTTATTTTCTTTCTTCTATTTTCTTTTGTCTTCGTTTTCCTATTTCCATATGTTTTGCAGGTGCTGAAGATGTGCTGAAGAGGGTGTTGACAATGCACTCATAAGGGGGAGATTGAGAAACCATGTTGAAGAACATGGGTTTAATACTCCAGATGTGATGAGTGATTGTCAACGGAAGTCAAAGAAAGTGAGATGAAGGCCTGCCATGTCTAAGGCGCGTGTGATTCAGGTACACGGGCAGCGAGCGACAGCCGAGCAGAGGAGCCGCGGAGTCGGGCTGGCCCAATCTGGGTACATGGGCTAGGAGCGGTAGAGGATCCACTGGTCTGTTGACTGGGTTTGACTCAGGTACACGGGCGGCGAGGGAATGCCGGGCTTAGGAAGCTGTGGGGTCGGGTCGGATCAATTCGGGTACCAGGTGCGAAGACGGTGGACGCTTTGTCAGTTTCGGCGCAAAACTGACAACATATGATTATTTTGTTTTTAGGATATTAATATTTAGTTTTTAAGTCCAGAATATTTTTATTTGTGTCAGTTGATTTTTCGAATGTTATTTTAGGAATTTCGGAATTTATTTTAGAGTCAATGTTAATTTACCCTAGGGTTAAATTAGTCTTTTTCATATATTAGGAGTCGCCTATAAATAGGCCCCTGCACCCCTAGGGATAGGATGACTGTTTCTTAATAGATAAATCTACAGTCCGCGACCGTTTCCATTTTTCCACCGCCAGAGTTTTTTCGTGCGAATTTCTTCCTCTCATGGCAAGACGCTGTGTTTCCTAGAGTTGATCTCCACCAGGCACAGCAGATTCTTGCGAAGGTGTCCTTGCAGCCGACTACAGCCAGGCCTCCTCATGTAGCTGCAGCATCTATATGCCTATGCCTTGTTACTCGATGCGCGTGAAGGCTGTTGGAGCCCAGGGACACTCCGGCGAGCTCGAACACGCGTTCCCCGCTCGCACTCGCCTCGCGACGCTCTCATGTGCTCACAATCATCGGTGGCTGGAGGTAGAAGACGATGAATAGTGCGCACACAAGGTGTTCGGTGTTTCGGCGACGAACGCCCTAACGCCGCTGTGGCCTTTCATTCACATCTCGACTCGACACACTTACACAAGGGTGGGTGGTGGCTCTTATAACCACACGGCTCCGCTCCGCGCCCGGCTATCCCGCCATGGCCGCACGCTGCGCGCTTCTCGCGCCCGGGCGACGCGCTCCGCCCGCGCGACGTGCGCTCGTGCCCAACGGCCATCCGTGCTGCCCGCCACCACACCAACGACCCACGACTGCGTCACCTACACGTGCAGCTCGCGCCATCCGCATCGCCCGCACCAGCCCGAGCCACCTCGTGCTCGCTGGACACGACGCGCCCGCGCCCATGGCGCGCTCCAAGCAGCACAGACGCATACACAACGCACACACTCTGCTCATCGTCAAGCTTACTTCTAACAATCACCCCCCTAAGCTTGACGTGGCGACACCTTCGTCTTCATGGATTCACTGTATCCTCGCCGATGTCCGCATGCAGCTTCGTCTTCCGTGCCATGCGCGCCACCATCGCCGCTGCGCCGTCCCCTGCGCCACCGCGCAGTCAGTGGAGCACCATCTTCTCCGTCGTTGCTGCCGCGTCGCCCGTCGTCGTCGCGTGCCACGGTCTCCTTCCTCCTCGGCGACACACGCCGAGGGTCATCTCCACCGTCTTCTTCCTCGCCATCGCCGCGCCAACGTGCTGCGCTGTGCCCGTGTGACGTGCTCGCCAGCACGACTCGCACACGCACTCCGACCGGCCGGCGACCTTGCGACTTCTTCATCACCGGCGACACACGCCGGCGGCCATCCCGAGCACGTCTCCGCCTTGCCTCGGCTCTGATACCAATTGTTGGAGCCCAGGGACACTCCGGCGAGCTCGAACACGCGTTCCCCGCTCGCACTCGCCTCGCGAGGCTCTCATGTGCTCACAATCATCGGTGGCTGGAGGTAGAAGACGATGAATAGTGCGCACACAAGGTGTTCGGTGTTTCGGCGACGAACGCCCTAACGCCGCTGTGGCCTTTCATTCACATCTCGACTCGACACACTTACACAAGGGTGGGTGGTGGCTCTTATAACCACACGGCTCCGCTCCGCGCCCGGCTATCCCGCCATGGCCGCACGCTGCGCGCTTCTCGCGCCCGGGCGACGCGCTCTGCCCGCGCGACGTGCGCTCGTGCCCAACGGCCATCCGTGCTGCCCGCCACCACACCAACGACCCACGACTGCGTCACCTACACGTGCAGCTCGCGCCATCCGCATCGCCCGCACCAGCCCGAGCCACCTCGTGCTCGCTGGACACGACGCGCCCGCACCCATGGCGCGCTCCAAGCAGCACAGACGCATACACAACGCACACACTCTGCTCATCGTCAAGCTTACTTCTAACAAAGGCTTGGTGTCAAGAGCTTGCGCCTGACGCATAGCACTTGCGTGCGGTAGCATCCCGGCAGCATCATCACGCGTGAAACAGGCGCATCAGAAGCAGCGACGTTCGGTGATTTTCCTAGGCGTGGTCCACGGTGCAGGAGAGAGTTGTCTTCGGCGTGACATTCGACGGGAAATTTATTGTCATCGTCAAAACACCGCTTCACTGGCAAGGTTTTTCACGCCGCTCCATCGTTTCATGCGTCGGCATCTGGATTTCTCCCGTGGCATTTTCTGGACGTCGGTTGCGACGGCGGAGAGCACCAGGTGGCTGTTTGGTGTTGTTCCCTCGGACGTGACAAGCGAACCACAGCTAGAGGTGCTGCTCGATTTGGTGGGAGACCGCAAGGCATTGCAGCGCATGGAAAAGCACAAGACTTGAGGCCAGGCGATGTGAAGCTTCATGATCTGTTCAGTAAGAAAATTTTTCTAATCTCTCATCTCGTAATGCGTGTGACTGTTGCTTTTATGATGGTTCATACCTGGTCATGTACTACTTATTCATTTTGAGAAATATTCAGCGTGTATGCATCTGATTTTCACACTGCTGTACAAGATATAAATTGCCTCCCAAAGTTTCTGTTTGGAATCGTTAATCACTTTTATTGTACAAGTAATTAGTTCCAAATAGGATAGTTATGCACGCCATGGTTAATACATGTTCGCTGTATTTGGTTTGTGCATGAGTATTGTTAATAAAAAAATTGATTCATCAGGCTGTGATTTTAGTCCATATTTTATGATACTTTTAATTACTATTAGTACTCTATTTTTGGATTGCCATATAAATATTTATTGATATATCTAGGTGTTTTCCTGTGCACATCAAGTATTTATTAAATCATTTGAAAACACTTTTTATTTACTGCAGTTATTTTTGTTTACTTTAATTCATTTTTAATATTGTAGTTAATATCATTTTAATTAGGACACCGGTCATTTTTAGGCTAGACAACTTTAGTACCTGTGATCTCCTTTGCTACTGTTGTCTGTCTGTCGAGGTGTGTTGGGTGTTGAGATTAGGATATAGTTTAACAAGAAATTTTTAGGCGCCCATTCACCACCCTCTAGTCGCTACTTTAGGTCTTACAAGAGGAGTAGATGGGCTTGCCCAGAACAGCGAGGTAGCAGCGGTGTGGTGGTTCGGCGAGGGGAAGGCATGGTGGCGGCTCGCTGGAGTAGTGGCGCGGCGAGGCAGCAACAACACTCGGCAGTGGCAATAGGGAAGAGGAGAAGGGCTGCGATGGAGGAAGTGGGAGAGGTGTGGGCTTGTGGAAGATAAGAGAGAAGAGGGCATGGCTTTTATAGAGGGAGGAGGCGCCTGAATCAATGGAAGCCACAGACATGAAATGGAAGGACATATGTATAAGGAAAGGGAGGAAAAACAAGGAAAGAGGAAGGAAGGAAATAGAGGGAGAAGAAGGAAGGAGAAGGAAGAAAAAAAAGGAAAGAAAAGAAAGGAAGAAAGAGAAGGAAAAAGGAAAGAAAGAAAGAGAAGAGGGAATAGAAAAGAAGGAAAGAGAAGAAAGGCTGTGTGTGCGCATGCACTCAGCCAAGAAAAAAGAAAGGGAGAGGGAAGGAAAGAGAAAAAGGGGGAAAGAGAAAAAGAGGAAAAGGAAAGGAAAGCAGGAAAAAAATGAAAATATTTTTTTCTGAAAATTCAAATTTGGATTTTTAATAAAAAGTGAAAAGTTTTTGGAACGTTTGAAATTTAAAATGAATTTAGAAATTTTGGATTTGAAAGAAATAGTGCACGAATAAACGACGGTTTGGAAAATCAATAAATTTTGTATTCACGTCGAAATTATAAATTCCGAACATGAACACCAAACCAAGGTTTTTAATTCATTTTTGGGAATATAAAAATAATTTTTAAAGTGATTTTTATGGAATTTAAACACGCAGTTAAAATGGGATTTTAATTTCGCGAACGAAAATAGAATGTTGATTCCTCTCGATATTTGACGGGAAAGGAGATATGATCGAGGATGAAGATTCAAAACTCAACCGGAAAAGAAATAGGAATTTAATTTCCTTTTGATTTAATGTTATTTAGTAAAATATTATGGGTTACTATTCTAGTTGTAATATCCTTAATAAAAACCTAAATTGATTTAAGGGGCGAGAAATTTACTAGTAATTTTTCTAGCAGAATTTTATTTGGTTTTATATTATTTTTTTATTGAAATGTTTTACCATATATTTTATTCACACAACATTCATGTTGAAATATATTTTATTAATTAGTATTAGAGATTTATGATGAAATGATATTGATTATATCTTATTGAATTCCTTTGCACCAGAAATCGCAGAAAAATTTTATGAACGCAATTTAAGGCTAGGAGAATTTTGGGAAAAATACTATAACTACTTGTTATTTTTAAATGAAATTTTTAAGCTTGTATTTTAGCTTTCTTTTTTATCGATTTACACTAAATTATTTTCTTGAAATTCAGTTATTAATTACTTTATTTTATTTTTAACACTTGACGAAAATCAGGGTGTTACACAAACTCATCTTCTCTAGCTCATCAGGTGTCAGCACACTGAGTCTTACTAAGAGAAATACTACGTGACATTAGCAGAAAACACTTCTTGGAATTATGCATTTTGAACCATTTCAAAACCTTATCAATGTAAATACTTTGGTTTAATCCAATTAACTGTTTTGATCTATCTCTATAGATCTTTATGCCCAAATTGTATGTTTCCTCTCCAAGATCTTTCATCGAAAAAATATTTTTCAGTAAAGTCTTGACAACATTGAACAAAACAATGTTGTTTCCGATCAACAATATGTCATCCACATATACGACCAGAAATACAAGTGAGCTCCTACTAGCCTTTTTTTAAACACAAGGTTGTTCTTCGTTCTTGATGAAGCCAAACACTTTGTCTACCTCATCAAAGTAAAGGTTCCAACACCGAGAAGCTTGCTTGAATCCATAAATGGACTTTAGCAACTTACAAACCATCCTAACATTCCCCGGACCATCAAGACCTTTAGATTGTGTAATGTACACATCCTAACTTAGCTTTCCATTTAGGAAAGACATCTTGACATCCATTTACCATATCTCATAATCATAAAATTCGGCAATAGCCAAGATGATCCGAATAGACTTAAGCATAGCGACGAGCGAAAACGTTTCATCATAATCAACACCTTGAATTTGTCCGAAACCCTTCGCCACCAATCCTGCCATATAGATGTGAACATTTCCATCAATGTCTATCTTTTTCTTGAAGATCCATTTACACTCAATGGTTTTTTTGCCATCGGGTGGATCAACCAAGTTCCAAACTTGGTTAACTCTCATGGACTCCAACTCAGATCCAATGGCTCCAAGCCATTTCTCAAAGTCTGGTCCCATCACTGCTTCCGCATAGGTCTTTGGCTCATCATTGTCCAACAACACATCATGATTCCCAGTGGTCAAGAACATGTACCTCTCTAGTGCATGGACTACTCTCCCTGACCTCCGTTGGGCTGGCGCATTAATAATAGGGTCTGCAACATCTTACATCTCCTGCTCTAGTTCAGTGGGATCTGGAACACTTTCTAGTGGCTCTCGAACCTCTTTGAGATCCACAGTCCTCCCACTAACTCCTTTAGAGAGAAACTCTTTATCAAGGAACACACCATTTTGAGCGAAAAACACTTTGCCCTCCTCTCTATTATAGAAATACTATCCTTTGGTTTCCCTAGGATACCCTACAAATAAGCACTTGTCAGACTTAGGGCTGAGCTTGTCAAATGTCATATGTTTGAAATACGCTTCACATCCCCAAATCTTTGGAAAAGATAAACTGGGATGCCTCCCAGACCATATCTCATATGGCGTCTTCTCTACTGACTTAGATGGAACTGTATTCATCGTGAAAGTTGCGGTTTCTAGAGCGTCACCCCAAAAGGATAATGGAAGATTAGTGTGACTCATGATGGACCGCACCATGTCCAACAAAGTGTGGTTTCTCCGCTCGGACACCCCATTCCATATAGGTATGTTGGGTGGAGTCAACTGTGAAACAATTCCACACTGCTTCATATGATCAAAACTCATGGCTCAAATATTCACCCCCATGATGTGATTGTTGAGAAACCATGTTGAAGAACATGGGTTTGATACTCCAGATGTGATGAGTGATTGTCAACGGAAGTCAAAGGAAGAGAAATGAAGACATGTCGTGTCTGAGGCACGTGTGACTCAGGTACACGGAGCCACGGAGTCAAGCTGGCCCAATCCGGGTACATGGGCTAGGAGCGGCAGATGATCCACTGGTCTATTGACTGGGTTTGACTCAGGTACATGGGCGGCGAGTGATTGCCGGGCTGAGGAAGCTGCGGGGTCGGGTCGGCCCAATCCGGGTACCCTGTGCGAAGACGGTGGATGCTTTGTCAGTTTCAGCGCAAAACTAACAACCTATGATTATTTTGTTTTTAGGATATTAAAATTTAGTTTTTAAGTCCAGAATATTTTTATTTGAGTCAGGTGATTTTTCTAAGAATATTTTAGTAATTTTCGGAATTTTTGGAATTTATTTTAGAGTCAGTGTTAATTTACCCTAGGGGTAAATTAGTATTTTCATGTATTAGGAGTCGCCTATAAATAGGACCCTACCCCCTTGGGGACAGATGACTGTTTTTTTGGGGATCAATCTACAGTCCAGTTTTATATTCACCGTCTTTTTTGTTTCTCGCCGCTACCGCGATCGGCTAGAAAATTTCCTCCGCTGGATGTTAATTTCTTTTGGCGTGTGATTGTTTCCTTCGTCCAGCGGAGTCCTGGATATAGCAGAGACGGCTGGCAAGACCGAGCGCCGAAAGTTATTTTGACACGTTCTTCGGCGCAGTTTTCAGCGGGCAGAAGACTTCAAGGAACGACGGCCGAGCAGCAGCAACGCGTCTACGGCGCGTGCATGCACAAGGCCAATCCACCAGCTAAGCCTCAGGCACGGGCCCCACGGGAGTACAGAAGCAGCAGGCTTCACGGAATGCTACAGGGCACCACGCAATTTTCTTCTCCTCCTGCATGTTTCACGAGAGCACGACAGGCAGCTTTTGGCTCGATTTTCCGTGGTGCGAGTGCTGCGGGGCAGTTCTTTTTTGCAGATCGACATGCGGGTAAGTATATTTAATCTTCTATTTTTTAGCTAGCTAGTTAAATAAATAGTCATCTCTTTTAATTAGCAGTAAATTTGTTTTATTAGTTTCGTAGATAATTTTTATCAGCTAGACATTATTTTTTAATCTGCTTATTAATTATTTCATAATTTTTATTTAAGTTTTTTTAAAATCTACTCATATAAAAAGAAAAAAATTACTATTATTAGTCTAATTTTTACGTGATAATTTTTAGGTTTAGTTCTGAATTAATTTTTAAATTATCCATGCCTTACTCATTTGATTAGTATTTTATTTCTAGACTACAATATAAATATCTGGTGATTTCTCTAGGTGTTTTATTTACTGCAGTATTTTTATTTTAGTTTATCTTTAATATCTTTTCAATTAAGACACCAGTGATTTTTAGGCTAGACAACTTTAGTAAGGTGGTGAATATTTTATTTTCTGGTCTAGGTCCTAGTGAGTTTGAGCATGTTAGCCATCTCACCACTGCTCGAGAGATCTGGGCTACCCTCTAGGCACACCATGAGGGGACAGCTCGGGTCAAGGCTAGGCTCTACTAGACCTACCGGCGTGAGTATGAAAATTTCTCACAAAAGCCGGGTGAGACTGTTGAGGCTTTGTTTGGTCTTTTTCAATCGATCATTAACAAGCTTCGCGTCAACAAGGCCGAGCGTGATCAGCTGGTCTTGGATCATGAACAAGCGCTTAAGGTTCTTCATACCTTGGACCCTAATATCTAGGAGATCAAGGTTTCTTCTATTGTTGAAAGCGCATCTTATGATACCTTGACCGTCGCAGAGCTTTTTAGTAAGCTCAAGGCCTTAGAGGTCGATATCCAGTTGAGATCAAATCCCACTGGTTCTGGCTCAAAGACCCTGGCTCTTGCGACACCGTATGCTGATCCTATTGCCATGAGATGTACTACTTTTTCCTTGATGTCTATCTCCGAGGAACAACTTGATACTCTAGGAGATGATGATATGTGCTTGTTTAACAACCGGGTGCGATGTGTCTATGATAAGCGAATGTTTAAGAGTCACGGCACAAAATCAGGATGCTTTGAGTGTGGTGATACAGGTCATTTCATTGCCGACTGCCCCAAGTGGAAGAATTACAAGAAGGGAACCGGCGACAACTCCTATGACTCTAACAAGTACGACAACTCCACGAAGGGTAAGCCCAAGATGAGATTCTTTCGAAAGGCATTAAAGGATTACAGGCGTGAGAACAAGAAGCGAGACAAGGCTTTCTTTGCCTAGATGGATAAAAGCTACTCCAAGAGATCCTCGTCTTCCTCCTCATCTTCGAGATAAAGTGATGAAGGGATCATGATCAGGAAGGAGAAAGATAGGGATGATCCGATGGGCCTCTGTTTCATGGCCTTCGGGGACAAGCCAAAGAGTCGCTCTCGTCACAGCCGAAGAACCCACAAGAGCTTCTGCTCAATGGCTCTTGGGGAGAAGAAAGAGAAGAACTCCTCCAACGACTCCGAAGACAATGAAGATGAGAAGGTATCATCCTATGAACAAGAAGTTGTTAATTTACTAGAACAAAACCGTCAGGAGTTGAAGTATCGGGAGAAACTGCTTAGAGGGGCTAAGAAAAGGATAGATGAGCTTGAGAGTGAGCTTGCCACGACGAATGGCAAGATTGAGAGTTTGTCTTCTTCCCCTCGCTTGGGTGAGAGTGGTGAGTGCCCTAACTGTGAGGTGTTGTTGTGTGACCTGACGACTCTTAAGTCCAGGTACACAGAGAGAGTAGATGAGAGGGACGCATTGGCCACTGAGCTTGAGAGCGCTTAGCAGGAGCTGAAAAATGCTCATGCCACTGTCGTCGTACCTTGTGTATACTTCCCATCTCATTTAGCTAGTATAGCTGAGCTGAGAGCTAAGAGTGCTGAGCAGTTGAGTGAGTTAGCTGGAGTGAGAGGTGAGTTGGAGCAAACTAAGCTAGAGCTTGAGACCTTGTCAGTTCCACCCACTGTTTGTGAGAACTTCTTGTCCATTAGAATGGAGTTGATCAAGCTAAAAGCTGAGAAGTCTGTTGAAGTTGATAAAGAGTGTGAGATCTGCTTGTCTCAGGTGGAGGTGTTAGCTTCCTTGAGAGAGGATCTAGCTGATGTTCAGAACAAGAACTTTTACCTCCGTCAGATACTGAGTTGGATTAGTGATAGAGAGCCACAGCTCGGCATGATTTTGAGAGTGCCATTAGCCGAGCAGTGGAGTGGAGTAAGATGACTCCCGAATAGAGATATCCCAAGACTCACTCCACTGAGTCCGTTAAGAATAGTTAGGCTAAGGATGGAGTGTTCCAAGAACAACCTAAAGCTCCACCTAAGAAGCAAATTTGGGTCCCAAAGCCTAAAAATCTCCACACTTCTCTTGATTCCTTACTTGGACCCTCTCACACCAAAGATTCTACACCCAACACCACCAAGCCTAAGAATCCCAAGCCTCAACCACATTCCAAGAAGCCTACCTATCATTGTGAGTTTTGCTTCAGGAGGAAGCGGGTTGAGTGAGCAGAGAGAGCTCGAAGTGGGCAAGAGCAGTTCTACCAACAGGATGGTAGACAGAGAGTTCCTCGACGTAGAGAGAGGCTAGAGGCCAGGACACGTCGTGTAGGTGGTGGTAGAGGAGAGGGTTTTTATGATCGTGTTCCGGAGGGTGGTTTTCGTTCCGGTAGAGTTCCAGATCGTTCAGGATACGGTTTCAGACCTCGTGGTCGTGATTTTAGGCAGAACAGAGGACCGCTCTTTGAACCGCGTTTTGGTCCAGACTCATATGATTCCTTCTGCTTTCCTACATATGAGCAGATTGCTCGACACTGGTTTAGCACTTTTGCTAAACCTGGCATTTTACCATTTGCTCCCTCTCATGATTATTGATCTTGATTTGGGAGATGTGTATCCTTTTTAGGATACTTTGAGTCAGTTTTTCTTTCTTCTTTATTTTTTATTATAGAGTCTTTTGTGTGCGTTCATATCATGCATAATCATCAATCATATTTTGAGCTTGCTTCTGTTATATGATTAATCTGCTTTACTTTCTCTAGCTAGTATATGTTTTTGATTACTTGTCGATGATCATGTTCTGTTTCAGTTCACATGATATATCTGATATTTGTCATATGCATGGCTTTTATGTTTTAAAATTGAAAAATGATCACCATTGCTTCTGGTAACTAGCATGTGTAGGCTAAATGCTTTCGCTATCTTTTACATGCCTTGTAGCTAGATCCTTACTTAGATGCAGATATGCAACTTGGACATCTATATGCTTTAAAAGAAAAATGTGCTATAAAAATGATAAAAAATTCTGAAAAATGAAAAATTTATGCATTATTAGAAAATATCTAGGTTGGTTTGCTTTGTCGCATTGCATTGTTCTGGACTGCTTACCATAGCACTTTGGTATGAACTAGGACTGTGTAATGTATGCCAAGACCAATGTCTTAAGCTTCTGATGGTCCAGTTCTGGCCTAGGCTTGACTTGGTCGGTTAGCATAAGGTTTGACATGCAAATAACCCCTGGCAGAAATGAAAAATAAAAAAAAAAGGAAAAAGAAAAAGTCTGAAAAATTTAAAAAGATGACAAGTTTGATGAAGCACTTTGATTTGAACAATGCTTATCTTGGTAGATATCAGTTAGCTTTTGCATCTCGTGCTTTACTTTGCTTGTCAACTAGAAAATGTGGTGATGCTTTTGTTTACAAAAATTCAAAAAATATGTGCTAATGACTCTCTTTAGATATCATATGTTGCACTGATCATGTCATGTATCTTAGACAGTATATCTTTTGCTATACCTGTTAGATGTTGTAATTGCAGTCAATCATATCTAAGAAGCATGCTTTTTACACTCCACCTGAACCCATTTGCATTCATGGCATATTTTGAGGGGGAGCTGCATTTCAGGGGGAGTTTGTGTCTATGTATCTTTAGAGTGCATTTAGTCTCACTTGATGAGTCCAATTGTCAACAAGGGGGAGAAATTTTGGAGTTTAGGGAACATTTTTTAGCTTTCTCTGGGATTTATTTTAGGGGGAGTTCCTTGTTGGTAATTCTGAGACTTGCACTTGCTTTTGAGGTTTTATTTTTGGTTAACCATAATGACCATTTTCTTGCTTCTGTTTGGCTTTTGGTCATTAGGGATAAACTTTTATTTTCTTTCTTCTATTTTCTTTTGTCTTTGTTTTCCTGTTTCCACATGTTTTGCAAGTTCTGAAGATGAGCTGAAGAGGGTGTTGACAATGCACTCATCAAGGGGGGGGATTGAGAAACCATGTTGAAGAACATGAGTTTCATACTCCAGATGTGATGAGTGATTGTCTACGGAAGTCAAAGGAAGAGAAATGAAGACCTGCCGTGTCTGAGGCACGTGTGACTCAGGTACACGGGCAGCGAGCAACTGCCGGGGAGAGGAGCCGCGGAGTTGGGCTGGCCCAATCCGGTACATGGGCTAGGAGCAGCAGATGATCCACTGGTCTGTTGACTGGGTTTGACTCAGGTACACGGGCGGCGCGCGATTGCTGGGCTGAGGAAGCTGCGGGGTCGGGTCGGCCCAATCTGAGTACCCGGTGCAAAGACGGTGGACGCTTTGTTAGTTTCGGCACAAAACTGACAACCTATGATTATTTTGTTTTTAGGATATTAAAATTTAGTTTTTAAGTCCAAAATATTTTATTTGAGTGAGGTGATTTTTCTAAGAATATTTTAGTAATTTTCGGAATTTATTTTAGAGTCAGTGTTAATTTATCCTAGGGGTAAATTAGTATTTCATGTATTAGGAGTCGCCTGTAAATAGGCCCCTACACCCTTGGGGATAGATGACTGTTTTTTGGGGATCAATCTACAGTCCAGTTTTATATTCGTCGTCTTTTTCTGTTTCTCGCCGCTACGGCGATTGGCTAGAAAATTTCCTCCGCTTGATGTTAATTCCTTTCGGCGTGTCATTGTTGCCTTCGTCCGGTGGAGTCCTGGCTGTAGCAACGAAGGCTGGCAAGACCGAGCGCCGAAAGCTATTTTGACACGTTCTTCGGCGCAGTTTTTAGCGGGCAGAAGACTTCAAGGCACGGCGGCTGAGAAGCAGCAACGCGTCTGCTGCGCGTGCAGGCACAAGGCCAAGCCACCAGCTAAGCCTCAGGTGTGGGCCCCATGGGAGTACAGAAGCAGCAGGCTTCACGGAATTCTATAGGGCCCAGGCAATTTTATTCTCCTCCTGCACGTTTCACGAGAGCACGGCAGGCAGCTTATGGCTCGATGTTCCGTGGTGCAAGTGTTGCGGCATAGCTTGTGCAGCAATTGCTGTTCGGCCGGCGATGACGAGTTTTGTTTACGGCGCAGTTCTTTTTCGCAGATCGACATGCAGGTAAGTAGATTTAATCTCCTATTTTTTGCTAGCTAGTTAAATAAATAGTCATCTCTTTTAATTAGCAGTAAATTTGTTTTATTAGTTTCGTAGATAATTTTTATCTGCTAGACATTATTTTTTAATTTGCTTATTAATTATTTCGTAATTTTTATTTATGTTTTTTTTAAAATCTGCTCATATAAAAAGAAAAAAATTACTATTATTAGTCTAATTTTTACGTGATAATTTTTAAGTTTAGTTCTGAATTAATTTTTAAATTATCCATGCCTTACTCATTTGATTAGTATTTTATTTCTAGACTGTAATATAAATATCTCGTGATTTCTATAGGTGTTTTTATTTTATGTAGTATTTTTATTTTAGTTTATCTTTAATATCTTTTCAATTAAGACACCGGTCATTTTTAGGCTAGACAACTTTAGTTCCTGTAATTTGCTTTGCTAATATTATTTGTCTGGTTAAGTTTGTTTGGGTGTTGGGTTTAGGATATAATTTAACAAGAAATTTTTAGGCGCCCATTCACCCCCCCCCCTTTGGTCGCTACTTTCGGTCCTACAATTGTAGAAATGTAATTGTCTTCCTCGTATGATTTTATACCTCATTCTGGAACTCCTTGAACTTTTTGAAGGATTCCCTCTTATGCATCATCAAATAGACATGGCCATATCTACTAATGTCATCGGTAAAAGTAATAAAATACTAAAATCCTTTCCTAGCCGTGTGACTCATTGGACCACACACATCAGCATGTACTATGGCCAATAGCTCACTTGCCCTCTCACTCTGTCCAGTGAAAGGCATCTTTGTCATTTTGCCAAGTAAAAATTTTTATCACATAATCTACGTATCATATCGTAACACCATGCCAAGTCTCGTCTTTTTTACAGTTCACTTGATTTTTTGAGAATTAAAGAACTATAAAGATCCATGTTGCCGATCGAGTGTCAAAACCTAGATTTTTTATAATGTCTTTATATTTACTGTACAATAACTAAAAATGGACAAAAAATATGATTATGATTTTTAAGTAAATTGTTTATGCTTATTTCAGGCACTTGTAGTTCAGATTTCACCTATTTCAATTGAAATCGTAGAAAATCACTTAATGAATGAAAAAGAGTAATCTGGCCCGGAAAAATATAAAAATTCAAAATTAGATAATTTATGCTGTAGTTTGGTTGTAAAAAAAGTTTCAAGTTGAAACGAGGATTTAACTATAGATTTGCTATGAAACACTCAATCTTTCTCTAAAACCTAATTCGTCCTTGGAGAATCTCTTGTTTCTTAACATCCTAATTGGAAAATTTCTCGAAACAATTTTAAATTTTTATCACATCATCTACGTATCATATCGTAACACCATGCCAAGTCGCGTCTTTTTTACAGTTCACTTGATTTTTTGAGAATTAAAGAACTATAAAGACCCATGTTGCCGATCGAGTGTCGAAACCTAGATTTTTCATAATGTCTTTATATTTACTGTACAATAACTAAAAATGGACAAAAAATATGATTATGATTTTTCAATAAATTGTTTACACTTATTTCAGGAACTTGTAGTTCAGATTTCACATATTACAATTTAAATAGTAGAAAATCACTAAATGAATGAAAAAGAGTAATCTGGCTCGAAAAAATATCAAAAATAAAAATTAGATAAGTTATGATGTAGTTTGGTTGTAAAAAAGGTTTCAAGTTGAAACGAGGATTTAACTATCGATTTGCTATGAAACCCTCCTCAATCCTTCTCTAAAACCTAATTCGTCCTCGTAGAATCTCGTGTTTCTTAACATCCTAATTGGAAAATTTCTCGAAACATTTTTAAATTTTCATCACATAATCAACGTATCATATTGTAACACCATGCTAAGTCTCGTCTTTTTAACAGTTCACTTGATTTTTTGAGAATTAGAGAAATATAAAGATCCATGTTGTCGATCGAGTGTCGAAACCAAGATTTTTCATAATGTATTTATATTTACTGTACAATAACTAAAAATGGACTAAAATTATGATTATGATTTTTCAATAAATTGTTTATACTTATTTCAAGCACTTGTAGTTTAGATTTCACATATTTCAATTTAAATCATAGAAAATCACTAAATGAATGAAAAAGAGTAATTGGCTCGAAAAAATATCAAAATTCTAAATTATATATGATATGTTGTAGTTTGGTTGTAAAAAAAGTTTCAAGTTGAAACAAGAATTTAACTATCGATTTGCTACGAAACCCTCCTCAATCCTTCTCTAAAACCTAATTCGTCCTTGGAGAATCTCGTGTTTCTTAACATCCTAATTGGAAAATTTCTCGAAACATTTTTAAATTTTATCACATAATCTACGTATCATATCGTAACACCATGCCAAGTCTCGTCTTTTTTACAGTTCACTTGATTTTTTGAGAATTAAACAACTATAAAGATCCATGTTGCCGATCGAGTGTCGAAACCTAGATTTTTCATAATGTCTTTATATTTACTGTACAATAACTAAAAATGGACAAAAAATATGATTATGATTTTTCAATAAATTGTTTATACTTATTTAGGCACTTGTAGTTCAGATTTCACATATTTCAATTTAAATCGTAGAAAATCACTAAATGAATGAAAAAGAGTAATCTGGCTCGAAAAAATATCAAAATTCTAAATTAGATAAGTTATGCTGTAGTTTGGTTGTAAAAAAAGTTTCAAGTTGAAACGAGGATTTAACTATCGATTTGCTATGAAACCCTCCTCAATCCTTCTCTAAAACCTAATTCGTCCTCGGAGAATCTCGTGTTTCTTAACATCCTAATTGGAAAATTTCTCGAAACATTTTTAAATTTTTATCGCATCATCTACGTATCATATCGTAACACCATGCCAAGTCTCGTCTTTTTACAGTTCACTTGATTTTTTGAGAATTAAAGAACTATAAAGATCCATGTTGCCGATCGAGTGTCGAAACCTAGATTTTTCATAATGTCTTTATATTTACTGAACAATAACTAAAAATGGACAAAAAATATGATTATGATTTTTCAATAAATTGTTTATACTTATTTTAGGCAATTGTAGTTCAGATTTCACATATTTCAATTTAAATCGTAGAAAATCACTAAATGAATGAAAAAGAGTAATCTGGCTCGAAAAAATATCAAAATTCAAAATTAGATAAGTTATGCTGTAGTTTGGTCGTAAAAAACGTTTCAAGTTAAAACGAGGATTTAACTATCGATTTGCTATGAAACCCTCCTCAGTCCTTCTCTAAAACCTAATTCGTCCTCGGAGAATCTATTGTTTCTTAACATCCTAATTGGAAAATTTCTCGAAACATTTTAAATTTTTATCGCATTATCTACGTATCATATCGTAACAGCATGCCAAGTCTAGTCTTTTTTACAGTTCACTTGATTTTTTGAGAATTAAAGAACTATAAAGATCCAGGTTGCCGATCGAGTGTCGAAACCTAGATTTTTCATAATGTCTTTATATTTACTGTACAATAACTAAAAATGGTCTAAAAATATGATTATGATTTTTCAATAAAATGTTTTTACTTATTTCAGGAACTTGTAGTTTAGATTTCACATATTTCAATTTAAATCATAGAAAATCACTAAATGAATGAAAAAGAGTAATCTGGCTCGGAAAAATATCAAAATTCTAAATTAGATAAGTTATGCTGTAGTTTGGTTGTAAAAAAAAGTTTCAAGTTGAAACGAGGATTTAACTATCGATTTGCTATGAAACCCTCCTCAATCATTCTCTAAAACCTATTTCGTCCTCGGAGAATCTCGTGTTTCTTAACATCCTAATTGGAAAATTTCTCGAAACATTTTTAATTTTTATCACATAATCTATGTATCATATTGTAACACCATGCAAGTCTCGTCTTTTTTACAGTTCACTTGATTTTTTGAGAATTAAAGAACTATAAAGATCCATGTTGCCGATCGAGTGTCGAAACCTAGATTTTCATAATGTATTTATATTTAATGTACAATAACTAAAAATGGACTAAAAAATATGATTATGGTTTTTCAATAAATTGTTTATACTTATTTCAGGCATTGTAGTTTAGATTTCACATATTTCAATTTAAATCACAGAAAATCACTTAATGAATAAAAAGAGTAATCTGGCTCGAAATAAATATCAAAATTCAAAATTAGATAAGTTATGCTGTAGTTTGGTTGTAAAAAAGGTTTCAATGTTGAAACGAGGATTTAACTATCGATTTGCTATCAAACCCTCCTCAATCCTTCTCTAAAACCTAATTCGTCCTCGGAGAATCTCGTGTTTCTTAACATCCTAATTGGAAAATTTCTCGAAACATTTTTAAATTTTTATCGCATCATCTATGTATCATATCGTAACAACATGCCAAGTCTCGTCTTTTTTAAAATTCACTTGATTTTTTGAGAATTAAAGAACTATAAAGATCCATGTTGCCGATCGAGTGTCGAAACCAAGATTTTTCATAATGTATTTATATTTATTGTACAATAACTAAAAATGGACTAAAAAATATGATTATGGTTTTTCAATAAATTGTTTATACATATTTCAGGCATTGTAGTTTAGATTTCACATATTTCAATTTAAATCATAGAAAATCACTTAATGAATAAAAAGAGTAATCTAGGCTCGAAAAAATATCAACATTCTAAATTAGATAAGTTATGCTGTAGTTTGGTTGTAAAAAAGTTTCAAGTTGAAACTGAGGATTTAACTATCGATTTGCTATGAAACCCTCCTCAATCATTCTCTAAAACCTAATTCGTCCTCGGAGAATCTCGTAGTTCTTAACATCCTAATTGGAAAATTTCTCGAAACATTTTAAATTTTTATCGCATCATCTACGTATCATATCGTAACAACATGCCAAGTCTCGTCTTTTTTACAATTCACTTGATTTTTTGAGAATTAAAGAACTATAAAGATCCATGTTGCCGATCGAGTGTCGAAACCAAGATTTTTCATAATGTATTTATATTTATTGTACAATAACTAAAAATGGACTAAAAAATATGATTATGGTTTTTCATTAAATTGTTTATACATATTTCAGGCATTGTAGTTTAGATTTCACATATTTCAATTTAAATCATAGAAAATCACTTAATGAATAAAAAGAGTAATCTGGCTCGAAAAAATATCAAAATTCTAAATTAGATAATTTATGCTGTAGTTTGGTTGTAAAAAAAGTTTCAAGTTGAAATGAGGAATTAACTATTGATTTGCTTGAAACCCTCCTCAATCCTTCTCTAAAACCTAATTCGTGCCTCGGAGAAACTCGTGTTTCTTAACATCCTAATTGGAAAATTTCTCGAAACATTTTTAATTTTTATCACATCGTCTACGTATTATATCGTAACACCATGCCAAGTCTCATCTTTTTACAATTCACTTGATTTTTTGAGAATTAAAGAACTATAAAGATCCATGTTGTCGATCGAGTGTGGAAACCTAGGTTTTTCATAATGTCTTTATATTTATTGTACAATAACTAAAAATGGACTAAAAATATGATTATGGTTTTTCATTAAATTGTTTATACTATTTCAGGCATTGTAGTTTAGATTTCACATATTTCAATTTAAATCATAGAAAATCACTTAATGAATAAAAAGAGTAATCTGGCTCGAAAAATATCAAAATTCTAAATTAGATAAGTTATGCTGTAGTTTGGTTGTAAAAAAAGTTTCAAGTTGAAATGAGGATGTAACTATTGATTTGCTATTGAAACCCTCCTCAATCCTTCTCTAAAACCTAATTCGTGCTCGGAGAATCTCGTGTTTCTTAACATCCTAATTGGAAAATTTCTCGAAACATTTTTAAATTTTATCCATCATCTACATATTATATCGTAACACCATGCCAAGTCTCATCTTTTTTACAATTCACTTGATTTTTTGAGAATTAAAGAACTATAAAGATCCATGTTGACGATCGAGTGTGGAAACCTAGGTTTTTCATAATGTCTTTATATTTATTGTACAATAACTAAAAATGGACTAAAAATATGATTATGGTTTTTCAATAAATTGTTTATACTTATTTCAGGCATTGTAGTTTAGATTTCACATATTTCAATTTAAATCGTACAGAAAATCACTTAATGAATAAAAAGAGTAATCTGGCTCGAAATAAATATCAAAATTCAAAATTAGATAAGTTATGCTGTAGTTTGGTTGTAAAAAAGGTTTCAATGTTGAAACGAGGATTTAACTATCGATTTGCTATCAAACCCTCCTCAATCCTTCTCTAAAACCTAATTCGTCCTCGGAGAATCTCGTGTTTCTTAACATCCTAATTGGAAAATTTCTCGAAACATTTTTAAATTTTTATCGCATCATCTATGTATCATATCGTAACACCATGCCAAGTCTCGTCTTTTTTACAATTCACTTGATTTTTTGAGAATTAAAGAACTATAAAGATCCATGTTGCCGATCGAGTGTCGAAACCTAGATTTTTCATAATGTATTTATATTTAATGTACAATAACTAAAAATGGACTAAAAAATATGATTATGATTTTTCAATAAATTGTTTATACTTATTTCAGGCATTGTAGTTTAGATTTCACATATTTCAATTTAAATCAGTAGAAAATCACTTAATGAATGAAAAAGAGTAATCTGGCTCGAAAAAATATCAAAATTCAAAATTAGATAAGTTATGCTGTAGTTTGGTTGTAAAAAAGGTTTCAAGTTGAAACGAGGATTTAACTATCGATTTGCTATGAAACCCTCCTCAATCCTTCTCTAAAACCTAATTCGTCCTCGGAGAATCTCGTGTTTCTTAACATCCTAATTGGAAAATTTCTCGAAACATTTTAAATTTTTATCGCATCATCTACTGTATCATATCGTAACACCATGCCAAGTCTCGTCTTTTTTACAATTCACTTGATTTTTGAGAATTAAAGAACTATAAAGATCCATGTTGCCGATCGAGTGTCGAAACCTAGATTTTTCATAATGTCATTTATATTTATTGTACAATAACTAAA